>CM047815.1:38356301-38726301 GCA_026214975.1 Gentiana macrophylla
CAAATATCATTGGTACAAAATGGGTATATTAAAACAAACTTGATGAATCTCGGTACCATTGTGAGGAATAAGGCCGACTAGTAGCCAAAGGATATTCTCAAGTGTAAGGAATAGATTTTGATGAGACATATGCGCCTCGCTGCAAGATTGAAAGCTATCGATTATTCCCGGCACATGTCGCTTATAAAAACTTCAAAGTATATCAAATGGATGTTAAGAGTGCATTCTGAATGGCATTCCTGAAGCCGGAGGTGTATGTTCAAAGAACCCTCCTGGTTTTGAAGTTAAAGATCAAGAAGATAAAGTGTACAGACTCAATAAAGCACTTTATGGTTTGAAACAAGACCCAAGAGTATGGGTATGAGACTTTATCTCACTTCTTGTGGACAATGGTTTTACAAAAGGGCACCATTGATAAGACTGCTTTTCGTAATCAATGAAGGTAACAAAGATTCTTACTGTGCAAATTTATGTGGATGACATAATATTTGGTTCAAAATGAATTGCTTTGTGAGAAGTTTGCAACTGATGAAAAGTAAATTCCAAATGAATATGACGGGAGAAATGAACTACTTTTGGATCGCAAGTCAAACAGATGAAAGATGGAATCTTCATTCATCAAACCAAGTATACCAAGGAGTCATGAAGAAATTTGGTATGAAAATAGCACCAAGGTATCAACTTCTATGAGTACAAACATCGATTGGATGCAAGAAGAGGCGAAGGCAAAGATATTGATCGACCTTATATAAGGATGATAGGCAATCATTGCAGACCTTATCGCCAATAGACTGATATATCCTTTTGTCAGAGGTGTTTGTGCATGATTTCAATCAAAACCTAAAGAAAGTCATTTGTGTAGTCAAAGAGTTCTCAAGTATCTAATAGATACTTTGGGAGTAGGGATATGGTATTCAAAAGATGGAAGCTTCAAAGTTATATCCTACTCATATTCCTCGACTACGCCGGATGCAAGATTGATAGAAAAGCACCACAGAACTCAATCAGCTTAATGGGAAATAGACTAGTTTCCTGTTTAGCAAGAAACAAATCTATATCAACTTCCACTCTGCCGAATACATTGTCCTGCGAAGCTTCAGGTACAAGTACTTTGGCTAAGACAACAATTGTGGATTATGGAATTGAAGAGAGAGAAATTCCAATTATGTGTGACAACACAAGTGCAATTGCAATCACAGAAAATACTATTTTGCACTCAAGAACCAAGCATATTGATGTGAGACATCATTTTATAAGAGATCATGTTGAAAAGAAAGATGTGGTGGTTCTTTATATCCCTACTGAAGATCAACTTGCTGATATTTTCACTAAACTTTGGATAGTGAAAGATTTGCTAAACTAAGGACTGAACTTGGAATTATAAAAGTTGACTGATAATCAGCAATGTACTGGAATTCACCAAGGGGATTAGTCTTTGCTATGTTGGGTGAGCTCACTTAGCAGACTAGTCATTGGAATCAACAATTCCATGTACTTATGATTGGACAATTGAGCAAATGAAGTTGCCAAAGGGATTTGTCTTTGTCATGTTGGGTGAGCTCACTTGACAGATCAGTCATTGGTATTAAACTTCATCTTGTATTATCAATTGGACAATACAAAAGGAATTAAGCATAAGCAGAATGACTCTTTCAAGAGGGTCACCGAGACTTCTATCACAGGATGCCGAGCCAACTCTAATGATGACAAGGTCGCTAAAGATTACTTTACTCACCAAACCTACAAAGTCAAAAAGCAATTGAGGGATATTTATTTCCTAGTTATAACCGCAGCTAACACGATCTAACGGTTACAAAACGCATGAGGAGTAATGGGCCACGTGTCAAGACAAAGATTCACTCAAATTTAATCGTGGTTAATGCACAAAGACGTGTTCGACAGCTTCAACCACATCCGCTTCATATATATACGCATCTATACACAAAGGCTACTTATAAAATCTCATTGATTTTATCTACGATACACCGTGGTGAACACAGATTTGAGAGCTATCTTCTTCATCTTTTTCTTATAACAATGGCGTAAAAGGATGATGTTCAAATCGTAATGTCAAAGTGTGAGAGGCTTTGTTGTTGATGCTAATAAGACAAAATTAGCCATCAATATTGGTCAAGAATAAGAAGATATGAAGGTTTGGAGAATGTGCTTAATATAAGATTGGAAACAATCTCATATACAAATATGGTTAGCTTGTGGAGAAATATTGTCATAAGAGAAGGAGGAGAGGCATTCACCACAACAAGAATGCCTGTAAGATTGAAGTTTCCTTAAGTCTACCGAGGGAAGCTTTGGTTTTGTAGAAATAATTGATGCTCCAACAAATCTCGAGGAAATGGGATTGTCAAAGATGGATTTTTATTGACAAAATCAAGACCAATGATGCCATCAAATCAATTCCGTGCATTAATGTGAAACACATTGGTTATGAGTACAACTCCATCGAGCAAGATTATTGCAAAGAATATCTTAGACTCATTGGAAGCATGGATACACTATCGTGACTCAAAATAGAA
Organism: Gentiana macrophylla; assembly: GCA_026214975.1. Taxonomy (NCBI): domain Eukaryota; kingdom Viridiplantae; phylum Streptophyta; class Magnoliopsida; order Gentianales; family Gentianaceae; genus Gentiana; species Gentiana macrophylla. The sequence continues at coordinate 38,358,836 of CM047815.1, forward strand.
TCACATGATTATTTGCGTATATGAAGTTTGATTGGGCTGATATTTTATCCACTACATGAAGAAGGTTGCAAAAGAAGAAAAAGAAGGGACAAGGAAATCCAAGGCCTTACCCTTAGGGATTAATGGTTCAGTCCTCAACGAATCATTTGGAAATTGGCTTATATTGCACCGTAGAAGATAAATAAATCCAGATACAAGAAAGATATTGACTACCCTATCCCTGGTCTGGATGATGATGAAGAAGGTGTTGATGAGACTGCTGATAGTGATGATGATGGAGATGATGGTGATGTTGGTGGTGAGCAGGTTAAGAAAACTGATAGGCCTGCTGCACCAAAGAAGGTTACGGAGAAAAGAAAGGCTGTTGATACAAGGAAAATCACAGAAATGTTAAAGCCTAAGAAAACAAAGAAGCAGTCAGTTGAAGTTATTGATTTAAATGAAATCACAAGGAAGAGAAAAGTCATTGGTTGAAGAAGAGCAACTTTCCAAAAGAATGAAAGTGATTGCCAAGAAGAAGAAGCATGGAAAAGGAAAACAATTGAGGATTTTGGAAAGTCAGAGAGAACAATAAGAAGAAGAAGAAGTAGCGTGTTAGAAGGAGAGGCTATTGAGGTTGAGCCCTTAACTATTATCAAGCTTCACCGAGGATGTAGTGGTTGTTTCTCGAGCAACTCCGCCGGAGAGTCACAGCAGATCACCGACCCTCGAGCCTCATCAGAGAAATTGTTGAATCCTCACCTACAAAGGCCTCTGAGCCTACTGAAAGTGCACAAGTTGTTGTTGAGCAACTTGTTGAAGAGCCACAGCACACTACTGAGTCTGCACCTGCTGTGGTAACTGAGACATTGGTACAAGACCCTGCAAATTCGCAATAGTTCGGGGGGAAGAGCAAGATCACGCTAACCTCGCCGATGAGCATGTAAGTCGTGGGGAACTAAGTGTAGTATGGATGGAGGTAGTAGAACAAACATACAACTCCGAGCAACCTCAATCACCTAGAGGCATCTCGTGGAAGAAACTTTGAATTTGCTTGTTGAGACCTTTGAGGTCGCAAGCCATCAAACAAATTTTCAGAAACCAACCATGCCATTTGAAAGGCATGAGAAGAAGAAGAAATAGGTGTTTGTTGACCCTAAACTCCTACTGATGGCAAATTATTTCCAATGGAAGTTTGGATTTTATAAGAAACAAAAGCCAGCTGCAGAACCAATGACTGACTTTGAAGAATGGGCTTTTGAGAAGTTGGGAGTGGAGAATTTGTTAGATCTTATTGATACCTCTCTATTGCAATCAAGGCTGATAGATCTGTTTGATGAACAAATGTAGAAGAAGAGGGTATCAAGTTCAGGGACCCAAGAGATGATAGTGATGACTCATCATCTTCTGATTCTGGAGATGATTATCCATCAGGTCCAGGAGGAACCAGTGGAACTACAATGATTATTGAACCAAGTGTAGGGCGCTTCATCGGCAATGGACAATGCCATCGAAAGGCAAAAAACTGAAGACATGAATGAAGATCTTGAGGATCTGACCATGGATGATTTGGAGGCACTAATAAATGAGGGTGTAAATCTTAGTGCAAATAGATTGGTTTGTGAGTCGGATGCTTCATTGTTGCTGAACCTGTTGATCAACCTGAAGATCATCAAGAAGTGGATTTGGATGATGAGAGGGTTAACATCACAAAGTGAACTGTGATGTCTATTCTCGAGGGTTCAATTCAATATCAAGACTGGATTGACACCAAGGAACCCTATCCAAAACCGGAAATACATTGAGAAAGATTGCCACGCCAAGGTTTTCAAGAAGAAAACAGGTCAATTCCCTACAATCCTTATACGTAGGGTGCCGATCACCGAGGAGCAAACAATGGTGGCATAAAGATTGATATGATTATGGGATTTGAAGGATCCCCACCGATGATTGAGGAGGTTTAGGTCATTGAGGTTCAAACAAAGACTCAACAAAGGTTGGAACAGAGGTACAGTTGTCGAGTCTCAAACAAAGACATGGACAAAGGTTGGAACAATCTTTGGGTTTGGAGGAAACCCCCTCGTTGTTGTTGAAGAACAGTCGCTATAGTGGAGCATGCCGGAGGAAAGGTCACCAAGGGAAAGATAGTCCGCAGATCAGAATTTGATGAGGAGCAACTCGTGGACTATGACTTCAGTGAGGAATTTCAAATGCTCGAGGAAGAACCTATTGATGAAGAACCTCAATGGCATTTGTACCAGCTTTTGAAGAGCCTCGCTTGATCCCATTCTCGAAGAATTCCAAGGACCTAACCTCGCTGGAAGCGGATATGAGTTTTGCTTTGGTTATCGCAGACAGAGGCAACAATACAATGTAGAAGAGCCTCACTGATGGAGCCGATGGAGGAATGGCCGGGGGGTACCAAAGACATGTTATGGAAGAGTTGAGGGTCAGCTTGTCAAAATGACATAACAAACTTAAGAACTCAACTTGACAGTGCAAGAACAAAGATTTGAAGATTTGCTAAATTTAGTGGAGAATAGAGGAAGAACTATCAAATCAAGCTTTCCATATTACTCTCCACCTAATATGCTCTTGTTGACCTTGCTCAAGATGTAAGAGGATTAGGCAAGGTAATGCACTGAAAGACAAGTTTTTGAAAGACCAACTTGCATTTATTCATCAAAAACATGATAAACTTGCTGAGTCACCTAAACTTGCCGAGGTCAGCTGAACACTTCAACTCACTAATTGAATCCTAAGATCACCAAAGGATAAATCTACCGAGCGAACACCGCAAGGAAGGATCACAAATTGCTGACACTAGGATCAAATAATGGAAGGTCAATCAACAACCTAGTGCTCACACAGAAATTGTACATGGCCTCGCTGTCCCGCTTTTGTTGATGATGTCAATAAGGGGGAAGAGAGCCAAACATCGAGCAAAAGAGGTCGCTGTAATCTTTGCTAAGAAAAGATGGGAAGATGATACAAATGCTTTTAGTGAGCCTCGCACTGGCGGATTTCCACTTATCGATGATCTTCTCAACGAATACAAGAGAGTCTACAACAAAGAAAAGAAGACCTTTTCATGATAAAGGTTTCCATGAGGGACTCAATTCTTTTCTTGACTCAAGTTTTGGGAAACAAGGGTCAAAGCCTCAGGGCAAGACACGAGGTGGTAGAGGTGGAAGAGGTGGTAAAGGTGGAAGGAGTTTACGTACTACAAATGCAAAGGAGTCACCAATGAGTTTAAAGAAGTTTACATGCGGTTAGGATTTAAAGTACATCAGATAAATCTAACTCTACCTGAAGCATGGCATTGGTGGAAACAAGTGAATCCTCATATTGATTTCTCTCTGATTGAAAATGAATGGATGAGAGATATGATCAGAGAGATAAGAACTTATCAAGAGCAAGTGGAGAAGGCAAGGTAAGAAAGGGAAAGAAGACGATAGATCAGCATACTACTTCTATTTTATCTTTGCTGATTCTAGTCTGTAATAACTTTGAACAAATGATTATAATGAGAAATGACCAAGTTTGTTCTGTTTTTGTTTTAATCTTTTTGCTTTGCTGTTAGGAGAGGGTATTGGCATCATCACCAAAAAGAGGGAAATTGTTGGACTTATTTTTTAAGTTTTAGTGATGAGTGCTAGACTAGTCAGAAGAAGAGAGAATGTGATATTCAACATTGGAGATGCCGAGAAGCATTACCTCCATTTAAGTGCTTGACATAAATGTCTTGTCAACTCGGATTAGCCCTTTTAGACCAAGCAATGTGGGAGAAGCATTGCATCCTTATAAGTGTGTGACATAAATGTCATGTCTATTCATGTAAGTCCTTTAGATTAAACAAAAACAACGGTCTATGTAGTTAAACGGGTCCTTTATGGTCACTTAGCGCTACTGCACTCCGGGTTTGGAGGCGCATAATGTATATGATACGTGTGTTAGGAAAATGTATCGTGGTGTGGAGTGATTTACGGAATACATCCGTCATTACCGGAATAATTACAGGTAATCAAACAATACAACAAAAAAATAGAATCAAACGATGCACGAATAATAATGGAATAGAAATCATACTCGAGACGAGTGTAAACACTCTTTCCTTAAGACAAATTGCCCCGGTCTCGTGCTCCACGGTTGCATCAACTATCTCCCAAGATACAACGGCTTCACTTCTCCCAATATACAACGGCATCAACTGCCTCCCAAGATACATTTAAATATTTAATAACTTACACGCAATTGTGAAGGTACTAATCACCGCTACAACCTTGATAACTAGAACTAAAACACCCGTGTTTCTAACACTACAAAAGACAGAAGGAATTTATACCCACAACCGTGAGATGGATGTATATGTAATTAAAAGGGGTTTATGGACCCGTTAAAAATAAAGATACTCTATATTTTACATAAAGAAAATTATTTCGACCCCGTGAAAAAAATTATTTATTTTAGTAAAGGAGACGAAGAACCTTCTCGATTCTTCTAAGAAAAGAAAGGATCCTAAAACCCAGCTTTTACTAATTTTCCTAGAGAACTAGAGAACATAAAGATACAGAATTTCTATCCTTAACATCAATTGCCAAAATAATCGAAAAGAGCTTATTGACAAATGGGCTACCGAATTAAGTTTGATCATTCAAACTAACAAAGAAGCCTATAGAAGTCCAAAAAGTATACTTCTATTAGTAGAACATAAAACTTCAGGGACAATTCAATCTTTTGTTAAATCAAGAGATTGGTCTAGCAGGGACAATTCAATCCCTTGGAAAACATGTTTGAAACTATCATTGATAGTTTTTATACCATGTTTTTAGGAATTAATTATACCAATGATAAGGTAAGTGAAATTTTAAAACACAAAAAAGGCTAGAAATCGCCTTATAAAATTACAGATATGTGATATTTGTGATTTAGACGTTTTTACATGCGATTTTGAAACAAATTTGTATAAATTTCCACAACAAGAGTATAGTGGATTTATAAACAATATTTGACCAAAATCTCTATTGTAGAGAAAATCCTTTCAAAGGTTTGAGGCGTAAGCTAAAGGAGTTAGTCTCCACAAATTAGGCTTTGCTATAAGGAGTTAGTCTTCGATCTTATATGGATACTTATGAATGTTTTCCGTAATATGATTCGAGGACGATGTCGACCTTGATCAATTTCTAATCCAAGGAAATTAATCTTTGTCTTGAAGAGTCAGTCTTTTAAAGAAAGAATAATTCCTAATTCTTCACATTTTGAAGTACTATTGTAACGCAAATAGTGCTCTTTTCCGTGATAATCAAGACTAGTATATCATCCATGTAAACGCATAAGAATTTTTCGTAAGACCTAAATGTATTTTGCATATGCCTTTGAAATATTGATGGTGCTTGTTTTAACCCAAAAGGTAAAACACGCCATTGATAATGTCCTTGTGGACAAGTGAATGCAATTAATAATTGCGAGTCGTGTTGAGTTTTCTAATTACGATAGTGCCTTGAGGCACTACTCCCGATGTGCCTCCAAGGCACTACTCCCACACTAGTCATGTTGAGTTTTCTAACCACATATATCTTTGAGCTTTTGCTCCTGTATATCTATTCTTCTAGACATAGATCTTAGAAGTTCGATATTTGAAGGTCCGTTTGAAGTACTTCTTATGGAAGAAGCTCCTACATAAAACCTTGTTCCCAAATTTTAGGATTTTCTTTAAGTTCTAAAATGGGTTTTCTTTAGCAATATCTATTGCCCAAGAATTTCGTAACTTATCTCCCTGAGAATTGTCTCTCTTGAATAGTTCCAATTTGTAAAATACATCATCAATTTCAATGTATTCTTTCTTTTATAGTCAATACTATGATGACTATTAGTTAAAGCATAACTTACTAAGTAAGTTACACTGAAGGCTTTATCTCCTTCATTCATCGGGTCTTCTCTTTCAAAGTGATGAATTAAAGATAAAACTTTTTCTGAATTTTTACTTTCTAAACTAAGTCCAAACTTAGGATAGACTGAAACATGAACTTTTTATATGTGAGGTTGCCTTTAGCAGCTCCTAACACACAATCTTTTCTATCGTTAATTATATTGTCAATTAACGCTAGTTTAATGGGTGTATCTATACCCGCTTGAAATTCAGATTTTATTAAAATCTTTATGGCACCAAGATGAACATTTCCAGCCCACTGTATCCCTCAATCAAAGTGACTGCAAACTCAGACTGTAGCTCCCACTCACCTTCATAAGACTCAGGATATACGTCTGTATATCTATATTTATCTGATTCCAAGTTTTGATAAACTAGGAAACCATCCTTAACTTGCTTAAGGATATTCTCGACATTCACCAGATTTACTTTCATACTTGCTCATGACTCTTCAGGGACTATGAACATCTGGCATTACTTTTATGATGGTTCCTGCCGCAAAGAGCAAAGGAAACCTTCTATAAGCATTATCTTTCACCTTATCTTTGTGACTAACATCCTAACATAGATATATCTTGAGAACACCGCTAGCAAGATTCCTCGTCGTGATCTATGCTAAACTCTTTTAGCATCACTTCTATATAGTAAACTATAAACTAACAAAGAGTTAAATCTATCACTATAGATTCTTATTTCTAAAATAAGAATCGCTAATCCAAGTTCTTTCAGAAAGACTTTGAACTACCAAACATTAATTGTCTCGTGATATGGGGTGATAATTCCCGAGAGATATCCAATACCTTACACAAAAATCATAACACACTCCCACTATCCATCTTGCACATTGGGCATATCCCTTCTTTTGACTAAATCAAACTCCTTTGATTATCAAACAAAGAAATTGTCTAGAGAAACTTGTTTTAGTCTATAAATGGATCTTGTGATCTCACATATCATGTTATCGTCTATGAACAAATGAGCTGCTTGCCCAACGCCTTCAACACTATCATATAGCCATGATACGGTTATAACAAGCATAGTCCGAATATAATCGGCTCACCGCATAAAGATAATTACAAGGTTTACACCATTCAGCCATCACTCTAGCCTTATGGTAATCATATTACTATCCATGTCAGCTTTTCAGGGTCATTCCATCTAGGTAAGACAGACTAGGTTCACAACCTGGTTGTCACTGATGGAATCTAATTCAGATATTATGGCTCCTGGCCATATCTCTCAATCTTGTCTTTTAAACATTCCTTCATGAGTCGTGAGATATTCATTCTTCAAAATGAGCATACTATAAGCCTTTTAGGTTTGAGGTTATCCATGCACTTATAGAACATTTGTGTGCACTGAAAGCGTTGTTCTACACCTTATCGCTTATACGGTGCCTCGCCATGTTCCAATGGTTGAATATCTTTGTGGTTCTCAAAATACTTTTGAGATCTAATTTACTCCCACTGCTTCTTTTGGAAGAAACACTTCCTCTAGAAGACAAAGATGTTTGGAGACAAACATTTTGTTCCGTGGGAAAGTAGACAAAATCTAGCGCACTTGCCAAGACATTCCACAAAGTTTCATATGTCGTGACTAGGCTCCAAGCCTTCGACTTTGCCTATGACAACTTCAAATCATCGGTTAAGATAGATTCAACATTATCCCCTCCATATCTAATATGGAATTTATTCAACCTTATTCTTTGAAACTCGGTTAAGTATGTGTTTTGATTAAGGGCACTATCCCAAAATGGGTAAGTGGATTCACCGCATGGCTTGTGTCACAATTTTATCGTATAAAGTGCCGCTTACATTTCGAACCGCTTATCCGATCGTGATCTCAAAATGATATCCTTGTAGGGAGAATCTAATTCCTTTCGCATTTACTTCAAACACCCTCCGCTTATTAATTGCTTCAATCCAATTGAAGATTAATTCCAAAGTAGTTTATCAATCTCATATTCCTACTAGCTCAAACTTTTCGGTCAAGATTTCTACTGCACTTTGAAATATTTAGTTTTTCCCCATTTGCAATTGTTACCTTAATGATATTGGGTGCATTTTCCCAATGTTCATCCGGTATAACAAACTTTGATGCTAATCAAAGACTAGCTCCTATATCTACGTAAATAATGTAAATTTATTTGTTTATATCCGTGAGAACTTTAATTGTCCCTTGATATAAATAGAATTCGATTAGTAATGTTATTAGACATTGCTATTTCCGCTTTTATATCAACCTGTAATTTCCTAATGTTTAAATTATTCTAAATCCTCCTGATTGTTGTATTCATCGTAAGAATACTCGTAGTTTTCAAGTAAAGAAATAAACATCTTCTAAGGTTTCATGTATATCTTCTATATGATCATATCCTATTTCAACAATTTCTTCCATAAATTTTACTTTCGGAGGATATTGTTGTCTATTAGGGCATTCATTTGCATAATGTCCTTCAATATTGCAGATCCAACATCTACAATTCTTTTTGCCTTTAGGGCAAAACTTCTTTTTATTAGCATTTTCATGCTGTTTGTCAGTATTTTTATTTTTCTGACGTGGTTTAAAGTATTTTCCAGATTTAAACCATTTGTTTTTATTTTTAAAAGAATATTTATTCTTATAATGTTTTTTAAACTTATGCTTAGAATAAGTATTTTGTGTACATCCATACTCAGTGGATGCTTCTAGAATATTTTTACAATCCTTATAGAATATCTTTGTGATTTCTTCTTTTACAATCCTTATAGCAAAGCCTAAGTTGTGGAGACTAACTCCTTTAGCTTCTGCCTAAAACCTTTGAAAGGGTTTTTCTCCTACAATGGGGATTTTGGTCAAATATTGTTGTAAATCCACTACACTCTTGTTGTGGAAGTTTATACAAATTTGTTTCAAAATCGCATGTAAAATCGTCTAAATCACAAAAATCACATATCTGTAATTTTATAAGTTTCGATTTATAGCCTTTTCTTGTGTTTTAAGAATTTCACTTACTTTATCATTGGTATAATTAATTCCTAAAAACATGGTATAAAAACTATCAATGGTAGTTTCAATCATATTTTCCGAGGGACTGCTAGACCAATCTGTTGATTTAACAAAAGATTGAATTATCCATGAAGTTTTATGTTCTACTAATAGAAGTATACTTTTTGGACTTATATAGGCTTCTTTGTTAGTTTGAATGATCAAACTTAATTTGGTAGCCCATTTGTCAATAAGCTCTTTTCGATTATTTTGGCATTCGATGTTAAGGATAGAAATTCATGTATCTTTATGTTCTACTAGTACTCTAGGAAAATTAGTAAAGAAACTGGGTTTTTCAGACCCTTTCTTTCTTAGAAAATCGTAAGTTCTTCGCCTTAAGAAGCGGAGTAATCTCATTCTTCGCTTTTACAAGTTCTAAGAGTTTCAAGGTTCATCTTCAGATGTAGTCGATTTACCTTCGATTACATTTATGGTCTCCATACCAAGAATTTTGCTTAATTTTGGTTGATGTACAATTTCTTGTTCAATTTTTAACACATCGAGAGTCATTAATTTAACAACTTCATCTAAAGGTGAAGTATTTTGTCCGCTTAGATGAAATCATCCTTATTAAGATGGTTCCGTAACTAATCTTCTAGTTTTTCACTTAGATTCATTTAACCCAAAAGGCCATTTTAAACATTTGGATTGACACTTGAACCAAGTTCTTCATTTCCCACATTATAGTTAGGATAACTATATTTTCCATCTTCCTGAAAAGTCAAGTAGTATACTAGCAGTAGATGCGCTTCACTGCTATACAAGAGAATTTATCTATTTTCTCTTTTACTTCTTTTATTATTTTTGCTGCCATTACCTCTATTTTAAAGTATTTCTCGTAGCATCTTGACATTTCTTTTGAATGTCATTTAACCGCTTTTAATATGACCTTATTTTCTTCTCAAGAAGATTTATAGTCTTATTAATGGTTGATAAACCCACACTAGTCATGTTGAGTTTTCTAACCACATTTATCTTTGAGCTTTTGCTCCTCAGATACCTATTCTTCTAGACATATATCTTAGAAGTTTGATATTTGAAGGTTCGCTTGAAGTACTTCTTCCGGTAGAAGCTCCTACGTAAAACCTTGTTCCTCGATTTTAGGATTTTCTTTAAGTCCTAAAATGGGTTTTCCTTTAGCAATATCTATTTCCCAAGAATTTTTAGAACTTATCTCTGAGAATTGTATCTCTTTAATAGTTCCAATTTCAGAAAATACATCATCAATTTCAATGTATTCTTTCTTTTTATAGTCAATACTATGATGACTATTAGTTAAAGCATAACTTACTAAGTATGTTTTATCAAGGCTTTATCTCCTTCATTCATCAGTCTTCTTTCAAAAGTGATGAATTAAAGATAAAACTTTGTCTAAAATTTTACTTTCTAAACTTAGTCCAAACATAGGATAGATCGTAAACATGAACTTCTTATTTATGAGGTTGTCTTTAGCAGCTCCTAACACACAATTGCTCTATCGTTAATTCTATTGTGAATTAACGCTAGTTTAATGGGCGTGTCTATACCCGCTTAAAATTGGATTTTGTTGAAATCAAGCATGGAACCAAGATGAACCATAGATATTTTTGATCTGGTATTTGAATCTATTTTTTTTCTAGATTCTTCCTTATATCTTCCTTAGTTAATAAAGGTAGATATACTGACCTAGAGACATCTTTGATGTCTACATGCATTTCTTGAGTGTTAACAAAATAAAATATTTTGTTTTCTCGTTTTAGAAGATTATTTATGATACTGGGTACTTTAGGTACCTTAAATATCTTTTCTGTTCTCAGATTTAACTTAGATGCATCAATCTTTGATAATATTTCTTGCTGAATTAATATCTTAGCATTGAATCCACTTGTAGATTCATTAAAGATTATCTGAGAGGGTTCACACTCTATTTTTTGATCTTGAAGATCATTATGATCCATAGGATCTATTTCCATTATATGGATTTTAATCTATATTTTTTAATCTTTTAACAAGGCTCCGATACCAAATTTTTTCACGGGGGGTTTTGCGGAATAAGTAAAAGGGTAAAATCTAAAAAAAACTATAGCGAGAATATAAATTTTAGTCATAGTTATCATAAATTCATATCATTTTATGAATGTACTTATTATTTATCAGGAAATGAACACAGTTTAAAATTTCAAATAATACCTCTCAAAGCCTCCTATACATAAATGTATTAGCACCAATGGCAACGACGGTGGTCACTTTCCTTACGGCCTCCTCGCCTCAAGGTACTTCACCGATGTCGATTCAGCCACTCTGTGTTCTCAAAGTACTTCTAAGGTTTCAGAGAATTTGAGAAGTACTTAGAAGAAAATTAAAAAAAGGATTTTATTTCAGGATAAATAAAATACAAACATACTACTTTAGAATTTACATAACTATACTTTATCTATATCCTCACTATATGAGGATTACTCGTACATTCTTCGATAAGAAGGCTTTGATTTTCGTGAGGTTGAGAGTCAAAGTCGGGATGCTCATTAATTAAAATAAACTTCTCCTTTTATAGATCAAGGAAGAAGGAATTACAATAAACGCTATGCATGACATTTTACATTCCACTAACTTGAATTCTTAAAGTTAGTCGGTATATGCTGATGACGAAGATGCTTTATCACATGATTTCTGTGAGTGGTGGGGACCAGAGCAATTCCCGCAACTGTATTCCACTTTAGCTTTAGTAAAAACTTGTCGAAGCATTTCACAAGTTTTGTCCTTGTGCCAGTTCATTATTTGTCCTTTATTGAACAATTTTTCAAATTTAAGAATTTTCTCCATATCTTCTACCTACAATTTTTTTGTAGGTTTTTGAAATTATCAAAGTATGAGAGTCTTGATAATTTACCTTGATCTTGAGAATTTTGTCAATAATGATTTTAAATCTAGTAATATTGATATGTTCAATATCATAGTGTGAGAAACTAACATTCATAACTTTTGAAGGTCTATAACTAGTTTCTTCATTGGATATTCCAATTTCGATGAAATGATATGGTAGTTGTACTTTCTCATCATTCTATTTTGGCAAACTGCTATATATTTTGAGAAATATAGCCTGATCTGCTTTTTTGACAACCTTTGTTCTATTGTTTTTGATTGCCTTCTTAATTTCTTCAGGAAGGTCTATAACTAGTTTCTTCAGGTCTATAACTAGTTTCTTTTGAAGGTCTATAACTAGTTTCTTCAGGAAACTTCCAAAATATTCTTGCTAGGATAGATCATCCTAACTAATCCAAATGAGAATGCCTTGTAAACAATTTCTACGTTGGCACCACTAATGAAATTGAACGTACTAATTGAATCGCTGTATGTTGTGAAGAGCTTTTCTTCGATGAAATGTTCTTTATTTGCATCTCTTGCATGTTTAAAGAGATAAGATAATCCTCAAAATCTAGCTTGATGACAACTTTCTTTTCAATCTTTTAGGATTGAAATTCTTCCTAGAGAAACCATAAGATCGGGTCTCTTTTCGATTTTAAAATTTCTTTAAAGGTTGTGGCCTTTAAGAATTCTTAATTAGATATCAATTTTGAGCCGACATCATGTGTTCTCCGGCAAATATTTCACCAAAGAACTTTCGCTTGAAGCTTTATGAATTTCTTATGTTTGATACTGTAAATTCCTTTGTTGCTTTTTTTTCGCAACTTCCTATGATGTATATATACCGCAAAAGGACCGTTATACACCAAAAAATAATTAGAAGATTTTGGCTGTTGAATAGCCATATCAAGACTTGAAATGTCTTGAGTATTTGGTCTAAAACTTGAGATAAAATCTGTAGGCTTAACCAAGTTGTTAGATGTTTGTACATCTTTTACATCTTTTTCCAAGATGCTAGAAACAACGGATTTGATGAATCTTTACCGACACGCTTGCATCGGAATAGTTAACAGCTCGCTACTATTACTAGTGCAAGGACTGATAATATCCTTTTGTTGTTCACTTGATGCCTGTTCAAGTAAACTTATTTTCATGTCTAGAACTTTTAGTACCATGATCATGATATCCCTCTGAAGCTTTAGCTTCTGAATTTCTTCCATAATTAGAAGTCCTGTAAGGACAATTAGTCCCTGGGTTTTATCCCTTTATCTCCTGATGGAGATTTTCTTGCTCTTTTAACCTGCATATTCATGAGTTAAAAAATCAGCAAATATATTTTTACTACCTGAGATATGTTCTACATCAAGCAAAGATCTTGATGTACCACATTTGCCATCTTACAAGTCGACCTTTGTTTATTATCACCTTTTAAATTAGTGTTTAAAAAGTATGTAAACTTTTTGTTATCTGGCCCTTATTAAAAATTTAATCGAGTAAGATAAGCGCTAAACTTTTTAATGACTCGGATTACAGCTAAGTATTTCTTTTCATTACTATGATAATTTCTTTTAGCGTTTTTAAAGCTTCCAGAAGTATATCTATAAATTAACTCTAAATAAGAGTTTTTTGCTTTGAGGATTCCACCCAAATATTCATCTGATGCATCAGTTTCGATGATCAGTTTATCATCTGGTAAAGGATGATATAGCTTTGGAAAGCTAGTTAGATTCTTTTTAACCTTATGTACATAGGTTGTATCAGAATCTTTCCAATCCCAAAGAACTTTGTCTTTGAGATTAACCTCAGTAATGGTTTTCTAATTTCAAAAAGCTTGGGGATATAACTCAAAAGATAAGTTAAACTTCCTAAAACCTCTCAGAATTGTTTTTTGTCTTCGAACTTATCTGGAAACTTATGAATGTGTTCCGGTTAATGATTCTGAGGACGATGCGGGCCTTGATAAATTTCTAATCCAAGGAAATTAATCTTTGTCTTGAAGAGCTGTGTCTTTTTTAAAGAAAGAATAATTCCTAATTCTTCACATTTTTTAGGTACTATTTGTTGGTCCCTTGAAAAGGCTTTGGTTAAGTTTAGAGGGGGGGGTGAATAAACGTAACACTTAAAACTTTTTGGAGTTGACAAACTCAAAGAACTTCAAGAAATTCACGATACTTCAAGAGTCCATCCGATACTCGAGAGTCTCACGACTATTGAATATACTGAATTTGTGCAGCGGAAATATATCAAAAATTAAGCCTTATTACTTTTTGTTAAATATGATACCAAGTATTAGATACTCATTAGTGTATGTGTGTGAATTTAGTTGCTAGATTTAGTAGGTTGATGTGTGTAATAAACTAAATGCAGAATGTAAGTGCAGAAAGTAAGTAAGCAGATTTATAGTGGTTCCGGGTGGTGTAATCCTGTCAGTCCACTCTTCTCCTATGATGTTGGAGGTAATTCACTAGAGAGATTCTTGAGATAGTCATTACAAAATCCCTAGGATGTTTGTCCTTCACCAATAGCTATGGCTTCACAAACTCAAAACTAGAAACAGTAGGATTGTTGCTCCAAAGTCTTCCACTCGGTCCTTGAAGGGTAGGATTGCCTCTTCACCAGCCTCTCCACCATAAACAATGCCTTTCACACAACAGCTTGTGCTTCACTATCTTCAATGATTTCTTGTAAAATAAAGATTGAATCAAGTAAATGATTTCATGGCAAAGAGCTTTGATCAGATGATATGATCAAGAGCTTGATGTCTTCAAGTGTGTAAACTTGATGTAGCTTGAGTGCAGATTACACTTGAAGATTTTCTCTGATCGAGAGACTTAAGCTCAAGAGGGTCACCGGGTGATTTCTTGATCGAATTTGAAGCTCAGATTATTTCTTATTTTTCATCAATCATCATCTTTCTTCTCAATTTGGAGTCCTCTATTTATAGGTAGAAACTCTTGTGACTTGTATTTGAAATTCAAATATAGCTGCTCCAGCATTTTGTCCTATTTGACTTGCTTTCACATCGTTCATAGTAATCGACACAAATGATTGCTTTTTGACGTAATGCATCATTCCATCCTTTGACTTGTATCCATTGGATAAAATCCTCAAACATCCTAACGCCCTTTTAATCTCAACCATAGATTTATTTGATAGAATCGAGGTTGTTAGTCGTCCCTTATCCATGTAATCTTCCAATGTAATTTTGAATAAATCGAGGTATATGTATCAAGAGGTTCATAAGTCTCATTGAATATATCGATCACCACCAACCACAATTTGTCGTGTTAAAAACATAATGCAATTGACTTCTTTATCTAACTTTTATTTGTGAAGTTAGATTACACCTTTTGCATATAACTAAGTTCCAATCACCATCCAACTTATGGAACTTAGACCTTGTACACAAGGTATATGTAATCGCTTTAGGTCATCACAGCACTTTCCTAAATTCTCGATTCCATATCCTTGGCTATAATTACTAAGTTTGATCCCTTAGCCTTCATTAACTGAGTTTGAGCGCCACCTTCTTCGCCTTCAAGAGGTTCCTCGACTAGTCTCATCGACCTAATTACCCTACCGATATAGACCACCTCACGATGTAAATAAGTTGACCATTACAAAAGGCTTGTTTGATCAAGCCTAAACAAAATCAAACTCTAATAAACCTATACATTTGATCTAGACATCTTTTGCCTTTGCACTATTATTAGCCTAGTTTGGCACTCATCACTAAAACTTAAAAATAAGTCCAACAATTTCCCCCTTTTTGGTGATGATGCCAATACCCTCTCCTAACAGCAAAGCAAAAAGATTAAAACAAAAACAGAACAAACTTGGTCATTTCTCATTATAATCATTTGTTCCAAGTTATTACAGACTAGAATCATCAAAGATATAATAGAAGTAGTATGCTGATTTATTGTCTTCTTTCCCTTTCTTCCATTGCATTCTCCACTTGCTCTTGATAAGTTCTTATCTCTCTGATCATATCTCTCATCCATTCATTTTCAATCGTGAGAAATCAATATGAGGATTCACTTGTTTCCACCAATGCCATGCTTCAGGTAGAGTTAGATTTATCTGATGTACTCTAAATCCTAACCGCATGTAAACTTCTTTAAACTCATTCAATGACTCCTTTGCATTTGTGGTGGGTAAACTCCTTCCACCTCTACCACCTCAGTGTCGCCTCAAGGCTTTGACCCTTGTTTCCCAAAACTTGAGTCCATGAAAAGAATTGAGTCCTCATGGAAACCTTTATCATGAAAAGGTCTTCTTTTGTCACAGACTCTCTTGTATTCTTTGAGAAGATCATCAAGAAGTGGAAGTCCGCCAAGCACAGCTCCCTAAAAGCATTTGTATCATCTTCCCATCTTTTCTTAGCAAAGATTCTCGCAAATTTCTTTTGCTACATTGCTTGGCTCTCTTCCCCTTATTGACATCATCAACAAATCGACATCGTGCCATGTACACTTTCCTCGTGTGAGCACTAGGTTGTTCAGCTTGACCTTCCATTATTTCACCCTAGTGTCCACAAATGTGATCCTTCCTTGCAATGTTTGCTCCAAAGAGATTTATCCTTTCGGTGATCTTAGGATTCAATTCAAGAGTTGAAGTGTTCCAAAGAAATTTTAGCAGTGTTTAGTTGACTCAAGAAGTTTATCAAGTTTTTGATGAATAGATGCAAGTTGGTCTTTCAAAAACTTGTCTTTCAAAGGTATTACCTTGCCTAATCCTCTTACATCTTGAGCTAGATCAAAGAAGAGCATATTGGGTGGAGGTAATATTGGAGCAAATAGCTTTGTGGTTCTTCCTCTATTCTCCACTAGATTCAAAGAAATCTTCAAATCTTTGGTCTTGCCTCGCTTGAGTTCTTAAGTTTGTTATGTCATTTCTGACAGCCCTCAACTCTTCCACAACATGTGCTGGTAACCCACCAGCCATTCCTCCATCAGCAGGCTCTTCTACATTGTATTGTTGCCTCTGTCTGTTGATAACCAAAGCAAAACTCATATCCCTTCCAAAGGGTTAGGTCCTTGGAATTCTTCCGTAATGGGATCAAGAGCAGCCTCTTCAAAATTGGTACAAATGCCTATTGAGGTTCTTCATCAATAGGTTCTTCCTCAGGCATTTGAAATTCCTCATCACCGAAGTCATAGTCCACCAGCTTCTCCTAATCAATTACAAAGCATCACGACTATCTTTCCTTCAAAGACCTTTCCTCCAAAGAGCTCCACTACAAAGAGCTGCTGCTCAACAACAACAAATTGGGGGTTTCTCCAAACCCAAAGATTGTTCCAACCTTTGTCCAGTGCCGCTTTGAGACTCAAAGAACTGCACTCTCCTGTTCCAACCTTTGTTCAGTGTCGCTTGAACCTCAAGCACTCGAACCTCCCGAATCATCGGTGGGGATCCTTCAAATCCCATAACCATATCCAATCTTTGTGCCACCACAGCTTGCTCTCGCTGATCAAGACCCTCTCAGATAAGGATTGCAGGAATTCACTGCTTTTTTCTTGAAAACCTTCAAAGATTGGCAATCTTTCTCGCTGTATTTCCGCTTTTGATAGGGTTCCTTCAAAGGTCAATCCAGTCTTTGATATTGAATTGAACCCTTAGAATTGACATCCGTTAATCGTGATTAGTAACCCTCTCATCATCCAAATCCACTTATTGCTGATCTTCAGGTTGTTCAACAAGTTCAGCAACAAATGAAGCATCGACTCACCAACCAATCTATTTGCACCAAGATTTACACCCTCATTTATTAGTGCCTCCAATCATCCCTCGATCCTCCGCATCTTTATTCATGTCTTCGCTTGTTGCCTTTTAGTAGACTCGCCCATCACCCGAGACTCGCCTCTACACTTGGTTCAATAATCATTGCAGCTCCACTCGTTCCTCCCGACCTCGATGGATAATCATCTCTGCAATTAGAAGATGATGAGCCATCACTATCATCTCTTGGGTCCCCGAACTTGATACCCTATTCTTTCTGTTGTTCATCAAATGATCTATCACCTTGATTGCAATAGAGAGGTATCAATCAGATCTAACAAATTCTCCACTCCTAACTTCTCAAAAGCCCATTCTTCAAAGTCACTCATTGGTTCTGCAGCAGGCTTTTGTTTCTTATAAAATCCAAACTTCCATTGGAAATAATTTGCCACCAGTAGGAGTTTAAGGTCAACAAACTCCTCTTTCTTCTTCTTCTCATGCCTCTCAAATGGCATGGTTGGTATTCTGAAAGCTGTTTCAGTAGCTTGCTGACCTCCAAAGGTCTCAACAAGCAAATTCAAAGTTTCTTCCATAGATGCCTTTAGGTCAAGAGGGTTGCTCAAAGTTGTATGTTTGTTCCTACTACCTCCATCTCAGACTACACTTGGTTCCTCCCGACTTACATGCTCATCGCCAGGTTAGCAGCAGATCGCTTCTTCCCCTAACTATTGCAGAATTTGTAGGTCTTGTACCAATGTCTCAGCTTACTACAAAGCAGTGGAAACTCAGTAGTCTATTGTGGCTCTGCAACAAGTTGCTCAACAACAACTTGTGCACTTTCAGTAGGCTCAGAAGCCTTTACAGGTGAGGATTCAACAGTTTCTACAAAGCAGCTCAGTGGTCGTAGTTCATCAGTGACTCTCCAAAGAAGTTGCTCGTAAACAACCTCTACATCCTCAGTAGGCTTGATAATAGTTAAGGGCTCAGCCTCAATAGCCTCTCCTTCTTCTGCTACTTCTTCTTCTTCTTGTTGTTCTCTCTGATTTTCCAAAATCCTCAATTGTTTTCCTTTGACATGCTTATTCTTCTTGGCAATCTCTTTCATTCTTTTGGAAAGTTGCTCTTCTTCAACTTCAGCAGCTTTCCTCTTCCTTGTGATTTCATTTAAATCAATAACTTCAACTGACTTCTTCTTTGTTTTCTTAGGCTTTAACATTTCTGTGTTTTTTCTTGTATCGGCAAATTTCTTTATCGCAGCAGTTTGTCGCTTTTCTTAACTCGCCACCACCAAAGATCACCATCATCTACATCATCATCACTATCGCCAGCCTCATCAACACCTTCTTCATCATCATCCGCACACAGGATAGGGTAGTCAATCTCTTTCTTGTATCTCGATTTATTTATCTTCTCTGGTACAATATCAGCAATTTCCAAATGATTCAACAGGGCCTGAACCATTAATCCTAAGGGTAAGGCCTTGGATTTCCTTGTCCCTTCTTTTTCTTCTTTTGCAACCTTCTTCATGTAGTGGATAAAGTATCCAAATTTCAATCAAACTTCATACTTCTACAAATAATCATCAGCAGTTCTATTTTGGGTCCTGATAGTGTATCCATGCTTCCAATGAGTCCTAAGATATTGTTTGCAATAATCTTGCTCAGTAGGTTGTACTCATAACCAATGTGTTTCACATTAATGCCTGGAATTGATTTGATGGCATCATTGGTCTTGATATTGTCAATAAAATACATCTTTGACAATCCCATTTCCTCAGGATTTGTTGGAGCATCAATTATTTCTCAAAACCAAAAGCTTCCTCAAGACTTGAGGAAACTTCAATCTCCAGGGCATTTACTGTTGTGGTGAATGCCTCTCTTCCTTCTCTTATGACGATATTTCTCCAGAAGCTAACAACATTTGTATATGAGATTGTTTCCAATCTTATATTAAGCACATTCTCCAAACCTTCATATCTTCTTATTCTTCGACCAATATTGATGGCTAATTCTGTCTTGTTAGCATCAACAACAAAGCCTCTCACACTTTGACTTGTTCCGATTTGAACATCATCCTTTTCTGCCATTGTTATAAGAAAAAGATGAAGAAGATAGCTCTCAAATCTGTGTTCACACAGTGTATACACAGAGAAAATCAATCTAAGATTTTATAAGTAGCCTTTGTGTATAGGTCTGTATATATATTGACAAATGTGGTTGAGAACTCGCCGTAACACTTACATCAGGCATTAACCACGATTAAATTCGAGTGAATGCCGCCTTGACACGTGGCCCCATTACTCCTCATAATGTTTTGTAACCGTTAGATCGTGTTAATCATGCGGTTATAATCTAGAAATAAATATCCCGCCAATTGCTTTTTGACTTTGTAGGTTTGACTGAGTAAAGTAATCTTCAAGCAAATTTTATCATCAAGAGAGTTGGCTCAAGAAATTCTTGATAGAGAAGTCTCAAGAAATTTCTTTGAAAGAGTCATTCTCACGATGTCGAATTCCTTTGTATTGTCCAATTGATAATACAAGGTGAAGTTTAATACCACTGACTAATCTGTCAAGTGAGCTCACCCAACATGACAAACACCAATCCCCTTGGAAACTTCATTTGCTCAATTGTCCAATCATAAGTACATGGAATTGTTGATACCAATGACTAGTCTGCTAAGTGAGCTCACCCAACATAGCAAAGACTAATCCCCTTGGTGAATTCCAGTACATTGCTGATTACCAGTCAACTTTTATAATTCCAAGTTCAGTCCTTAGTTTAGCAAATCTTACACTATCCAAAGGTTTAGTGAAAATATCAGCAAGTTGATCTTCAGTAGGGATATAAAGAACCACAAAATCTTTCTTTTCAACATGATCTCTTATAAAATGATGTCTCACATCAATATGCTTGGTTTTTGAGTGCAAAACAGGATTTTCTGTGATTTCAATTGCACTTGTGTTGTCACACATAATTGGAATTTCTCTCTTCAATTCCATAATCCCTTAATTGTTGTCTTAGCCAAAGTACTTGTGCACGTAATCTTCCAAAGAAAGAATGTATTCAAATTTTCAAGAAGTGGAAGTTGATATAGAGTTCGCTTGCTAAACCAGAAACCACTCTATTTCCCATTAACTCCATGTGTTCTGTGGTGCTTTTTCTATCAATCTTGCATCCAAAGATAGTCGAATCTGAGTAGGATATAACTTTGAAGCTTCCATCTTTTGAATACCATATCCCTACTCCCAAAGTCTCTTTTAGATACTTGAGAACTCTTTTGACTGCACCTAAATGACTTTCTTTAGGTTTTGATTGAAATCTTGCACATACACCTACATCAAAGGATATATCAGTCTCACGGCGATGGTACAAAGAGATCGCCTATCATACTTTTGTATAAGGTCGGATCAACATCTTTGCCTTCCTTATCTTCGTCCAATCCGATGTTTGTACTCATAGGAGTTGATACCTTGGTGCTGTTTTCCATACCAAATTTCTTCAGCAACTCCTTGGTATACTTGGTTTGATGAATGAAGATTCCATCTTTCATCTGTTTGACTTGCAATCCTAAAAAGTAGTTCATTTCTCCCATCATACTCATTTGGAATTTACTTTTCATCAGATTTGCAAACTTCTCACAAAGCAATTCATTTTCAGAACCAAATATAATGTCATCCATATAAATTTGCACCAGCAGGGTGCTGTTACCTTCATTGATTCTGAAAAGAGCCTTATCAATAGTGTCTTTTGTAAAACCATTGTCCACCAAGAATTGAGATAAAGTCTCATACCATGCTTTTGGGGCTTGTTGCAAACCATAAAGTGCTTTATTGAGTCTGTACACTTTATCTTCTTGATCTTTAACTTCAAAACCAGGAGGTTGCTGAACATACACCTCCTCTTCTAGAATGCCATTCAAGAATGCGCTCTTAACATCCATTTGATATACTTTGAAGTTTTTATAAGCAGCATGTGCCAGGAATAATCTGATAGATTCCAATCTTGCAACAGGGGCATATGTCTCATCAAAATCTATTCCTTCTGCTTGAGAATATCCTTTTGCTACTAGTCTGGCCTTATTCCTCACAATGGTACAAGATTCATCAAGTTTGTTTCTGTATACCCATTTTGTACCACTGATATTTGCATGATTAGGCCTCTCCAATAGTGTCCAAACTTGATTTCTTTCAAATTCATTTAATTCTTCTTGCATAGCAATTATCCAATCTGGATCTGAAATTGCTTCTTCAACAACTTTAAGTTCCACTTGAGATAGAAAACAAGTAAACATTGCTTCTAATTGTCTTCTAGTCCTCACACCTTGCTGTATGTTGCCAATAACTTGTTCAGCAGGGTGATCCCTTAACCATTGTGGATTCTGGTTAGATTGATTCTCTGGATCATCATCTTCAGTAGGGTCTGTTGTTTCTTCAACAAGGGGTTCATCAGATCCTTGAACTGCTTCAGTTGTTGCATTAGTAGTATCATCAGCAGGGTGTTCAGCAGGGGCAGAATCAGAATCCTTTAAGTCATTGAATCTTTCCAAAACTTCAACACATTTTGGATCAGTGACTTGTTGATTCTCAGCAGGTTCTGAATCTCCATCTTCCATTCCAGTGAACTTAGCTTCATCAAATACAACATGTATTGTTTCTTCATGTTTCAGTGACCTTTGTTCAAGACTTCAATGCCTTGTTGATCAAGAATATCCTAAGAAAATTCCTTCATCTGACTTCGGCTGGAATGTCTTCAATTGTTCCTTATGATTCAAGATAAAACATTTGCTTCCAAATGGATGGAAATAGGATATATTAGGTTTTCTTCCATTCCAAATCTCATAAGGTGTCTTCAGCAGCTTCTTGTTCACTGAGGTTCTGTTTTGTGTATAGCATGTTGTATTAACTGCTTCAGCCCAATATCTTTCAGGCGGCAATGCTTCACAAATCATTGTTCTTCGTGCTTCTTTTAGAGTTCTGTTTCTTCTTTCAGCAACCCCATTTTGCTGAGGTGTACCAGCAGCAGCAAGTTGATGTAGTACACCATTCTGTTCATAATATTCTCTTATAACTTTATTGAATAATTCAGTACCCTTGTCTGATTTGATCTTTACTACTGTCAAAATTTTCTCATTCTGTAATCTCTTCGAAAGTTCAGGCATCTTTTGAAGTGTTTCACTTTTCTTGTTCATAAATATCACCCAAGTGTACCTTGAATAATCATCCACAACCACCAAGGTGTATTTCTTTCCTGTTACACTTGTTGGTGTTACTGGTCCAAATTGATCCATGTGCATCAGCTCCAAAACTCTTTTTGTTGATTGCTTTGTCTTTGACTTGAAGCTTGACTTTGTCTGTTTACCTTGCTGACATGCATCACATAGCATCCTTCTTGAATGTGATCTCAGGTAAACCAATCACCAGTTTCTTCTTCACCAACTGATTGATATCATCAAAGTTTAAATGATTCAACTTCTTATGCCATAACCAATTAAGTTCTGACTTGGTATGCACAATCATGCATGTTTCTGGAACTGCAGTAGACCTATCCACAATGTACTTGTTTTGTTGTCTTCTTCCTGCTAATACAACTTGATCACCTCTTTCACTAATGACTATACAAGTGCCTTTGTCAAAAGTGACTTTGTATCCCATGTCACAAAATTGTCGAGTGCTCAGCAAGTTGTAGTCCAGTCCTTCCACATATGCCACATTCTTGATTGTTAGTCCATTCCTCACAAGTGTGCCATATCCTCTTGTGTATCCAGTGTATTCTTGTTTCCAAAATTCACTCTTGACCATCCTTTGTCACAAAGTTTGACAAACAAAGCTTATTCTTTGTCATATGTCCGAACATCCACTTTAAAAGTACCAGACACCCTACAAAACAAAGTTAATGCATTTTAGGTACCCCAAACCTGTTTGGGTCCATAATGGTCAGTGGTAAGCATGACCCTAGGTAAATTTCCATAAGGTCTTCTTTGAAAAGTGTCATACTTTGGTTCATACATGTATTTCACACATCCATAAGTTCTAACAGTTGGTTGTGTTGGATTCACATATGTTTTCTGGCCTTTTGGTTTGTAATGCTGTTTAAAGTGATTTTTTTGTTAGAAGCATTAGTATAACTATTGGTTTGCTGTCTATTAGGAACAGCCCTATAATATAGAGTCTGCTGAGGTCCCTGCTGAGGCCTTGTATAAGTCCTCTGCTGATTCCATTGCTTAGGTTTTACCCTAGCTCCATGGTTATACTTGTTGCTTTCTAGCAAGAGTGTGAATATTCCAATCATCATCAGTAGGGAACAACCTACCTTTCCCCCCTGAGATAAGTATCCTTAGAATGATTAACATTTTTGGATTTAAGATTCTTATCCTTGGAATATTTCTGGTTTTTACCCTTCTGTGGTCCAGCAGACTTGGTAGCAGGTCTGCTATCAGTAGGTCTAGAAGGCACAAATACCATATTTTTAGATTTATTCTTTTATTAGAGTCATTGACTTCTTTGACTTCTGATTTTGCTTCCTTGCAGCATTCTCAGTAGGCTTTGCTGCCTCAGCAACCCTTTTGGGAGCTGGATCTTGTGCAGGCACAAACTTAGGACCAATTCTGGTACTAGGTTTAGTGACCTTACTGGATCCACTCTTGTTGGATTGTTGAGTTCCAAATCCATGCCCTGTTCTATCACCATAAGGCTTCCCAGATTTGAATGTAGTGGAGGAACAAGATGGTTCAAAGAGACTCAAGAGCTCATCAAGGTTCAAAGAGGCTTATGCTGATTCTATCTGACTTCTTTTTCCTTTCCTTTGAGAATTCTTAATTCAACATTTAATATTTCAACTTCTGATTGAAGAGCTTCTTTTTCAGCCTTCACAATCTCATAACCAGATTTTATTATCCTTAGTTGATTAAGGATGTCATCCAAAGCTTCTTCATTGTCAGAATTTCTAGGATTTGAACCACAAGTAGATTCACAATCACTTCCAGCAGGAGTGTTTATTGATACAGAATTGTATACCTCCTCTGTTTCATCCATTAAAGCATAATCCTCCATCTCAGCAACAAGTTCTGTGTCCTCAGATTCATTTCCTTTTTCTGACTCTACTTCATCCCCAGATTTATCTTCAGCAACTATAGCCTTCTTGCCATGTCTTCTTTGTTGGCTCTTGGTCTTCAGTAGGTCTGGACAATCAGGTCTAAAATGTCCAGGTTTCTTGTAGTTAAAGCAAATATAGTCATGTTCCTTTTTCTGTTTTAACTCAGGACAGGCGGGTTTGAAGTGTCCTGGCTCCTTGCAATGATAGCGCAAGTAATCATTATCTTTCTTTGGTTCATCCTTCATCTTTTCATTGAATTTCTTATTGAAATTCCTAGGAGAACCATTTCCAGCTTTCATCATCCTGATTTTCTTGCTCAGTAGAGCAATCTGTTCTTGCATTTCATCCAGCAGATCATCTTGGCCTTCTGATGCTTCTTCTTGATGTGAAGCAGCCAATGCAGTGGTCTTTGGCTCATCTTTTTCAGTTACAGGTATAATCTTCTTGCTGAATTCATAAGCTTTAAGATCTGAAAATAATTTGAAGGTGTCTTCTTCATGCAAACTCCTTATTTCTTCTATTGCAGTCACCTTTATCTCCGAAACTTCTTTGGCAGGTAATGCTTCCAAGATCTTTGTATTTATCTCTTCTTGTGAAAACTTCACACTCAACAAGGTGCGTTCATCCATGATTGCATTGAACCTTGATTCCATTTGTTCAATGGTTTCATTTGGTTTCATATTGAACTCTTGGAACTTCTTCTTGGCCACACCGATTTTATTCTTCTTGATTGCATCGCTGCCTTCACAGATTAATTGCAACTTGTCCCAAAGTTCTTTGCGCTTTGCAATCTTTCACCTTCATTACATACATATTGCTATCCAAAGTTCTATAAATGATATCAATAGCAATATTGTTGAGATTTTTTCTCTTTCTATCATCAATGAGCTCCATTCCCTTTTGGTTTTGGAATGTATGTGGTCTCATCACCTACTATTACATACTTGGTAATCTCCAAAGGGTCTATCGGTTAGTACATCCATCATTTCATCATGTGTTGCAGCTAGATAAGCTTGCATTCGACATTTATACTCATCAAATCTATCTAAAGAACACATCAAGATAGTTCTAGCATAACGTTGTTATCCATGATGCAAAGCTTTGAAAATCAAGAATTTGAAATAGTTTTCAAAGTGTTTTCACAAGCACAACAAGTAGGATTACTTCAGAACAGAAGCACTGCTCCGATACCAATTGTTGGTCCCTTGAAAAGGCTTTGGTTAAGTTTAGAGGGGGGAGGAGTGAATAAACTTAACACTTAAAACTTTTTGGAGTTGACAAACTCAAGAACTCAAAGAAATTACCGATACTTCAAAGATCCTGTGACTATTGAATATACCGAATTGCAGGCAATGAAATATATAAAAATTAAGCCTTATTACTTGTTGTTAATTATGATACCAAGTATTAGATACTCATTAGTGTATGTGTGTGAATTCAGTTGCTAGATTCAGTAGATTGATGTGTGTAATAAACTAAATGCGTAATGTAAGTGTAGAAAGTAAGTAAGCGCATTTTATAGTGGTTCCGTGTGGTGTAATCCTCGTCACCCACTCTTCTCCTGTGATGTTGAGGTAATTCACTGTAGAGATTCTTGAGATAGTCATTACAAAAATCCCTAAGATGTTTGTCCTTCACCAATAGCTATGGCTTCACAAACTTAAAACTAGAAACAGTAGGATTGTCGCTCCAAAGTCTTCCACTGGTCCTTGAAGGGTAGGATTGCCTCTTCACCAAAGACCACCACAAACAACAGTCTTTCAAACAGATGTGCTTCACTGTCTTAAACAAATTTCTTGTAAAATAAAGATTGAATCAAGTAAATGATTCTATTGCAGCAGCTTGATCAGGATGATATGATCAACAACTTGATGTCTTCAAGTGTGTAAACTTGATGTAGCTTGATTGCAGATTACACTTGAAGATTTTCTCTGATCAAGAGACTTAAGCTCAAGAGGTCAAGCAGGTGATTTCTTGATCAGAATTTGAAGCTCAGGATTACTTCTTATTTTTCATCAATCATCATCTTTCTTCTGAATTTGGAGTCCTCTATTTATAGGTAGGAACCCTTGTGACTTGTATTTGAAATTCAAATATAGCCGCCTGCATTTTGTCCCATTTGACTTGCTTTCATCACTGCTTCATAGTATCGACACGCCAGATCGCTTTTTTGACAGTAATGCGATCTGTCCATCCTTTGACTTGTATCCATTGGATAAAATCCTGAATCATCCCAACGTCCTTTTAATCTCAACCATTGATTTATTTGATAGAATCAGAGGTTGTTAGCTGTCCTTATCCATGTAATCATCCAATGTAATTTTGAATAAATCGAGGTATATGTATCAGCAGGTTCATAAGTCTGCTGAAATACATATCAGTCAGCTTAACCACAATTTGCTATGTTTAAAACATAATGCAGCTGACTTCTTTTATCTAACTTTTATTTGTGAAGTTAGATTACACCTTTTTGCATATAACTAAGTTCGAATCACCATCCAACTTATGGAACTTAGACCTTGTACACAAGGTATATGTAATCTGTTTAGGTCATCACAGACTTCCCAAAATTCTGATTCTATATCCTTGACTATAATTACTAAGTTTGATCCCTTAGCCTTCATTAACTGAGTTTGAGCCCTCACCTTTTCTGGTCGTCGGCGTTCCTCGACTAGTCTACTGACCTAGTTACCCTACTGATATAGACCACTCTGCAGATATAAATCAGCTGACCATTACAGTGCTTGTTTGATCAAACCTATACAAAATCAAACTCTAATAAACCTATACATTTGATCTAGACATATTTTTGCCTTTGCACTAATACAGCTAGTCTGGCACTCATCACTAAAACTTAAAAAATTTGTCCAACACTATTGCGACGTGCAAATAGTGCTCTTTTCGTGTTACGTACAGACGAGTATATCATCTATGTAAACACATAAGAATTTTTCAAAAGACCTAAATGCGTGTTGCATATGCCTTTGAAATATTGATGGTCCTTGTTTAAACCCAAAAGGTAAAACACGCCATTGATAAGGTCCTTGTGGACAAGTGAATGCAGTTAATAATTGCGAGTCATTATCTAGCAAAACTTGCCAGAAACCCGATTTGCAATCGAAACTACTAAATATTTTCTTTCCTCTTATAAAAGTTAAGAATTCATCTTTATTTGGAAGGTTGTGACTATCACATATAGTTGCAGTATCAATAGCTTTATAGTTGACAACCATTCTCTTTATTCCTCTTCTCATTTCAGCTTCATTTTCTACATGAAATGCCGGAGACATGTGATGTGATTCACTAGGCTTAATAATTTTTAAGTCTAATAATTCTTGAATTTGTTTTCCAAATTCTTTTCTGTCCAGGGGACTATAGATTATAGGTTTAACCTTGACTATTGTCTTAGGATCTATGAGTTTTATGGTAGCTGTAATCCATTTTTAGATTTTTTAGGATCTATAGGATTTTCACCACAAACTTTTTCTAACAGGTCTTTAATCTACTCAACCTCCAAATCAAGACTAGCTGCCAAGCCAAGAACAGTCCGTATAAAAGACATATTCACAACATGAGAGAAAATCTCACCAAAATCAATGCCCTTTCTCTGACCAAAACCTTTGACTACTAATCTTGCTTTATACCGAGGTGTAGAATTACCGTCTTCATTCTTAATTCTGAAGACCCCCTTATTCTTCAAAGCTTTCTTCCCTTTAGGCAATTTCACCAACTCATATGTGTGATTGTCATGCAAAGACTGCATCTCGTCTTTCATAGCATCAAGCCATTTATCATTGTCCTTATGATTCTTTGATCTCCATACAAGATCTATAAAGTTAGTTCAGGTCATCACAATCTTGCCTGAAGTCTAGCTTTCTGATCTCGATTTAGTCTTCATAATTGAGTTTGAACCCTCGCTTCTTGATCTTCAATAATCGAGTCTGTGACCCTCGCTCTTCATTAACTAAGTTTGAACCTCGCTTCTTCAATCTTCTAGATAAGCCAACCGAGTTTGTGTCCCTCAGCGAACTTATCTTCTTCAGTTTCACATTGGTGTAATTTGAGTCAATTTGACTAAATTCCAGTTTCTTGTTATCTCAGTTCACAATCTAGAAATATTAGAGTGCTTGTCTGATTTAACTTATACAAATATCAGACTCTATTAAATCCTATACATTGATATCTAGACATCTTTTTGCTTTGCACTATAACAGCTAGTTATGACACTTCATCAATGGGGTTTAAGAATAATGTCTGAATAAGTGATGAATCATCATCAAAACATAAATTTTATTTCCAACAATTTCCCCCTTTTTTATGATGTCAATACCCTCCTTAAAAGCAATGCAAAAAGATAAAACAAGATACAGTAAATAACACAATGAAGTGAGAAACTGAGAATTTATTGATAACAGAGTTACAAAGTAAGGTAATAAAATACACATGATAAAAAGAGCTAAAAAGGGCAGCTTCTTTTTACTTAACAGTTAAGCTCAATCAATTGTCATGAGCTTCAGCAACATTCCTCATAGCATCATTTGTTGTTGTGCTTTCGATTCCATGGATGCTT
Source organism: Gentiana macrophylla (assembly GCA_026214975.1). Lineage (NCBI taxonomy): Eukaryota > Viridiplantae > Streptophyta > Magnoliopsida > Gentianales > Gentianaceae > Gentiana > Gentiana macrophylla. Next base: position 38,388,000 of record CM047815.1, read on the forward strand.
GCCCATATGTTCCATGATTCAGATAAATTATGCTTGCCAAAGAATTTGCTTTTGAAAAGAATACTGAGAGTAAAGACATATGTCCTCAATCTTTCAGTGGTGGCTGTTTTCAGTAGACTTTGAACAAATTGAGGTTCACTTTTTTCGATCTTATCTCGATTCTTTATCCAAAGTACCATTCGTTTCCTATTTCTTAAGTTTGTTCCAAAGAATGCATAAGAATCTTCTATATGTAGGAATGTTTCAAGAGATTCTTCTCTTGATTCTCATTCTCTCGCTAGTAGTAGATTTTTGAATAAATCAGTAGAGGCGAGAATCCATGCCAATTCTTTTATCAGTTGGCTCGAGAATTTAGCAATCACCCATTTCCTCATCGCTGAATTCTCCTCTAGCTTTCTTCCATTCGCTCACCGCTCATCAATTTTTGCAAGGACTTGGGGCATCTTAGTTGCATGGACTTTTAAGATGTCCAAACTTTCCCCTTATTGAAATTATCTTTATCAATCGGACTTTTGATGTAAATGTTTAGATTCTCTTTGAGTTGATGCCAAAATGGTTTGAGCTACAACCGAGTCCTTCATGCCTTGTTCCATTAGAATACCTTCCCATCTATCTGGGGTTTCATCTCTTCTTGCATCATTTTCAATGGTTGTCTTTCGAAGCTCAATCAGAGTGTCTTGACAGTTACTAGTGACGATATCCATCTTCTTTTCAAGTTCGCTTCTTTCTTTTTTGCTAGCCTCTAAGGACTTTAGAACATTTCCAAACAAACTGTTATCGTCCTTCTGAATTCTGATTATCTCATTATGATAAAATTTAATGAGATCAACCTGAGATGGTATGTCTTTTGAGCTTCTAGCTTGTTGTTCATTGGCTTTGCTTGTCTCAGCCTCATTTGATTTAGCTTGATTTAGAGGTGAGAGAACAACTTGCTTCAGTTTTTCTTTGTATTATGCTGATCTTCTCCTTTCTTTAGATTGTTTTCTAATTTCTTCTAGATTTGATTGATCAACGATTCTTCCAGGTGACATTTGTACGTTAAATTCTTCATCGATTCTTCTCCAGCCAAGTTTGCCATAGTTCTTGCTATTTCTAGCATAGATTTATCAGCAGGAGATTGATAACCTCCTTCTTCTTCTTGTTGTGCATCAAATCCAGTTTCAGAACTGGAACTTCCACTGCTTTCTTCAGAGCTACTAGAATCATTATCAGTGTTCTGATCAGTTTTAGTCTTCTTTTCTTGTAAAGAGGCAAGAATCCCTTTTTGCAAATTGGGATCTTCCTGGGAATCATCATCATCACCCTTTTTGGAACTTCCACCAGTTATGGCTTCCTTACAATAACTATTTCTGATCAGCGCATATCCTTGATTCAAGAATTCATCGGTATTGATCATTTCTGATAGATTTGTAATGTTGTAGAGATCAAATACCCATCTTTCAGTAACTTCAATTTCTGCTAGCTGACTCTTTTGATTGGAGATAGAATCGAATTTCTAGATTTGATAATTTCGCAAACGCTTATAATCAGCTGACATTAGTTCTCCATGATCAGTTGAGAGGTTAGATTGAGTAACAATCTCTTCAGATCCTCTTGAGATCTCCTGGTCAACATCCATAATATCTCCAGTTCTCACAATATCTTCAGTTTCCATTGGGTCAGTTTTGCTGGTTCCTCCTTCATTAGTGACTGGTATAACTGATGTACCTTTTTCAATGGGTGAAACTGAGATTATCGGCTCATTTTCCAAATTTTTATCACTAACAAGTTCTTCAGTAACTTGTTCTCCAACAGGCTCAAGTTCCAATTCAATAACTGGAACTTCTTTTATCATGGATTCAGTGACTTCTTCTTCATGAATCAGCTCATCCAGGTGAGTAACTCTAGTCGATCTTGATTCTACTTCAGCTCATTTATCTTCAAAGTGAGAAGCTAAAAATCCTTTGACTGATTCTTCAAATTCTAATCTGGAAGTAGATTTTTGAGGTGTGGATCTTGATTTTGAAAGTAACCAAAGCATGTGCATCGTTGCTTTGTCGATTAACCTTTCGTCACTGTCTGATCCTTCATCATCATCTCAGTTCTCAGGGTCTATTCCCCCTGAGTGTCAGCTTCCTTCTATAATTCAGCTTCAACATCCTGTTCTCTGTTGACAACTTCAGTTTCCTTTGTCATTTCAATTTCTTGTGTATGTGTAACTGGCTCTTGAATTGGTAACACTTCAGTTACAGATGTTGGAACAGATTCGGTAAGTGTAGCTTCAGTTCTTACTATTTGTGCTGATCCATCAGCAACTGAAGTAGTGACTTTTGTTGGTGAAACAAGATCATATTTGTCTTTCTCTGAATCTTCCAATTGTTTCCTTCTTTTCCTTAATTCTTCAACTTGTTCCAAGGATTCATCTCCGGTTACAATTTTCTTCAACTTTCTGTTTTTCTTCTTTTTAGGTTCACTTACAGAACCTTCAGATTTTCTTTTTCCAGGTTTTTCTCCTTTAATAACAATCTTCCCATCGGCAATCGGTGTTTCTTTCCTCTTTGTGATTCCAAAATGATCGAGTATCATTTGGACCCCCGGTGCAAGAGTCTTCTTGTGATAGAATCGACCTTTCTTGACATCGGTCTTCTTTTTGGGTGTGTCAATTGATTGTGCCACTAATTGATCAAATAGATATCTTTGCCAATTGAAATTTTCTCCAAACCAAATTACATATAGTAAATCCAATTTCACTCCAGAGAGATTGCTAAAGTTTCCTGCATTTCCAATTATGCAATTTGCTAACATCTTAGTGAGAAAGATGAATTCCGGTTTGAGTAAACTTGTGCTCCCGATCTGTGAAACTGTGTAGTCTGCATCAATTGCTATTTCTTTCCATAACTTTTCTTTCTGTTCTTTAATCAATTTGATGGCTTCCGTTCCTCCAGATTTGTCAAACCCAAAAATCTCTGTAATTAGGTCTTCAATAACTTTGATCTGCTTGCCATTTGACAGTTGTGGTAAAAGTGTGTGTGCTCTCTCCTTCTAAAGCTGTACTTACAAATTCATAGAAGTTTCCGATGATTTCCAGACATACACTCTTCAAATTGATGTTAAATACATCATCCAATCCTTTGATTTTCTGTATTTTTGCTGCAATAACTTTGGCTATAGTTTGATCAGTATATTTTGCAATAAACTGATCAAGAGAAATGATCATTACAGGTTCAACATGAGTAGAACCCATTGTTTTCTGGATTTGATTGAAAATTTGAAAATTCGGAGATTTAGAGAATAGATTTCAAATTCGAGGGAGAAGAATTATTAAAGAAAATTCTGGGTTATTTATAATTTGTGTCAAGGGTAGTTAAGAATTGAGTGGGACTCAAAACGTCTTGTCATAAATGTTTTGAGATTGTGAAAATGAGTTGAGTGGAAAAGATGAACGGTTGAGATTGAAAAAGATCACGTCTTTTCTTGACATCCGTAGCCAGATAGTAAGTAGGATAGATACGGTGTATCTTCCAAATTGACGCTTCGATCTTGCCCCTTATATCTTGAATTCAAAACTCGATCGTGAAAACAACTCGCTTTGTGAATCACACTTCTTCGATTCTCGATTAGCGATATTTTCTGCAAAAGCAAAGAGAGATTTTCGTACCCATATCTCTGTTTGGGTCATAACCGATTAGTTTTGGTATAATTTTATTTTTGACTTTATACCTCTCTTGATATTTTGAATGAGTAAAGTTAGTTTTCACAAATTCTTGCTGTTTTGTCCTAATGGTTTTTCGTTGGTTCAGTTTGTGGAACTGATGTGATGGTTCATCCATTCTTCATCCATGGGGGAAACAATCTATCTTTCCTTCTAAGTTTATTATTCCATGAATGATCTTCATTATTAGATGGATGAGACTTGAAGATCTTTCTTACTGATCTCTGATCAGTTTTACCTTTTTCAGCCTTCTGAGTCTTCCTGTAAAATCTGTTGGTTTGGTGCTTTTTACCAACTGATTTTTTAGTTCTGTCAGTTTGTGCATTTGGCTGTGCTGAGTTTTTGTTAGTTCTAATAATTTTATCGCTTCTTTGAGTTCTCGATCACAGTGCGATCCACAAATTTCATTGCAACTGAACTTGGTCTGAACTTAGAATTGTGTTGATTAACAAACCCTAAACCAGATCTGTCTCCAAATGGTTTTCCAGGTTTGAACTGAACACTGGACATTGGATCAACTGATGATTCTGTGATGTTTATTACTTCTTTCAGTTCATCAGTTGGTTGAATTACCTTGGTTCCACTATTAGCCTTGATTAAATCGATCTCAGCATTCAATCTCGAAACTTTAGCTTTCAATAACTTTTTCTCCTTTTTGACATCCTTGTAATTCTTTTGAATTACCTCTAATTCCTTCATGAGTATGTCCAAGGTTTTATTGAGGCCTTCATTTCCAAGATTGTTCATGGCAGTGTGAGTGCTGGATGTAAATGCAATTACCTCATGGTGTTTGATAGGTAAGCTTCTTGTGGAGGAATCATCATTATTTAAGACTTGCTTGCCTTTATCATTGGTACTTGCCTGTGCTGATCCTAGCAGTATGATTTCCTCATCACTCTCACCTCCATAGCTCATGGGTAGAATCTTATCAATATCCTTGGCTTTTGTGGTGGATGGATCTTCAATAATGTTTTCAGTCAATTTTTCTTTTATGTAATCAGCTACTCGTAGCAACTCCTTTTCTGCTTCTTCTGATAGATCACTTAGTGATGGAAATCATCTGGATTCATCATCATGTGCATTAAAGTCAATATCCACATCATTACTAAAATGAGGTTCTGGATTAGTATGTGAGCTCGTAGTGCTGAATCTTTCAAATACTTGATCCTGAAATTCAAAAACAGCATTCTGCAAATAGTCAGTCAGGGGATTATTTAGCCAACTTCTAATTCTAGATGCATCTATTAAGTTTTAATAAAATGCTTTTACAAATGATATAGAAAGGGGTTTTCAACAACTGGTTTGTAAGATCTTTGGATCACTTCCAAACGGAAGAACTGCTCCGATACCAATTGTTTGTCCCTTGGAAAGGCTAACACAAGTTTAGAGGGGGGGGGGGTGAATAAACTTGTCCCTAAAACTAGATTTAAAACAAATTAAGGTTCAGTTAAAACTTGTGTGGAGTTAAGGTAACTCAACTGAGTATAAGTCAATACTGACTTATTCTTAGTTTAGCTAACTGGCAGCGGATTGATTTAGCCTTTAAGATATGTAAATTATCAGATAATTTGTTGAGTCAGTTTCTTGAAATTGCCGTAAATAAGAACTGAATAATTATGGATCAGAATGAAGTAAGTAAAGTAAATAAACAAGAATTATAGAGGTTCCAGGTGATGTAATCCGCCAGTCCTCTCTTCCCCGTGATGGGAGGAAAATTCCACTAGAACTTCTTTGAGATGGCCCGGTTACTGAAAAGTTCTAAATCGCTAGTCCTTGACTAATCCCTAGCTTCACTATCTAAACACTTGTAGAACCGGTAGAATTGCTGCTCTTCAATTGTTTGAAACACTTGTCCTTGGAGGTTGAATTGCCTCTTCACCACACTCATCACAACCACAGCCTTCCCGATTTGCACTCAACTGTCCTTCACACCTTCTTGGTGTTTCACAGTCTAAACCTTTGATAGAATCAAAATTGAGACTTGAATCAATAACTATGATTCATTTGTGATTTGAGCTTTTCTTCTAGATAAATAAGTTATGCACATCTCTGTATTTCTTCAAATGAATGATCTGTATCTTCCTTGAATGCTAATGAACACTTGAAGAAATTTCTTGATCTTGCAATTAAGTATTTAGCAGGAATTATTTTAAATTAGCTTTTCCCCCTTAATTTGATCTTTCAATTCTTGACTAGATTCATTCTTTTAATTCCTCCTGCTCTCCTCATTTTTCTTTATGATAGAGTTAGTCTATTTATATGGGTTTATCTAACGGTCAAGTTCCTTTGAGTTCAAATCCTTGTAGCGATTTAGTGGTCCTACTTTCTTGCTCGTACGTTTATGCCCGAACGGATATATTATCCTCCAATCATAATTCTTGAATTGCAACGGTTGGATTATTCTTCATTTGGTTATACCATAGTTTCAAAATTTATTTACTGAGATCATTATCGCCTCTTGAGTGCAGTAAGAGCTTTAATCGAGTGTTTACTCTTCTTCAACAATCGATTACTCGAAATTTTCATCGATTATAATTGACTTAATCAGAGTACGTCATAAACAATTATCTTCTATGAATTCATTGTCCTTATGATTCTTAGATCTCCATACAAGATATATAAAGTTAGTTCAGGTCATCACAAATCTTTCCTGAAGTATAGCTTTACAGTCTCGACGTAGTCTTCATAACTGAGTTTGAACCCTCAGTTCTTCAGTCTTCAATAACTGAGTCTGTGACCCTCAGTTCTTCATTAACTGAGTTTGAACCCTCAGTTCTTCAATCTTCTAGATAAGCCAACCGAGTTTGTGTCCCTCAGCGAACATATCTCTTCATTTTATATTGGTGTAGTCTGAGTCAGTTTGACTAAATTCCAGTTGTTTCTAGTTATCTCAGTTCACTAGAAATATTACAGTGCTTGTCTGATTTAACTTATACAAATATCAGACTCTATTAAATCCTATACATTGATATTTAGACATCTTTTTTCTTTGCACTATAACAGCTAGTTATGACACTTCATCAATGGGGTTTAAGAATAATGACTAAATAAGTGATGAATCATCATCAAAACATAAATTTTATTTCCAACGGCAGTGTTGAAAACTGAGTCACTGAAGCTTGTGTATACAAGGACAATCTTGTTGTTGTAACTGTGAAAACAATAGTGAATTCCTCCAATCATCACAGAAGAGGAGTGGATTAAGGGATTACACCACCCTGAACCACTATAAACCTTTGTGTCTATTTTACTTTCAGCAATTTACTTTACTGCACTTAATTTATTGCATACTATATATGTGACTACATATCCCACATTGAATTAACATTTTAAGAAGGGACGTATCCGCTGCCCAAAAGCTTTTACATTGAGAAATGTTTTTGAAACTCTAGTATAGTCATTCACCTCCATCTGACTATACTTTTGACCTTCTCTGGGACCAACAATTGGTATCAGAGTAGTGTTCCATCAGATCAGAACCTGATTTCGGGTAACAATGAGATCACTTACTTTCAAAGTAGTTTTCAAATCTGTGCTTTCTAAATGTTGGTCCCTTGAAAAGCCTTTGGTTAAGTTTAAAGGGGGGTGGGGGGGTGAATAAACTTAACACTTAAAACTTTTTGGAGTTAACAAACTCAGCAACTTCAGCAGCCTGCTGATACTTCAGTAGTCTGCTGACTGTTGAGTTTACTGAATTTGTGCAGCGGAAATATATTAAAAATTAAGCCTTATTACTTTTTGTTAAATATGATACCAAGTATTAGATACTCAGTAGTGTATGTGTGTGATTCAGTTGCTAGATTCAGTAGATTGATGTGTTAGATAAACTAAGTGCAGAATATAAATGCAGAAAGTAAGTATGCAGACTTTATAGTGGTTCCAGGTGGTGTAATCTGTCACTCCACTCTTCTCTGTGATGTTGGAGGTAATTCACTAGAGATTCTTGAGGTAGCTTGTTACAAAATCCTAAGTTGCTTGTCCTTCACCAATAACTATGGCTTCACAAACTGAACACTTGGAACAGGTAGGATTACTGCTCCAAAGTCTTCCACTGGTCCTTGAAGGGTAGGATTGCCTCTTCACCAGCTCCACCACAAACAACATTCTTTCACACCCAAAGATACTTCACTGTCTTCAGTAGATTTCTTGTAAAAGAAAGATTGAATGAAGTAAGTGATTCAGCTTTCAGCAGCTTGAATGCAGATTACACTTGAAGAATTGTACTGGATCAGTAGCTTTATGCTCAGTAGTGTCAGCAGGGTGTTTTTCTGATTTAATTCTGATTGCTCAAGATGGATCCTTATTTTTCTTCACAAATCATCATTTTTATCAGAGTTAGTAGTCCTCTATTTATAGGTAGAAATCCTTGTGTCTTATGTTTGAAATTCAAACATAGACGTTTTGGATTTGTCTCCATCTTGACTTGCTTTTTCTCGATGTTTCTAGGGTGACCTTTATCGGACTCCTTTTGACAGCTTTTGATCTGTCCACCCTTTGACTTGTATCCATTGGATAAAGGTCTAAATCTTTCCAACGTCCCTTTAATCTTAACCATTGATTTGTTTGATAAATCAGAGGTTGTTGGTATCTCTTTCTTTGTAATCTTCCAATGTAGCCTTTGATTAAATCGAAAAATGTGTCCAAAGAGTTCCGAGAACATAAGTGCGCTAATATACACATCATCGATGGTGATCCAAATGTTTATGTGTTTAAAAACACTTCAGCTAACTGTCTTTTATCTAACTTTAATTTATGAAGTTAGATTACACCTTTTTGCATATAACTAAGTTCCAATCACCACTTAACTTGTGGAACTTAGACCTTGTACACAAGGTATATGTAATCAGTTTAGGTCATCACAGACTTCCCTAAATTCTGATTCCATATCCTTGACTTTAATTACTAAGTTTGATCCCTTAGCCTTCAATAACTGAGTTTGAGCCCTCAGCCTTCAGTCTTCAGCAGGTTCCTGATTAGTCTACTGACACAGCTACCCTACTGATCTAGACTAGCCTGCTGATGTAACTCAGCTGACCTTTTTACTGTTAGGAAATCACTAGTTTAACACAGCGGAATTTAAAATTTGATTTCCTTTTACTAGATCATTCTTCGTTTAATGCAATAAACACGTTAAGTAGTTTGAATGTTATACTTCAGATGATCTATAAGATCGTCGCTTTGACCGTCAACGGAGAGTAGTTCAGTGCGCAAGCCGTCCCCGCGTCCGGCCTCTATCGCTAATCCACACGAACCCCTTGCCGGAATCCTCCTTGGATTGATATCGGAAAAACTCCGGTTGCTAGACCGGCCTTTTTCCTCTCTCACAAACACACTATGGATTGCTCTCTATTTTACACAAGAACTATGAGCTCTTGCAATTATGATATACAAAAGATCTTGACACCCACTTCCTTTATATAGGCAAAGTGGCGCCACATATGGTGTGGAGGAGAAGAAAACATTTTCCCAATAAAATAAGGAAAATCAACTAGATTGATTTATCTCTTTAATTATAATTTATTTTGCCAATATCTTATATTGAATATAATTATCTTATTACCATAAATATTTTTTTTTTCAAAATCAATTAATATCTTATATTAATATTTTGGCAATCTTATTAATTAAAGTGCATAATCTAAGTGTATCTTATACACTCAATTGTATGCCCCATATATGCGAATTAATTGGCTTCGGAATATTCTTTAATTAATATAATTTGTATATAATTAATATCTTGTATTTTATTTATTCATAATAAATAAATACCATAATATTAATTTACCACTATAACCTTTATAGTCTAGAGATAAACTTTCATTATTTGGTCATCAACTATAACCGCATTTTAATACGACTCGATGTTCATATGTGTGTGACCCGATAGGCTTCCGAATAGGTTGGCCGTAGACACAAAGTGCAATTTACTAAAATGCCCTCCATACCTAACGATCACGGGATAGCGTCTAGCAACGGACCGTGACCCCCAATCATCGGAAGAGTCAAAAGCAATGACTACTACCTTTCATGTGAAGCAGTTACCGTGTAAATTACAATCCTATCGCTGTAATAATATCCATACGATCGTATCTCGAGTGTCAATACATTGACGATCGTATCTTATAAACTGGATATCATGCTCTCTCGGAATAACACATTTACTCCCACTTTGCAAAGATTCTCGAGAGCTAGACATTCCTTATAAGAAGGCCATTTCGGATATTCGATCCCAATCATAGGATACGCGATTCCCGGACGACCAATCATGTATACTCCGCATGCTTCAATATCATACCCAATCAGTACCGCATGATCGCCCCGTGGTTAGGAGAAATATCAATAGTGTCAAAGCATGACAATCCACACCGTGATGCCATGAAGACTCCGGTCAAAAGGATAATTACACAACCGCCACATAGTGTGACACTTAATGTAAGTGGTTCAGTCTAACGTACGCATTCTCTAATACACGTCCACGTACAGTCCAAGTGTCTCTACACTTCGATAGACGAGATCTATCCCTATCTTCTAAAAGATAGAAGACATCCAATACGTGCTAGTCTAATTATACTATCAATGTCCCTTTTGATAATATGTAAGACTAGAGACATTTAAGTACCAACCTTAGACATACCCATGGTCATCACAGACTTCATTGGTTGCAAGCCGGTCCATAGGTCTTCACTCTTCCTCTAGTGGTTCTGGCCATCTTCACTTAGCGGGTCTTTTGTTCATCATTTCTTCGAGCCTTCCTACCGATCAGTACAATGTTTGTCTGATTGAACTTATACAATAAGTCGACTTACATGTAAGACCTATACAAGCATGACTAATTCATTTAGACATATTTGGGCTTGCTATAACACTAGTATGGCCATCATCAAATCAATAAAATGTTTCTAAATTATCGAAAAATCCAATAACAATCAAATTCAAAATTCAAATTCAAGCGTTAGATTTTCTCGTATATGTACAAGACCACTTGGAACTAGAATCGGCCTGAGACTAACTTACAAGCAATCAAGAGCATAACACCACGATGATTTGAACTATCATTATGATCTAGAATTTCTTCAAGTGTTCATGCATTGAAGTTTCAACAAGCATACACACTTGAAGAACTCAAGTTGCTGATCTTTTCATTTTGATCAAAGACTTACTTAAGTCGAATCACTTTCTTGATTCAAACCTATATTTTTACAAGAAACCTGAAGACATGGAAGCACTACTGAGGTGTCAAGAAATGTTGTTTTTGTGGTGGAGCGGGTGAAGAGGCAATCCTACCCTTCAAGGACCAGTGGAATACTTAGTGTTAGGAACGTTTTATTTTGTTTTGATGATGGCCATACTAGCTGTTATAGCAAGCCTGAAATAAGTTAGAAATCTCTGTATAGGTCTTTACTTAGAGTCTGACATGTTGTATAAGTTGAGTTAAGTTTGTAACGCCCCGTTCCCGGACACCAAGTCCTTATCCGAAAAGAGTGCTCAGCACAAATATTATCAAATAAATTCAACAATATATGTAAGACTTACGTCATACATCAGAACAAAAATGACGCGGAAGATAAAATGACTTGGGAAACAAAAGATCGAATACACGCTTTTCAATGCTGCGAAAACTAAATCCAATAAAGAAACTAAGTCATCCAACATTCAAATCCAAAAGAACCCAAACGGTACTAATCCAAAAGAAAGACAATAGTGTTTGAACATGAATCAACAACTTTATTGAAAGAAACCAAAACTAAAGAAACTAAGTCTTCGAGAGCTCCATCTCACACGTCATCGTCAAAGAACTCATCATCATTAGCAACATGTTCATCTTCTTTGGGGAAAGAGAAAGACAAACATAAAGTAACGGGGGTAAGTACACAAGTACTTAGTAATGCGTAGAAGATCGTATAACGTCGGTCTCATAAAGAAATAAAAGCAACGTCGTCTTTTATTAATTCATTCCATTATTAGCCCAAGCTAACTATCATATTATGTTCATAGCATAACATGAGGTTCCAAAGTCATCTAGCTTAACTCAAGTTTGTTACATCATGAATAACAAGGGCACTACGCCTAGTAATAGGATGTACTAGGACAACTGGGTCAAACCTACTTAGAAAGCATACTAGTAGCCACAGGAATATCTCCGACGTATGTACCATCGAGACGACAACTTGCGGATATGCTTACAAAAGCACTTGGCGCACAACAGTTGGAATTTTTGTTGGACAAGTTGGGTGTGCGTCTTTCACGCCCTCCAACTTGAGGGGGGGTATTAGGATATTTTATGCTTTTATTTCTATTTATTTGTAAGGGTATTATGGAACTTACGGACGGGATTAGGGTAAGGAGCTTGAGCTATATATATATTTATGGAATGATGTAATGAAAGACACACAAATGAAATAATCGAATTTTCCAATTTACGCTCTCTGTTTCACGCCATTTAACATGGTATCAGAGCAATTTTAGATCCAATTTAAAAAATATCACAAGATTTCTAATCTCATATGGCGGACGAGAAGAAACTTGATCCGTTTTATTTGAGTACGAGTGACAATCCAGGTGCGTTGATCACCCCAACACAATTTACCGGAGATAATTATGATGAATGGTCAAGGGACGTTCGTGTGGCCTTGAGATCAAAACGGAAATTCGGCTTTGTGAATGGAGCAACTTCCAAGCCGACAGAGTAAGAAAAACTGGAAGATTGGTATACGGTTCAATCGATGTTGGTCTCATGGATCAAAAATACCCTTAATTCCAAAATTCGACCCCTGTTCGGTGGTTATGAAGATGCCCAGGAGCTCTGGGATACTATTCGGTCAAGGTATAGCATAGTAAATGGAGCTAGAGTTTGCGAACTCAAGAAGGAATTAGCCGAGTGCAAACAGATGAAGGACGAATCGGTTGCGACATACTATGGTCGGATAAGCAAGCTCTGGAATGATTTATCGAACCTTACAGTGATACCGAGTTGCAAGTGTAACAAATGCACCTGCAAATTAGGAGAGGAATTTCAGCGTTTGGCGATGGAGGATCGATTATATTGGTTTTTACTTGGCTTGGATCCATCATACGCCGCACTCCGATCGCAGTTGTTGAATTTGGATCCATTACCAACTGTTGACAGAGCATTCCAGAGCATATCCCAGGAAGAGCATTTGCACAAAACCGGGGGCTCGTTATGAGATGATCGAGATGCCATGATGGCGTTTAAAGTGCAAGCAGAGTTGAAGGAAAACGCATAAGCGAGAGAATGCTAAGAAATTTTGTAAGCATTGTCAAATTTACTGACATGATGATCTTGGTTGTTTTAAATTGATAGGCTATCCGGATTGCGTGGTGAACACCCCAGGGGGCGCGGTGGTGCTCGAGCGAGGGGTGGCGAGAGCTGCAGGTGGCAGGCGAAGCTCCACAAGCGGACAACGGCTGATGTGACGTGACGAAGCACTACAATGGCGGCCCCAAGTGTTGGGAATTATAGGGGTGATGCACATAAAATCAAGGCCAATCATACGCATCTTTGGGAGCACTACTGACAGCTCATGGACCTCCGACAACTTTGGAGGAATCGGCCTTACCAATTTATCTCGGAACAATGGAACACGGTACTTGATGTGTTGAATTACGCCAAACCACGGGATCGTTTAAATGGTGAGAAATTGTGGATTGTTGATACAGGTGCCACACACCATGTCACCGGTGTGTTTGATCAATTGATTAATGTCCATAAGATGCATAATTGTCCCGTTACGTTGCCGGATGGAACTACATCTCATGCCACACATGAGGGATATTTATTTTTACCGGGTGGTCTTAAATTGCATAATGTGTTATATGTTCCCAAGCATGAATGTAACTTGGTATCTGTGTCGCAATTGATGGATGATTTGAATTGCCGAGCTGAATTTACATCTACCTTATGTGTATTGCAGGACCGAATGACGAGGAGGGTGATTGGAGTGGGTGAGAGTAATGGAGGACTTTTCTATTTCCGGGGAGTACCTAGAGCACGTGTTATGGCTGTTGCAAGTAAGGACTCACTTCAGTTGTGGCATAAGCGATTAGGACATCCCTCGGAGAATGTTTTGAAGCATTTTCCTCATTTGTTTGGTTCTGATAATTTTAATAAAAATTGTGATGTTTGCTTCCGTGTAAAACAACATAGGGCACGTTTTTTAATAGTAATAAGCGAGCTAGTAAACTTTTTGAGCTCATACATTGTGATTTATGCGGTCCGTATCCGACTCCATCTACGTGTGGTGCGCGTTATTTCTTGACAATTTTGGATGATTTTTCTAGATCGGTTTGGGTTTATCTTGTTTATGATAAAAGTGAAGTTGCAACTTTGTTTTGGAATTTATGGCAATGGTGAGTAGACAATTTGATGGTAAAATTTTACGTGTTAGAAGCAATAATGGAACAGAATTTAAACGCTTATCGGATCATTTTACGTAAGGATGGCATTATATTCGAAAAATCTTGTGTCAAAGCATACACAAAAAATGGCCGTGTCGAACGGAAACACCAACATATTTTAAATGTTGCACGTGCACTACGTTATGAGGGTCACTTACCGCTAAAGTATTGGGGGGAGTGTGTTTTGGCGGCTTGTTTTTTAATAAATCGCACACCTTCACGTTTATTAGATTATGAAACACCATATGAATGTCTGTTTGGGAAAACCCCGGATTTTGATATGATAAAAGTGTTGGGTTGTCTTTGTTATGCACATAATCTAAATCATAAGGGAGATAAATTTGCTAGTAGAAGTCGTAAATGTGTCTTCTTGGGATATCCCTTTGCGAAGAAAGGTTGGACTGTTTTGGATTTGGAAACAAATGAAACATTTGTGAGTCGGGATGTACGTTTTTGTGGAAATGAGTTTCCGTTCGCTACACCGCCACCAAGTAATTCCCAGCCGAGGACATTGGAGGGGGCCGAGAGTTTTCAAAAGTTTGATAATAATTTTCCGGGTGATAGTGAGTCAGAAAATGATGAGCCGATTTCTATAGATCATATGGATAGTGAACATGAAATTATTGTAACTAGTGAGGAGGGGGCCGAGGGGTCTAATACAGATGATGGAGCTGTTTTGGGATGTGGTAAACGTGCTCGGGTGCCTAATCCGCGTTATCAAGATTATATCACTCATATGAAGGTTGCTAGGAAAAGTCCTCCAGCACGTCTCTCCACTCGATCGCCCTCTTCAGGTAGTTTATCTCCGCTTACATATTTTGTAGATTGTTCAAAATTTTCTGACACGTATCGCAGGTTCGTTGCTAATGTGGCAACCGGTACTACTCCTCATACCTTCAAAGAAGCAATGAAATCCCTGGTTGGCGACAAGCTATGGCTGATGAAATAAAAGCATTGGAGGAGCAAGGCACGTGGACCTTGCAACCCCTTCCTCCCGGGAAAAAGGCATTGGGAAGCAAATGGGTATATACGGAGAAGTACAATGAACATGGTGAGTTGCAGAGATTGAAAGCTCGTTTGGTTGCCTTTGGTAATCACCAATCCGAAGGAGTGGATTATAATGAGACATTTGCACCGGTAGCGAAAATGGTTACGGTGCATCCTTTTTTGGCTGTGGCGGCTGTTAAGGGGTGGATAGTGCACCAGATGGACGTGCATAATGCGTTACTTCATGGCGAATTGGAAGATGAAATTTATATGCGTGTGCCTCCCGGATTTGAGAATAAAAATAAAAACTTGGTGTGTCGAATGCGAAAGTCTCTCTATGGGCTTCGACAAGCACCGATGTGCTGGTTTGCAAAACTTGCTGTTGCGCTCAAGAGGTATGGTTTTCAACAATCATATTCCGATTATTCTTTATTTACTTTGGTACGAGGAGATATACGGCTGAACGTTTTGGTATACGTTGATGATACGATTCTTGCGAGTAATGATGTCAATAGCTTGCGCATTTTCAAAGCATATCTTGTCTCATGTTTCAAAATGAAGGACCTCGGCAAGCTGAAATATTTTCTAGGGTTAGAAGTAGCTCGGAATGCGGAGGGTATTTTTTTTATCCCAGTGCAACTATGCATTGGATATTATATCTGAAACAGGCATGACAGATTCACCACCGGTTGATTTTCCGATGGCACAGCATCACAGCCTTGCCACGGCTCAAGGAGACTTGTTGGAGGATCCCAGTATCTATAGGCGGTTAGTTGGTCGCTTAATTTATCTGGGTGTCACTAGGCCGCATTTGGCATATTCAGTACATATTCTCTCGCACTTTATGCAGGCACAACCCGGGATGCGCATTGGGACGCCGCTCTTCGTGTTGTTCGGTATTTATCGAAGAACCCGGAACATGGTATTTTACTTAAGGTGGATAGTCCTTTAAATCTTGAAGGATGGTGTGATTCTGATTGGGCGAGTTGTCCTCTTACGCGTCGCTCACTTACAGGTTGGTTAGTTCTTCTCGGTACTTCCCCGATATCTAGGAAAATGAAGGAACAGTTGACCGTCTCTCGGTCTTCGGCTGAAGCGAAGTATAGATCGATGGCGGCCATTACATGTGAATTAAAATGGTTAAGGAAACTACTAGGTGACTTAGGCGTTCAACTTCCTCTCGGCAGTATTCTTCATTGCGATAGTCAAGCGGCGATTCATATTGCTAATAACCCGGTATTTCACGAGCGCACAAAACATATTGAAGCTGATTGTCACTTTGTGCGTGATGCCATAACTACGGGCATTGTATCTCCGACGTATGTACCATCAAGACGACAACTTGCGATATATGCTTACAAAAGCACTTGGCGCTGCTGTGATTGGAATTTTTGTTGGACAAGTTGGGCGTGCGTCTTTCACGCCCTCCAACTTGAGGGGAGGTATTAGGATATTTTATGCTTTTATTTCTATTTATTTGTAAGGGTATTATGGTACTTACGGACGGGATTAGGGTAAGGAGCTTGAGCTATATATATATGTATGGAATGATGTAATGAAAGACACACAAATGAAATAATCGAATTTTCCAATTTCTGCTCTCTGTTTCACGCCATTTAACAGCATACATATTTTTTTTTTAATTTTAACCTTCAAATTTTCGCTCTTATTTATTCTGACCCAAATTTAGGCAGAATGTTGAATTTTTTCCTGCCCGAATTAGGGTTTGAATATATATAATAGGCTTTCGGACCAGTATGGATCTAGAAAACACTTAGCTTGTGACTGAAATTAAATTCAAATAATCAACCACTTTCTGACTTATGTTGGGTCAGAATAACATGTGCTGTGTGAAAAGATACTCCCTAAATATTACCCTTCCACTTACAGAAATACTTTATTTTATATTTCAAGCATTTAATGTTGTAACAAACAATGCAGATTAATGCAGAAGGTGCATCGGTATACTGGTGAGCTAGACTATAACCTGGAATGGAGACCATTGTTCAAATCTTGTTAAGGGGGAAAAAATTAACTCTCTATCGATGATTAATAAACTTGTTCATTACATCTTATCTCAACTTACTAATAAATCACTAGCGATGACACATTAATGATAGTATATATAATAAATTCGACGAATCGATGGGTTTTAGAAAACCGCGTTTCTCCTCAAAATGTTTCTTCTTGAGATTTTCATTAAAGAGTTTTGTTCCTACTGAGTTTCAATTATATAACATAAATTTTCTTTATATTGCATCGACCCGTTCAACCCCATCAGAATTTTGATGAGCAGAAGGTGTAGTTACAAATATCTCAATTTTCTTATTATTAATCAAAATTTTAACTGCTACGATAATTTCTCATGCTAAACTAAAGGGTGGAAAAGTTGTTTTCCATCGAGAAATCGAGAGTAAAGTACAAATGTATATATACACTTACATTACAAGGATGCCCTAACTATGTGTGTAATTACTAAAACAGACAAATACAATAATAATAAAATAATTCTATATATCCTAACACACCCTTCAAGTAGGACTTGAGCTAGTGGGAGAAGACCCAACTTGGAGCGAAAATGCAAAAGGAAGACAAGGGAGCGGTTTAGTAAGGGTATCCGCAGTTGATCAAAGACTAGAGACATGAGAAACCCGCAAAGAACCACATTGAACTTGTTCACGAATATAATGATAATCAACATAGCGTGTTTCATTCACGAATGGAAAACGAGGATTGGCCGATAACCGAGTGGCTCCCACATTATCACAAAAATAACCGGAGTAGAAGAAGAGGCAAACCAGGATCACGCGAAGAAAGCGAAACCCAAGCTAGCTCGATCGTAATAGAAGCCCGCAGGCGATATTCTACTTCAATCGAAGAACGAGCAACAATCTGATGTTTCTTGGAGCTCTACGACACAAGGTTGCGACCCAAAAAACAAGATAAGCATTTGTGGAGGAATAATCATTTTCCTTGTTACCATCCCAGTCGGCATCCGAAAAAGCATGCTAATGAAGCAAGGAAGAAGTAAATAACTGAAGGCCATGAGTGATAGAGCCAACAAATAACATAGTAGATGCTTGACCAATGTCCAGTGCAAGGTAGGAGGGGCATGCATAAACTGAGAGAGCTTATTAACGGCATAAGAGATATTAGGGCGAGTGAAGAGTAGGTACTGAAGAACCCCAAGAACCTAACGAAACTGGGTGACACCGGCATGAGGCTCCGCCGCTACATGCATAGAAGAAAACGCATTAGTAGGTAGGGGAGTGGCCACTGGCCGAGATATGGCATATCAGTGCGAGGAAGAAAATCTAGGATATACTTTTTCTGAGTCAACAACAAGGCATAGGAGTTGGGAGTGACCTCAACCCCTAAAAATTAGGGTAAACCGCCAAGATCTTTGACTGAAAACCGAGAGCCAAGACCACCCCTGCAAAATGGCATTATTGACAACCTCAAAAAGAGACCCCTGCAAAATGGCATTATTGACATCGAGCTGACACATAGAACACCCCACAGAAACCGCAAGACCAAGAACCAAATGAACAGTGGTAGGTTTAACAACCGGACTGAACGTCTCGAATAATCGATGCCCGGACACTGCGTAAAGCCGTTGGCAACTAACTAAGCTTTGTATCACTCAACCGTACCATCAGATTTATGTTTGATTCAATGGATCCACTTGCTTCCAACTAGATTATGTGACCTGTCATATGGAACAAGGGACCAAGTACCATTACGAGCCAACACATCAAATTCTTGAGACATGGCTTGACGCCAATGACAACTCTTTAAAGCCTGTTTATAAGTTGTAGACTTGGTATCAGAGATCTGAGAATCAGGTTGAGTAGTATGGTTCAGAAGTTTGTGAGGTTTAAATATGTTGTTACGGGCACGAGTTACCATAGGGAGTGAGGGGAGGGATGGTTCGAGGGGAGTGGAATCTGAGGAAGATGAGGAGGAAGTGGATGGGCATAGAAGTGGGGTGGGAGTGAGAGTGGGAGGTGGGGACGGGTTCGGGAGTGGGTAGGGGTGCGGGTTAGGGTACATGTGCGGGTTGAGGTGTACTAACCAAGGTGGGAATAAAAGGCAGGAATTGGTCATGGGAGACGAAGGGTGATACAGATGAAGGGTGAGAGAAAAAAAGAAAGATATCTTCCACAAAGCAGACATCCCAAGAAACATAGGTGTGTGGCGAGGTCATAACATAGGTACGCACTTTGGGTGAGAGAGTAGCCTAAGGAGACACACGGAATGGAGTTGGATTCAAGTTTGTGATGAGTGTAGGGCTTAAGCCACGGATAACAACAACCCAAAGACACGGAGCTTAGAATAATTGGGGGATTCAGTGAAGAGTTTTTCTTACAGAGAGACCATGCGTAAAGTAAGAGTGGGCAAGCCATTAATGAGGTAGGTAGCTGTAGTGACGGCAGAAGACCAATATGTAAAAGGTATAGAGGGTGAGAACAGTTTTAACTGGACATTATGAACAGTATGTAAGAGGTATGGAGGGTGAGACCAGTATGAAGGTATGGCGCTTTATCTTGAAGATTATGAAAAGCAATGTTTCGGAACTCTTCTAGCAAGCCAAATCAGTGAGAAAATACGGCAGATACAAGGATTTGAAGATTTTCTAGATATAAATCTAGAAATAGATCTTGATTTTGAAGCAATAATTCAATTTTAGGAGAATATGCCGATTGATCACTATTTTCTCTCAACCACCATCATTTGTGGCTTAAGTTGGGGGATTCAAGTTTGAGAGAGAAGGTCAACATCAACGCATCAGTTATTTGAAGACTATTCGATTTCAAGAACCCTACAGACAAATCAATTGATTTACTCAATTTACCACTGAAACGAGATGAATTTCTGATGCAAATCTCTTCAATTGAGAAACAAGCACATATTTACTCAACTATAAAGACATTAAATTAAGTGTATGTCCTTCTAAGCCAATGGTTGACGAAAAGCGTAATGGGCAGATATCAAGTTTTAGACAATTTATCAAGTGATGAAACAGACCTCGTGAATGTAATCTAGGAGCAGCTCAATTTTAACTGGGCCATGTACATCTTTAACCAGATGAAGAAGCAGTACTATGAAGAAGTAGGTCAAATTAACAAAGCCAAGAAAGAAGGCACCAAGAAACGAGAAAGACTTCATCTAAAGAAGTCATTTAGTATTCTCATTCAACATTCCTTGGAAGTTCTCAAGCGTGGAAAAGGAGCTGAAAATGTCAAAAAACTTAGTGAAACTAAAAAAATCTTCAGCACCTGCTGAAAATTTGAAGAAAAATGTGGCAGCTGAAGAACCCTCAAAGACAGCTGAGGTACCGTCAAAGGAAGCTGACATTTCAAAAAAGAAAACTGTGTCAAAACAAATTGCTTAGAAAGGAACAAAGCGTAAAGCTGACTCCAAAATCAAGATAGCAATTGAAAGAAAGTTATTCTCGTATTCCCCTAAGAAAGGAGCTGAAAAAGATGATGAAACATAAAGTAAGAGGGAACCAGAGATGAAATCTGGTGAAGTGACATTTCAATCAACAAGTCAGCACCATAAGCTGAAAAGTCAGTTGTACAAACTAGAGTGAGCAAAGATGCCAATATTCAAGTTACAGCAATAGAAACTGAAGAAGCACCACAACAGATAGTGCAACTACCTCAAGAACCAGAAGATGAGTATTCCATTGAACCTGAAAGGATTATAAAGTTTATGAAGTGGAAACAACACAATCTGCAATCAGAAACCACTCAAATAGAGACTTTGTATGAGTTATTCCTATGGAACAAGTTTTAACCATGTGTTATAAATTCTTACAAGACAAGGCAGAAAAGTCCAAGAAAAAGTAGGCCGATTCATCAAAACCAAAGGAGCAACCTAAAAAGATGGATGATGATGATGATAAGAATGATGAAGATAAGAAGATGACTAGGAAAGTTCAGTTACCAGCTAAAACTAAACATGCTGAAAACAAGACTGTCTTAGCACAAGAAGAGAAGACCACTGATGAAATTGACAAAGAAGGAAATTTTGTTGATCAAGTTGATTAATTGTCAGCAGGGTCACAGACATCTCACATTCAGAAGCAGACTGAAGATAATGGCAGAACCATTATGATTCTAGGTCCTCAGACTCAGTCTACCATCACAATAGCTGATGATCCAATAGAATTCATGACTGCTGAAGACATGAACAAGGTCCAGAAATCGATGGACGATTGCTGGTCCCTAGAAAGGTTTTGGTTAAGTTTAGAGATGGGTGAATAAACTTAACACTTAAAAACTTTTCATAGTTTGAAACAAATCAGCTGATATATAGTCTACTGACTATAGGGTCAGCCGAGTCTGGTGCAGCGGAATATTACTTAAGCCATGTTACTTGTTGTTAAATGATGATGCTATGTACTGAATACTCAATAGTGTAGTGTGTGTAATCAATATTAATTCATTAGAAAGATGTTGTTGTGATTGCAGTAAGTAAATATGCAGAAGTAAATGCAATAAATAAAGTAAGGCAAGAAATATAGTGGTTCTTGGTGGTATAATCCTTTCAGTCCTCTCTTTTCTTGTGATGTTGGAGGAAATTCACTAGAGTCTTTTGAGTTTGCAGTTACAAAATCCCTAAACTGATTGTCCTTGACTAATAACTATGGCTTCACAATCTGAACACTAAGAAACATGTAATATTGTTGCTCCCAAGTCCACTGGTCCTTGAACGGTAGGATTTCCTCTTCACCAGCTCCACCACAAGACAATAGTCCTTGACACTCAGCAGTGCTTCTCTAAGTGTATATGCTTTGACAAGCCTTTGATTAGATGGAAAGAACAACAACTTAAGTTCTCCAAGTGTATATATTATCATGCCGTGGTGTAAGGCAGGGACTACTAGCAATAGGACTTTGTCTATCATAGTAGAGTACAGGTGAGTTAAGGTCAAATCTCACAGAGAATCGTAAAAATATGTTAAATCTAGATTGAGTGTCACAAATACGGTCTACGACCAACTATAGAACAAAGAAGTTGTAATGGTAACAATAAACGCACAAGAGCAAACACGATTATACTTATGCAATTTTCTGAAGAATTAGTTCTAACTACGAGTGATTAGTTATTCCCCCCATATCATGCATCAATCATCCCCTTTCGTAAGTTTTAGATCTTTAACAACTACGGATGCTAATCCCTAATATTACGCTACCTCTAATGAAAGGACAGTAGGTGCTTATATGCAATTAACCTCCTTCGTCTAATTTATTCATTCACATGCAATAAGAATTAGGACTAGCCGGCTCAAGACCTAAGACCTCCCTAAGCAGCAATCGTGGATTGACTAGCACGTTCCCAAGGATTGATCTAGACATCGTCAAAAATAACACTTCACTTCATCGTCCTTCATGTTAATTTATGATGACATGCGTATAGCTGATCAGGCTAACAACATGTAAATTAAATCTGTCGATCATACGTATCTGGTGCCGATTATCATGAATTAGGATTTACTAGGTGTTCAGATCTAGTGATAAAGACTGTCACAGATATGAAGAATGCAATCTCTACTTCATGATTTCTTCACCAACAATACAGATCTGAAGGTTCTACAACACCCTAGGCCCGTCTCTTCATCCCGTTCGGCCCATATTCGGTCTTCAACACGTGGACCAATCTTCGTAACCTAAAAATAGTCAAATAATACACAAAATAATATCGAACAGGGGAAAATAAATGTTAAATGCAAATTACTCGACTCATGAACACGACATATGACATTCACTGTAAATGGCTCATATAAATGGTCGAAAACTACTACTCTCAGCTTGGAATGGGCAAAATGTTGATAACGCAAGGTGTATCATTTTAAGCGTCATCAACTACCCCCACTAGCTTTTTGCTCATCCTCGAGCAAAGTATCAAGGTGGAATATACCTCCAAGAGCAATCCCCATTAACTACCACACATTCAGTAAATATTTCAGGCAAAACACGTATCATGCGCCAATATATAAGCTTCCTATTAGTCAGTACTTACCAATGCATCAGTGTGTCGTGTGATGTATCTTTCGTGATAGTGTACTCATGGAAAGAATCAAGTTATAGCAACCCTAAAATCTTAACTTGCTAGTGTGCACACTCGCTCTTCTTGCTTTCAGATTCCTAGGCAGACAACATGAAACCTTACTCAGGCCGGGCGGACTTGGGGACCGAGTACTACTCAAAAGTCATCGTTTGTTTTTATTTTATGCAAGGGTCGTGCGTCTTACACTCCGAGTTTCCTCCCATCGCTTCCTTTCTTTGCTTTTCGCATTTTTTCCCCTTTCTTTTGATTTTATTTCTTTTGGCAGGTCTCTCACTTGTTTTTCTCTCTTTTCTCGCTAGCCCATTGTATACCGTTTTACCACTGTGGCATCATGATTGTTACCATAATGCTACAAAAATTGGTTAAACAATATCCCCCAAAAAATATCGATTCCCAGTATAAAATAACTCTTCGTCTCATCCAAATACTTCTCACTCAGAATATGCGTGCAAAAATTGAATACAAATGGCAAAATACCAATTAATATGTCACTACTTCATGCAACATAGCACATGCTCATTCTTCCATACTAAACTAAATATGCTATAATTAACTTCAAATCATTCTTGGGCTCAATTTCTACCGATGCCTTACTTAAGACATGCAATAGACAAGCTAAAAACAGTGTTTAAAATTTCAAAATTATTCCCTTTTTTGAATACAAGCTAAGACAGCCCTTACCCCCCACATAATATAGTAATTGTCCCCAATGACTAATAATAACGAAAAGAAAATGTATATAGCTCCGAAATTGGTTGTCCAAGTGTCTCGAAAAATCGTGGAACCGGACTGATGTTGAATGGTTCCTAGTTGCTCCATCATCCTGTGTCGCAAAATACTCCAAAAACTATCAGTAATATGCAAAGGGTAATAAGAAAATAAGGTGGTGGTAATTGGGCATACGCGAGGAATGCGCAAAAACAGTTTAAGCAACTTTATTCTTTATTGACCGTCGTAAGACACGAAAATTTGTACAAGGGTTCACATGAGAATCGTGATAGAAAAAACCACATATATTCAAAGTCCGGTGACAAAAGATATATTTGATGAAAAAAACCTTGCGATTTTCATGCTACTTTATTGACTCAATAACTTAAAATAAACAAAAGCCAAAAATAAGGGTTTAGAAATAGTTCTGAATTTATAGTTGCCAGCTAGACTTAACTAAGAAGGCTCCTTCACTCGTATTCGGGTAGTCCAACATAAAGACTTCCAATTCGGCGTCGTAATTGCGCTCTAGATAATGTTTTAGCCTATGGCCGTTCATTATATAAATGCTCCCAGAGTGTTCATCCTTAACTTCGTATGCACCCGAATTGAAGACTTTTGTGATGACATATGGTCTAAACCATCTTGATTTCAGCTTTCAAGGGAAAAGACGAAGATGCGTATTGTATACCAACACCTTATCTCCAACTTGGAAGGTGCTATTATGAATCGGATTGTCGTGTTGGCATTTCATCCTCTCCTTATATATCTTTGCATTTTCATAACCTAGCAATCTGAACTCATCCAATTTGTTTAATTCCAACAATCTCTTTTCTTTGGCTAAGCCTTCATCCATGTTTAAGAACCTTGTGGCCCATAGGGCACAATGCTTTAGCACAACCAGTAAATGGCACGCTTTTCCAAAAATTACCATATATGGTGACATCCCAATGGTGGTCCTCTAAGAAGTTATGTATGCCCATAAAGCATCATCTAATTTTAAAGACCAATACTTCCTCGTGGATTCATAGTTTTCTCCAAAATCCTCTTGATTTCTCTATTGGTAACTTATACCTAACCACTTGTTTGGGGATGATATGTTGCTGCAATTTTATGCTGCACCCCATACTTCATCATCAGTTTTTCAAAGAACCTATTATAGAAATGACTCCCATCACTAAGTATGGCTCTTGGCACCCCAAACCGTGTCAAAATGTTCTTCTTTAGAAACCTTAGGACAACCATGGCATCGTTTGTAGGTGAGGCCACCGCCTCTACCTATTTGGAAATATAGTCGACTGCTACCAGGATGTAACGATTAGATTTTGATGATGTAAAAGGTCCGACAAAATCAATTTCCCTCACATCGAACAGCTCAACCTCAAGGATATTTTGCAGTGGCATCTCATTCCACTTCAAAATATTACAAGTTATTTGATAGGAATGACAGGCTCTAGTGAACTCATAAGCGGATTTGAATAATGTCGGCCAATAGAATCCACACTGCAGTACCTTTACTGCTGTCTTATCCGGCCCATTGAGATTTTCTTTACTGTTATTCCTTTAGTCAGCCAGCAGAATGTTTACTTAGCCGGTTAGCAGTTTTATTTCTTTCTTTCTTTCGTTCTTTCTCCATTGATCCTTTATGTCCAATCTATGTTTGTACTTCACTGATCCTTGATTTGAGTGAGACTAGTGTACACCATATTCACCGAATAAATTTCATCACTTGTAATGTATATCTTAGACTTACCCAAGGTCTTCACATACATCCTTGGTTGTAAGCTGATCCATAGGTCTTCACTTTTACTCTGCTGATCATGGCCGTCTTCACTCAGCTGTCCTTTTGTTCCTCATTTTACTGAGCCGTCCTACTAGTCTAGTACAATGCTTGTCTAACTAAACTTATACAATAATTCAGACTCTAATTAACACCTATACAAGAATTACTAACTTTATTTAGACTTATTTTAGGCTTGCTATAACAGCTAGTATGACAAACATCAAAACAATAAAATGTTCCTAACAATTTCCCCATTTTTGATGATGCCAAAATCCTCATAAGCCTGATCATAAGTAAAGTCATTTTGTATAGTAAAGGTAATAAAACTCAAAAATATTATTCATCCATAAAGAGCATAATTCAAGGTTGTTCAAAAGTAGCAAAAGTAGATTAACATTATTACAGTCTACTTTAGCTTGCTGCCCTTAGAACTTTCAGGCTTACCAATACCTTCCCCATTTTCGGAAGCGTTATGCTTCTCTCCCAGAATCTTATTTGTGGCTTCAGACACTGTTAAGATTGAGTCAAGTTGCTTGATAGTATGATCCATGTTACTTTCAATGATCTTCAGTTGTTGAGTGTGAATGTTCAACACATCGACCATAGGGTCCAGTCTTGCATCCATTTCATTTCCCAGATGTGTAGTTCAGTATACACATGCTGGGGGACCAGTGAACTCAATTGAGTTTGCAGATCTCCCTGCTTCTCAATAATTGCATCTTCCAGCTTAATGTGACTGAGAAGAGCTTCAATTTTCTAGCTCAATGAAGTGTATGCATCTCCCAGTGCTGTCTGAAGATTTTCCCTGCTTGGAGCTATCTTCTCCATGTCAACAATAAGAGGGTTATTATGTAGATAAAAAAATCTGTTTGGATGGTCAGCGGTAGAATTTTTCTATCTTTGGTGAAGTTGCATCGCCAATCTTCTTCTTCAGCTTATTCATCTTCAATGTCAACATTACCTTCATCTGCCACTTCTTCAAGGTTCTCAGTGGCATCAGGGCTAGGTGTGTCAGTTGTCATTCCCTCTTGCTCTGTGCTGGGGATGCTTCTTGAAGTGCCTTCACCACCAGTGTTAGCAAGTAGAGTTGTCTCAGCTGATCCACTCATCTATTGTTCTGCTACTACTTCACCCCTTAGAATGGTATCAAGGAGTGATAAGTTTTGATCAGAATTACAGTTTTCTTCATGGTCATCAGAGTGATGATCATCTTCCTCCACTTCTTCTTCTACTTCTACTTCTTCAGGAGTAGGAAGAATCTCTTCATCAGATTGTGAGTGGACCTCTTCCTCTGGATCTTCTTCATCCTCACTTATCACTAATAGTGCTTCCTCATTGCTTGGCAAAATCCTCAGTTGAGCTTCTTTAGTTTGAGATCTTGTTCTTCTTCTGAATCCAGAACTGATGCCTTAGGCTGCTTCCTTTTCGGCCCTACTGTTGCCTGCAACTTCCTTGCCTCCTTGATATAAGTGAACTCCACTTTTTAGTTGTGGGGCTTAGCAGTTTTCCAGGTTTAACCTTCATACAGTCCAGTAGATATTGAAGGGGAATTCCACAGGACTTTTTCTGCCTGAAGATTCCAGGTTTTACCGACCACTTCTTCTCACCTAAGGCCACAACATCTATTTATGCCTGCAATTGTTCCTTCATTCTAAGGAAGATGTACCTTGCCCAGTTGAATTCTAGGACAAAGTAGATAATGGCCTTCAATTTTGTTCTT
The DNA here is from genome assembly GCA_026214975.1 of Gentiana macrophylla. Classification (NCBI taxonomy): domain Eukaryota; kingdom Viridiplantae; phylum Streptophyta; class Magnoliopsida; order Gentianales; family Gentianaceae; genus Gentiana; species Gentiana macrophylla. Next base: position 38,415,383 of record CM047815.1, read on the forward strand.
GATTCCATAATTCTAAGCAGAGATCCAAGCTTTCCTTGTTTGCACTTGATAATTAATAGGAAAATTTCCTCAAAGGGATTTTTGAGATCAGATCTGTTGCAGTTGAATCTCCTATTTTCCTATGTGGCATGCTTCCTAATTTCTAACCAGAATGCGTCAGTATCCATATCTAAGTATGCTACATTTTCAGAGCCAGTTGATGACAACCCAAGAAAATGATTTATCGTCGTTGTGTTGATTATCGCTTCTCTTTCTTATGCTTGGTGATGATTTTATCGAGTTGAATCACCATCGTTTTAATAGTGTCTCGGCCTCAAATCTTTCATTTTCCGAATAACAACCGTATCTTCATAACAAAGTCTTTGATTGGGGTTAAGAAATTAAGGTCATTAACCCTAAGTTGGTACACCCATCCGCCAACCGTCATGCTTTGGGGTCATTGTTGCACAGTGTGAGATAGTGCTAAGGTCGAAAGATCGACCCAGTGATAATCGCTTGTTTATTTTAAATGTTGGACTTCTTGGTGGAGGAAGATGAGGCCATTTCACGAATTCGAGAGTAAAAGCTTTGAAAATTTATGGAGAAGGGTCTTTGTTTGCAATGAACGCGTAAAGATTTGTGAAAGGGTATAAGTGTTGTTTAAATAGCCAAACAAATCAAAGTGTGAACGAGTTTTGAATATAGAAAGAATTAGTGGAGGTAATGGCGTGATTTTGTGTATATAAATCATGGTAAACAAGGGTGGTGGGAGAGTGGATTGAGGTAAGTAATGATAAATCCCTGGAATCGAGGTGTTGCCATCATTCCATCAATTCAAAAATAACTCCCATATTTTAATCCTTGTGTCTGATTAAAATCAAATCCATGGATATAATCTCCAATAATTAATGCTCCAAAATCCTTGATTCTCCACATGTGTAAATTATTTATTCATTTCACACTCGTGCTTTCTGATGGTGAAGTTGAATGGTAGTGTGACTTTACTGGTTACTCAGCTGTTACAATTACTGAGCTACTTCATCAAAACAAACGTTCCTCACAAGCAGTTAAATGGACTTCGCTGATACCAGTGCTTTACCTGCCAAGTGAGCTCACCCGAAATGGCAAAGGTTCAGTTAATTGGAATTGTCTTTTCCTCAATTCCATAGTCCCTTAGTTGTTGTCATATCCATAATACTTGTGCACAGCAGCTTCCAGCTGTTATGTATTCGGCTTCAGTTGTTGAAGTTGATATGGAGTTGTGTTTCTTGCTAAACCATGATACTAGTATGCTCCCTAGCATCTGACAAGTTCCTGAAGTTCTTTTTCTATCCAATTTGCATCCAACATAGTCTGAATCTGAGTATGATATTAATTTGAATCCACCGTTGCTTGGATACCAGATTCCTACATTGACTGTATGCTTCAGATATTTGATGATTCCTTTTTCTGCTAGTAGGTGATATTCCTTAGGTTGTGATTGGAATCTTGCACACACTCCTACTTCAAAATCAATATCTGGTCTGCTTGCTTTTAGATAGAGTAAAGATCCAATGATCCATCTATAGAGTTTCGATCAACATCCTTTCCATTTTTAATCCTTTCCAAGTATAGTCCTTGCACACATAGGTGTTTCAGAAGTTCCACCGGTGTCCATACCACACTTGTTGATTAAGTCTTTTGTATACTTTGCTTGATTGATGAAAATTTTATCTTTCTTCTGTTTCACTTGTAATCCAAGAGTGTAGTTGACTTTTCCCATCATGCTCGTTTGGAATTTGCTTTCCATTAGACCTACAATTTTTTCACATAGTTTCTCATCTTCTGATCCAAATATGATGTCATCCACATAGATTTGAACTAATAAGGTGCTTGATCCATCTTGTAGATTGAAAAGTGTTTTATCAATTGTTCCTTTGCTGAATCCATTGTTGATCAGAAATTGTGGGAGTGTCTCATACCAGGCTCTAAGTGCCTGTTTGAGTCCGCATAGTGCCTTCTTGAGTTTGTACACATTGTCTTCTTTTCCCTTGATCTGAAACCAGAGGGTTGCTCCACATAAACTTCTTCTTCCAAAAGTCGCTTTAGGAATGCACTCTTTACATCCATTTGAAAGACATTGAAATCTTTGTGAGCCGCAAAAGCCAGGAACAGTCTGATTCCTTCCAATCTTGCTACTTGTGTAAATGTTTCATCATAATCTATGCCTTTTTCTTGTGAGTATCCTTTTTCCACCAGTCTTTCCTTGTTTCTGACAATTGCTCCTTGTTCATCCATCTTGTTTCTGAACACCCATTTTGTCAAAATTATATTTTCCATGTCTGGTCTATCAACTAGTTCCCATACTTCATTTTTTTCAAATTCATTGAGTTCTTCTTGCATGGCTGTGATCCAATCAGCATCTTGGATTGCATCATCTATTGTCTTTGGTTCCACCTGTGACAGAAAACAAGTTAACATACTTTCCAGGTGTCTTCTTGTTCTTACACATGTTTGGACATCTCCAAGGACATGTTCTTCTAGATGATCTCTAAGCCAATTCAAACCAGGTTGGAGTGGATCTTGATTTGGTGTTTCTACTGTGATTGTTTGTGCATCAGCTTCAGGAATTTGAGCTGTTTACTCTACTTATGTAGTGACATGTACATCATCTTGGTTTTCAATAAAGTGATTTAATACAGTGGTTGGTACATTTGTGTTCATATAGACTCGTCTTTGAACAACTTCTTCTTTTGTTGTGTGTAAGTCTTCTCCACTAGTGTTTGGTTCATCAAACACTACATAAATTGATTCTTCAATCACCAATGTTCTTTTGTTCAGCACTTTGAAGGCTTTGCTGGTATCTGATGATGCTTAAAATAGTCTATCATGTAGAATCAACATTCTATCCATTATGAGCTAAAAATAGTTGTTTCGACCTATAAATATGAACCATTTAAGTTGAATATCATATGTCGGGCTCGTGAGTCGAGAAATCTGCACTTAACGTTTATTTTCCCTATTTCTATATTATTTCGTGCATTATTTGATTTTTTTCAGGATACGAAATATTGGGCTGAGCATGATGGACGAATCTGAAGTGGACTGAACGAAAGGAATGGTCCTAGGGTATTCCAGAACATTCCAAGCTAAGTCGGCTGAAGAAAGAAGACAAAATTGCCCTCGGTTTACCGAGGATAGGCACCGACTTACCGAGGCTACAGAATCTTCAGAGACGCGTTTTCTTGGACGAGGGGTAGAACAAGGTGTTTCTAAGTCGGCTTATGTACCTATAAATAAGAGGCTTCGCCTCAGAGTTCAATGTAACATAGGTAACATTGGTAGCACACAACTACTACAAGTATTATGCAATAAAACTTTTTTGTTCTTTTTATTTATTTATTTTATGAGTTCTGGCCGGAGAGACGATGGAGTCGCCGTCTCATGAGAGATCTGAGGGAGATATACATTCGTCTTCGAGGGTATGATTTTCTATCTTTTCCATGATGTAGATCTATCGTTGTTCTATTCGACTAGTATATTTTAATTGCCTATTTAGTTTAATTATGTAGTGGTTAGTTTATTTTACCCCATGTGTTATAGATCTTATTCGTTGCTGAAGAAATCATGAAATAGTGGTTGCCTTCTTCAGATGTGCGACGGTCTATATTGCTAGATCTGAATGCCTAGTAAATTACTAATTCATGATAATCGGCGCCATATACGTTGATCGATAGATTTAATTTACATGTTTGTAGCCTGATCAACTATTTACATGTCTTCGTAAAACTAGCATGAAATACGAATAGTGAAGTGTTAGTTTGGACATCATCTTGATGGACCCTAGGAACGTGCTGATCAGTGCTGTCTAGGCGGGTTTGTGGTATGAGTTAGCACTCAATATCGACAGATCTAGTTCTTTATGCGTATGTGCTATTACGGACCAATTGAGGAGGGTAGCTTACATATAGATTGCCTACTGCCATGGTCGGAGTAGATAGGGTTAGGAGTTGTACCCGTAGCTGAACAATGAATTAAAATTCACCAATGGGGAGGACTATTACATGTGTGTTGGAATAACTAATTACTCATAATTGAACTAATAGCTTAGAAACAATTGTTTACATACGTTTGACCTAGCGTAATATTGTTAGTTTCTGGCACCATTGGCACCAAATTTACTAGTATCTATATTATAGTTGGTCGTAGACCGTTAATTGTGACAAGCTCAATCTTGATAATTTGACGTTCTTACGAGTCTCTGTGCGATCGACCTTGACACGCCAGTACTCTAATATGATAGACCTTGTCCTATTGCTAGTAAGTGCTTTGCACGCGATCGATCTCGAATATCCCATGAAAATTGCTTCATCAATTTGTTTTTCATCAAGAGTGTGTAGTGACAAATGTTCAACACAAAACATTTAGCACCAAACATGTGTAAATAAGATATATTAGGTTTTCTATCATTCCACACTTTTTTGCCATGGAATTTTTTTATGATTGATCTGTTTTGAGTGTAACATGCAGTGTTTGCTGCTTCTGCCCAAAATCTCTTTTGTAATTTTTCTTCTGCTATCATTGTTCTGACAGCCTCCTTTAGGGTTCTGTTTCTTCTTTCTTCTACTCCATTTTGTTGTGGAGTTCCTGCTGCTGAAAGTTGATGTAGTACTCCATTTTCTTCACAATAAGTTCTGATTGTTTCATTTCGAAATTCAGTTCCTCTATCTGATCTGATCTTCAGCTCTTTTTTCATTTTACAGTCTTTTGAGTAGGTCATGTTTTTTCTTGAGTGTTTCTCTTTTCTTGTTCATGTAACTAGTCCAAGTGAAGTTGGAGAAGTCATCAACCACCACTGGTGTGTACTTCTTACCACTTACACTCACTGGTGTGACTAGTCCAAATAAGTCCATATGCACAAGTTGTAAAATTCTTGTGGTTGATTGGTGTGGTTTTGAATTGAAAGAGCTTTTGATCTGTTTTCCTTTTTGACAAGCATCACAAAGACTCTCTTTCTTGAATGTGATCTCGGGTAATCCTTCCACAATTTTGTCTTAGACAACTTGTTAAATGTCTTGAAATTCATATGGTTGAGTCTTCTATGCCAAATCCAGCTAGGTGATTGTTTGCTCTGGACAAGAAGACAAGTTTCAGCTTTTGCTGTCTTCCAATCTACCATGTACATGTTGTCCTCTCTTTTTCCTACAAGTACAACTGTGTTGGTTTGTTTGTGAATCACCTTGCATCCTTCTTTTCTGAAGTGAACATTGTAGCCTTTGTCACAAAAAGTAGAGAATTGCATCAAAATGATCTCAATAAATCTACAAGAAGTTATTCTGCCTTGCCTTACATGTATGAAGTTGATGATTTCAACTATCCAAGAAGAAGATCCTTTGGATACACACTTGGAATGAGAGGCATGACTGCTAACAGGTATGGACCCAAACAGTATTGGGTACCTAAACATACTTAATTTATTTTGTTGGATGTCTACATAGTCAGTGGATGTTCCAGACACATGACAGGGAACAAAGGATGGTTAACTGACTTTAAAGCTTTTGATAGACCCAAAGTTACATTTGGAGGCAAAGAAAACCCTGGAAAAATTAAGGAGGAAGACACAATGCTCAAGAACAATTGAAGATTCAAAATGTGGCATATGTTAAAGGATTAAATTTCAATCTCCTAAGCATCAGTCAATTTTGTGACTAAGGCTACAATGTGCATTTCAACAAAGAAGGATGCAAGGTGATTCACAGTCAAACCAGCACAGTTGTACTTGCGGGAAAAAGAGAAGACAACATGTATGTGGTGGATTGTAAGACAGCAAAAGCAGAAACCTATCTGTTTGCCAAAAATAAGCAATCAACCAGTTGGATTTGGCATAGAAGACTGAACCATCTAAACTTCAAAACCATGAACAAATTGTCAAAGAACAAGCTAGTTGTTAAGGGTGATTTTGTACGTTTTATAAGGATATATTTTATATCAATTCTCTCCATATTCGTATGTTTCTCATAGAAATCGAGCCTTATATTGAGATATTGAGTAAATGGTGTTTTTAATAGGTTAATTGCAAAATGTAACGATTTATGTGCTTAAATTGTGATTTTATGTTATTTTGGGATTGTGTTATGCTTTGGTATATTTTCCTATATTGTAGATACATATTTTGGCATGCAAGAGGATTAAATGATGAGGTTTTGCATGGAAGAGAAGTGAAATGGAAGGAAGATGGAGATAAAGCTTGGAATGAAGCTTTCAAGCAGCCGAACTTCCGATGCAGTTCTTGATATGATATACACTGATTTGACTCTCGACCTCAAGATAAGAGTTGTAGTGCTTGAAGAGAGGATTCTACAGGATCTTGAATCACTTCATTCCGACTTACGAGGCCCGAGATATGAGCGTTACATGTTTTGATGCTGTTGCTGAAACTAGTGGAAAATCCCGAAATATACTCGGGATACGACGGGCTAATCAAAAAGGCGTTTTCTGAAGAAGAGTCCTTAATGAAAGTTGTAGAGTTTCCCGAGGGCTTAATTATGACATTCGGATCATAATTTTTGGAGGTCTACAACTCAAGATATGAATTTTAGAAGTTTGAGTCCATTCTCAAACCAGCGTTCAGGAGCTTAATTTTGATACAGAGTCTTCAGACTGCCTTCAAACTAGCGTCCAGACTCAGTCCATGCAGCAGCATCTTCAAACGAACGTCCATGCTGTGAAACGAGCGTTCAGCCAAACTACATGCACAACCGACTTAAGCAGCCGCATATGCATAATTGAATAGCCGGCATACCTCTCTATATATACAGCAGCTTTGTAACCCTAATTCACACATTATACACGCAGCCCCCAGCCTTGGAACCCGAGAATCCGAACTGAGAGGAGCAGCCCGGCCGGCCAAGCTCCTTGCTTGGTCGGCCGGCTCGTTAGATTAGTGTTTTTCAATTACGTGTTTCGATCGTCTTTTTCTTTGAATAAAGCTGTAGCCATGGACAAAGCTTGAGCTTCTTATTTTTGCAGCAGCACTTCGATTTAATTCTTGGATGATTTAGTAAGTTTTTTAATTCAAATTGTTTATTTCCTATGTTTAATTTGTTAATTGCAGTATTATATCGAAAGATTATTGCATGATTTGATGCTACTGTATGACGAAAGTCGGTGTAGTTTAGATCACCGTAGGAAAGTTTAGATCTTTAATCTATACATAACGAGAGTTCGTAGATTAATTATCTAGGTTTACGAGAGAACCACAATTAGAATTAATTCGATGCAAGATTATCCTAGATTTGAATTGAGGGATATCACCGTTACCGGAAAGATGAGATTTTTCATGTGTTTATTTCATTACGTTGTTCTTGTTTTCTTTCATGTTTTGAGATGCTTTATATTAATCGAATTTAGATAACGGAAGTTAATAGATTCGTTAGATTATCGTGAGAGAGATTAACAATTATTATTCCAACAAACGGAAGTTGAGGGATAAGGTTGTTAGATTAGGATTTAATCCGTATCTTTGCTTCGTATAGATGTTAGTTAAGACCGGAAGGTAAACTAATTAATGGCGTGATAAATCGGAAGAGGAAACGCTTCATTAGAAAAGATAATAATCCAAGATAACTAATGAATGAATGTTTGTCTATTTTATTTCCTTCGGTGGGGTGATGGTTGTTGGAAATAGGTTGATCATGGTTTGTTTATGGTTGGTCAGTTGATAGTTAGTTTTACTGTTTTCGTAGATGTAGTTTTATTTATTTTTTTGTCCGCAACTATATTTCCTGGCTTTGGACTAACAATCCTCTGTCCAGTTACTTTCCATTCTAGATTAGGTTTAGGTTTAGTTAATAAAGAAGAGTTAATAAAATTAGGTTCAATATCCCTTTTCCCTGAGGATCGACTCCGGTATTAATCGCTGTACTACGATCCCTACACTTGGGGAAATACCGGATTTACTTAAAGTCTTTGTGATACATTTCAGAAAGGGAAGCAAATTAAAAGCTCGTTCAAGTCAAAGCCTTATCAATCTACAACAAGAATCTTACATCTTTTGGATATGGATCTTTAAGTATATGTATCGTATAAGGGCACAATCCCTAAACGTGTAAGGGATGTTTCGCATGGCTTACTTCACACCTTTATCGTATAAAGTGTTGTTTCCATTTTAGTACCACAATCTAATTGCGTATCCAAGAATGGTTTCCTTAATGGGGGAAGCTTATTCCTTTTGCACACCTTACAAACACCTCAATTTTTTAATTGCTTCAATCCAATTGAAGATTAATTCTTAAGTTTCATTTATCTCATATTCGTATTTAGCTCGAACTTTTCAGGCTTTCAAAACTGTCGTACTTCAATAAATATATTCAACTAGTTCTAAAATAGTCTAAGAGAGAGACAAATGATAATTTATGGTATAAATTGTCATAATCCAACAAACATCAATATGTTCCGGCTCTAGTCAATTTTCTAGATTTTGTAACCATTTTCTTAAAATGGTATTTTAGTCCTTTTGGATAAGATACGTATAGCCCACATGATTCATAATCATATGGTTCAACATCATCAGAATGAAGTTTGATTACATGCTTCTCCTCCATAGAGACTATGCCTAGAACAACCACAAACATTAAGGATAACAGCCATATAAATGTTTAGCTGAGATCTCATCACTCATATCGACTATATGGTGACAATAATCTAGCATGTTAGATTCAGTGACTGTTCAACCTTATCGGAATAATATTTATTCCTTATAATTGAATATGTCTACTAAATCCTAACAATTAATTGAAAGTCGTGTTCTTTATAAGAATCGGAACAAAATAACATTTATTTAGTTCCCTTATCAGTTTACTAGATTCTGAATATGGTAAGTGTTTCAACGTTTGCTTCACCTTCCAAATCTATGTTTAATCTCTCTGATTTAATCACACTTGTAGGATATCATATATCCGAGAGTTGACTTAAACTTAGATAGATTTATCTCAACTTACTTGCTTAGGGTAGAGACTTCGATAATTTCTCTTACTCAAGCACTTGCCCTAACTTTCCATTTTAATCCTTTAAGCACTTGTAAATATTTCTTAATGTAGTCTTCATAAGACTTAAGAAAAATCACAAGAGTTGTGTCTTCAATTTTCTTCCATAAAGAAAATCCAACGTTTGTTAAATAGTTTATTTAACCTTTTGAATCATATTCAAAGCATTATCTATTTAATTTACTTTCAAGCAATGATTAAATAATTAAGTCGATACTTAAATCTCATAATTTTGAAAACAACCTTTCCAAAATTCGACGTGGTCATCCTTATCCAATCCATCTAATGTTTGAATAATCGTCATCGTATGACGGAGTGACCCATTGGATATTGTTATGTCCAATATATGAGCTTCCGTTAATAATTAAAGTCTTACAGGGCTCCATCAAATATGTAGCCTCATTGTCTTCAACTACGAACACGTGATTGCTCGTGTCATTGCTTATTTTAAAAGGATTAAAATCACTTAACCAACTTGAGAACGTTTCTCAAAAGGTAACAGTCATTATTTGGTTTTTACTAATCAAGAATAAAAACATAAATAAAATTTGCTAAAACTATAACATAAAATAAAGATAAAAGAGTGTTGTTGATTATACATGCAAAATCAAAGATGGTCTTTGGGATTATGATTTTGCTCCCACTAGTCAACTACTCCCAATTGACTTTCAAGATTTTTCTAAAATTCTTTAGTGGCTGGAATCCTATCTAGTTGACTCGATCCCCGAAGTGGATCGATTGACCGGGTCAATTTCGACGGGTAGGTACGTCTTACCAATCGCGTCCAACGTGACTTCCAATGGTTTGACTAGTCAACTCTTTGACAATTCACATCGTCTATGTGATAGTCAACCTCATGTCTCTAAAATCATACTGTCCTGACATGGGCCAATCACCGCAAGATTCTTAGTTGAGTCGTAACCCAAGTATTCATGAGATCTCATAATGATCAAATCTCGATAATGACGATATACCCGTGGTAGGTCAACTCCCGACGTGGCCGATTAGTTGGATCCAATCAATTAATTAATCAACGTTTAATTAATTAATAGCTTTAATCGAAATAATATTAACCATTAATAATATATCGATTTTTAATTTTAATTTTCTATTTTGAAACTATTTTAAATAAAATTAAAATCAAGTTGGTCTCTTTTGTTTCTTTACTTTTGATTCTTAATCAAAAGGATGCCTTTGATTTGGTCCAAACCAAATTTAAAGGCATCCAGGATCTTTCCAAAATCAAATATTTTTGGAGAGGCCTGAGCCCTAAGGCCTTTCCAAAATTAAATAGTTTGGAAGAGGCTTCGGCTTATTCTAAAAATTTAGAATGGCCCAGATTTGGTTCATAACCAAAACATATTTCTTCCCAACAAATTGGGTGGTGCCACATGGCTTCCAATAGCCAAACTATTTGAACCATTGGTTAGTCACATGGCATCAACTAAACAAATGAAAAATTACCAACCATGGACCATATTGAAAAATTAAAGATGCACAAAACAAAACAAGAAGGGGAGGGGGACGGTGGTGCCGACAGCCGCCGGCAGCCCGGAGGCCGCCGTCACCGCCGGCGCCAATATGGCGGTGGTGCCGCCACCGCATCCGTCCACCTTCATTTTTTTTCTTTCTGTGCACTAATTACGAATCAATATCATACATGATTTAAGCTAGGGTTTTTTGTTGATAAGGACTACTTATCAACTTAATAGGGCGTTAATTACGGATTAATAAATTATTTGGTAATATGGACTAATTAGTTTTTAATAGACTAATTTAGTTGACAGAAATTTTATTATGGTCCTAATAAAACACACAAGGGCCCACCGTGTAAAATATAAATGCCATTAATCTACATTTTTACCCTTCTTATAAGGATTTGCATTGGTAATTTGGGGTAATTTGGTAAGGTTTCAAAGTTTTTGTCCTTTTTATCAATTAAAATTTAATAGTGTCCAAAATGCCTATTATTTTTCTTTTTATGTCCTTTTGGGAAACTCCCACTTTAATCTATTGGATCTAATTTACTACGTGAATAAAAGATGCTTATTGCTTAAGCTCGAAGATCCGATACCACTGTTAGGAAATCAATCGAGTAGCGCAACGGAATTTAAAATTTGATTTTCCGATCTAGGATCGTCTTCGTTTAAACAATAAACATACAAGAGTGGGGATGGTAATATTACCTTGGTTGATCTAAAAGATCGACGCTTTGACAATCCGGTAGGAGTAGATGTCTTGTGAGCCATCCAAGCGTCTGGCCTCTACCAAGAATCCACACGAGCACCTCGCCGGAAACCCGCCCAGGATTGCTATTAGAAAAACCCAACTACTAGGTTGGCATTTTCTCTCTCTACAATCTCTCTCTAAGAAGCTCTCTTATTTTTCATAAGAACAATTAGCTCTTGGAATTATTGTGTCAAGACCTTGGCAACACCTTGCTTATATAGGCATATGGGGCACCCCTTGTATTCCCAAAAATCTGGAACAAGTCTTGAGTAGAGTGGAGAGAAATAAAATATTTTCCTAATAAAATAAGGAAAATCCTTAGATTGATTTATCTCATTTAATTTAATATCTTATATTAAATATTTCCAAGAAATTGTCAATATCTAATATTGACTATCTTTATGTTATTACCATAAATCTATTTTTCCAAAATCAATTAATATCCAATATTAATATTATTTTAATCTTATTAATTAAATTGCACAATTCAAATGTATCATATACACAAAAAGAATTGGCGCCACATTATTAGCAAAATCACGTGGCCATTTTTATATATATATATATATATATATATATATATATATATAATTAATATAATTAATCTAAACTTTCTTTATTTGGTCATCAACTATAACCACAAGTTAATCCGACTCGATGTTCATATGTGTGTGACCCGATAGGTTTCCGAATATGTTGGCCGTAGACATAAGGCGCAATTACGAAAAATGCCCTTCACATCTAACGATCACGGATAGCGTCTAGCGACACGTCCGTGACCCCCAATCATCGGAAGAGTCAATACGCAATGACTACAACCTTGCATGTGCTCGGTTAGCGTGTAATAGAATCCTATCGATGTATCAATATCCATACGGTCCTATGTCGAGTGTCAATCATTGATGACCGCATCTTATAATCTAGATATCATTCTCTCTCGAAGTAACTCATTTACTTCCACTTTGCAAAGATTCACGAGAGTAAGATATTCCTTATAAGAAGGCCCTTTCGGATATTCACCCCTACTCTTAGGGTACGCGATTCCCAGACGACCTAACATGTATACTCCACATGCTTCAGTATCACACCCAATCACTATCGCATGATCGCCCCATGGTTAGGGGAAACCTCAATAGTGTCAAATCATGATAATCCACACCGTGATGCAATGTACACTCCGGTCCTAAGGATGATTACATAACCGTCACATAGTGTGACACATAACAGTGTAAGTGTGTCAATCTAACGTACGCATTCTCTAATACACGTCCACATACACCAAGTGTCTCTACACTTTGATAGATGAGATCTATCCTGCGCTTTTACCGATGAAAGACATGTAATAGTGCTAGTCCGTGCGTATCATCAATGCCCGTTTAATAGTACATCGACCTAGAGACATTTAAGTATCAAACTTATTAAAGTGATTAGAGATCTCATCAACCATAATCGCCTATCATGGTTTCTCTATCACGATTTAATACTAAGGGCGCTATCATATAACAATTCATAATTGGTTCTTTAAAAGAACAAATATATGACAATAGAAAAGCCATTTATTATATATGTATAATCATAAAGAAATAGTAGAAATGATCGACCGGTCGATCCGGTCCAACCCGATTGGGTTTAGGACACTATTTCAACAAAAACATAATAAAATGTTCCTAACAATTTCACCCTTTTGATGATGCCAAAACACTATTTCAACAAAACATAATAAGCATGAACATAAGTATTCAAGCTTTTCATAGTTATAACAGAATAAATCTGAGAAATTTTATCCATCCAATAAAGGGCAATAAGATATTGAAATTCAAAAAAATTTCAAAGGCGAACATTTATTTAAAAATGGCTACTTCTTCTTTCAAACCTGATGCCCTTTGCCTTTGATGCCCTAGCCCTTGTGCTGTTGGGCTTTTCTTTCCAATGAAGCTTTCGGAGCTTCTTCGCTACTTTCCCTTTTTTTTGTCAGCACCATGCCATTCTTCCAGAATTTTATTGGTTACCTCAGATACTTGTAGGAGGGTGTTGAGTTGCTTCCCTAACTCATCCAGAATGCCATCAAAATTCTGAATTTGAATAGTTTGTTCATTAAGTGTGTCCACCAATGGTTTGAGGCTTCCCTCAAGTTTGTCTACCAGGAATTCCAGATTTGTTTGAACATGGTAGGGGATTGGATTGAGGTATGTAATGATAAATCCCAGGAATCGAGGCATTGCCGTCATTCCTTTGATTCAAAAATAACCTACACAATTGTAATATAAGATCCACGTGTGTAATCTTCCATAAAATAATTCTTCATCAATTCTCCGATTTTCCACATGTGTAAAAGCGATTTTTTTCACACAAGATTTTGTTTTTTCCAAAAGTGTTCAAATGTGGAGTAACTTGGCTGGTCACCGGGGCGGTGTAGTGACTTCTTTACTTAGTTGTTTGTATAAAATCGTTCCTAACAATGAAGTGAACTTTCTTTGGTTACCATGCCTTACCTCGCAAAGTGAGCGAACCCAAAATGGCAAAGGTTCAATCACCGGGAAGTCACTCACCTAATTACTCCAGCTAGTCGCTCCTTATAACTTAATCAATTTCAATCATTCCCAACTCGCCTCTCAACTTGAAAAATCTTTCATGACTGAGTGGTTTAGTGAAAATATCAGCCATTTGATCTTTAGTGACTAAGTCTTACATCAATATGCTTTGTTCTTGAATGTAATACTGGATTTTCAGTGATTGAAATTGTACTTGTGTTATCACACAATATTGGATTTGTCTTCTTCTTCATTCCATAATCCCTTAGCTATTGTCCGATCCACAACACTTATACACAAAGAACTACTGCGCTGCTATATATTTTGCTTCAGCTGTTGAAGTGGATATAGAATTTTGATTTTTGCTAAACCGTGATACTAGTCTACTGCCTAGCATCTGACAAGTTCCAGAAGTGCTTTTTCTATCAATCATGCATCCAACATAATCTAAATCTGAATATGATATCAACTTGAATCCTCCATCTTTTGGATACCAAATTCCTAAATTGATTGTTTGCTTCAAATATTTGATGATCCTTTTGGCTGCTAGTAAGTGAGATTCCTTAGGTTGAGCTTGATATCTTGCACATACTCCTACTACAAAAGCAATTTCGTGCCTTGCGATTAAGTAAGTAGAGATCCAATAATTCCTCTATATGACTTTTGATGAACATCTTTTCCATTTTCATCCTTCCTAAGTATAACTCTTGCACACATTGGTGTGTCTGATGTGCCACTTGTATCCATATCATACTTGTGTATCAAGTCCTTTGTGTACTTGGCTTGATTGATAAAGATGCCATATTCCATTTGCTTCACTTGTAAACCGAGAAGATAATTTATTTCTCCCATCATACTCATTTGAAATTTACTTTTCATCAGATTTGCTAATTTCTCACATAGCTTCTCATCTTCTGATCCAAAAATGATGTCATCAACATAGATTTGAACTAATAAAGTGCTTGTACCTTCTTCTAGCTTGAAGCGAGTCTTGTCATTGGTTTCTTTCTTGAATCCATTGTTGGTTAAGTACTGTGACAGTGTCTCATACCAGGCTCTAGGAGCTTGTTTGAGCCCATATAGTGCCTTTTTGAGCTTGTACACTTCATCTTCTTTCCCTTTAAGTCGGAAACCATGAGGCTATTCCACATAAACTTTTTCTTCCAAAAATTCCATTCAGAAATGCCCTCTTGACATCCATTTGATAAACTTTAAAATCTTTAAGTCTTTGCAAAAACTAGAAAGAGTCTGATTGCTTCCAATATTGCTACAGGTGCAAAGGTTTCATCAATATCTATTCCTTCTGGTTGAGAGTAACCTTTTGCAACTAGCCTTGCTTTGTTACTGACTACTGTTCCTTGTTCATCCATATTGTTTTTGAATACCCATTTTGTTCCAATGATGTAGGCCATGTCTGGTATGTCAACAAGTTCCAGACTTTATGAGATCTGGTAGATGGATGTTAAGATAGCCTTCCTTAATGGCTATCTTGAAGAGGAAATATATATGCAAAGAACCGTAAGGATTCATCGAGAAAGGCCAAGAGCACAAAGTGTGCAAGTTGCTCAAGTCCATTTATGGGTTGAAGCAAGCTTCTCGGTCTTGGAATCATAGATTTGATGAAACCATCAAGTCGTATGGTTTCAACAAAACTTTGATGAGCCTTGTGTATACAAGAAGGTCGTCAAAGATCGTGGAGTTCTTAGTGTTGTATGTTGACGACATTCTGCTAATTGGACCCAATAAGGGGATGTTTTCAGATGTGAAGAATTAGTTAGCCATGCAGTTCCAAATGAAATATTTGAGAGAGGCGAGTTATGTTTTAGATAAGATGTTGTTGCGTTATAGCATGATGAATGCAAATGAAGGGTTTCCTACCAACCCGTCATGGCTTTCATCTCTCTAAGAAACAGTGTCCTGACACACCTGAGGAAATAGAGAGTATGGGATGAGTACCATATGCTTCGGCTGTTGGTAGTCTGATGTACGCTATGCTGTGTACTAGACCAGACATGTACTACGGCATGGGCTTGTTCATCCGTTTTCAGTCAAATCCATGCTTGGAGCACTGGACAGCAGTGAAGAATCTCCTCAAGTATCTTAAGAGAATGAGGAATTATATGCTTGTATATTCGGGTGCGAACCTGGATATAGAAGGGTACACTGATTCTGACTTCCGGTCAGATAAGGATGATCGTAAATCGACATTAGGCTCAGTGTTTACTTTGGGAGGCGGAGAAGTAGTCTAAAGGAACGTCGAGCGGGTCAAGCCACACCGACTCGACTATGGAAGCCGAATACATAGTGGCCTCTGAGGTAGCTAAGGAAGCGGAATGGCTCAAGAAGTTCCTGAGAGATTTAGGAGTAATCCCAAATCCAGAACATCCGATACGTCTCTACTGTGACAACAATGGGCCCGTGTCGAATTCCAGAGAACCCCGGAGTCACCAGAAGTCAAAGCATATAGAGAGGAAATACCCTCTGATCAGAGAGATTGCTCAATGATGAGACATTTCCGTCATGAAAATCCCCTCAGCCGACACCTTGCTAATCCGTTCACAAAGACGCTTTCCATAGAAGTCTTTTTCGAGGCACTTGGAAAACATGGGTATTAGGGACATGAGTCATTTGCTTTAGAGCAAGTGGGAGATGTAGTTCTTGCTGTAATAAAGATAGGGTGTGCTCTAAAACAATTATTACTTGTCATTCGTTCAAGTGGGAGATTGCTAGATGTAGTGCCCGAAAGACAATTTATGTAATTGTTTTTTATGATAGATTTTATTATTCATCTTATTATTTGCTATGTGCTTATAAAGTATACACTACTGCAAACCCTAAGTATATCAGTATGTAACCACTTAAATCAGTGTATGGCATGCACGTGAGGGTTGAGTTAGTGGTGATATACTTGAACTGTTAGTCCGTGGTGAACTTAATTAGAGTTTTCGGTCTCATGATTAAAACACCAATAATGCGCCCAAAACACCTTAGGGTGTGATAGTATTATCCGGACTATCGGTATAAGGTACCTAAGTGGGGCATTTATATATGATGGCATTCATATAGGACTAGACCGATTTAATCTGTATTTCTTGATATAATTCCGTAATCAAGAAATATTATTAAATCATTAGATGATCATATATGGATTGACCTTAATCCTGAGGTGATAACAGCATGCTGCTTGTCTCGGGGTAGTGTTTGATGTGTTAGTTACGGATCACTTTGATATGTGATCCAAGTCACTTCTCATTGGCACTATTCCCTGATAAGCGAGTAGTTCTATTTTTCACAGACATGGAATCCATTCCCTCCTGCGGGAAGTAGAGAGACAGTCCCCTTATTTGTTAGCCCTAAGAAAATGATCGATGGGCACAGTTCATATTAGACTAATTAGCTACTTGTCAGATATGTGAACTAATTGATCACTAGGGGGTTAATGGTAAATAAAGATAAGATATTCTGAGTCGGGTTCACGGAGACTTCCCACTCAGAATGGACAGTTTATGGAGGGTTAGTCCGTATGTAGTGATTATATCTGTGGACGCTTATTTACTCATAGGGTTGAGTGTAAGTATATATCTATAATTGGTAGAGTTCAGTTTCGGGTTTATGGTGGCGTAATCCCGGAATAAATAATTTAAGTATGAATATTCTAGTCGATGAATATTTTACTTAATTATTGGAGCTACTGGTTATAGGTCCATGGTCCCCAATGTGGCTCATGTAATTCGGGTATTTTTCTTGTTATTAGGCCTCAGTGATAATTAATTGGCTGGGCCAATTAATTGATATGCGAAATTTTATTTAGTTGGGCTAAATAATATAATACACAGAAAAACACATTTTATATGGGCCTAAAACCTATGTGTGGCGCCTCCCGTGTCATAAAGTGCAAGAATTGATTTTCTTGTGTGATTAATTATTTACTGGTTAAATAATTAATTAATAAAAGATAATTGATATGTAATTGATTGATTTATTAATCACAATCTTTTATAAATGAAATTATCTTTTATTGTGATTTCTTTTAATTATTTATTTAATTAATTAGAAACTTGGAGGCCAAGGATTTACTCTCCTATATAAAGAGAGTTCTTCCAAGACATATGTTAAGTTTTTGTTTTTCGACATACACACACAAAAATAGAGAGAAAAACTTGTTTCTTGTCTTGGGTTTCTGGTTGAAGAAAAACTTGTAGTTTATTCTTGGAAGCATATCAAGGAGGTTCTAGTACCAAGAATTGGTGTCCACCAACCACCGTTTGGAGAATACAATTGAAGATCTTGGCTTCTCTTCCTGCTATTGGTAAGACATACTAAACCCCCTTGTTGGAATTTAGATCCTTATTTATGTATTGTAATTTGTAAATCGTATCAGAGCGAGGTTCCATGATTTATGAATTATATGCATAGATAAACGATTTAAAAGGAGTGGAATTGCATGCCGAAATTTTTTATTTCATGCGTGTATAATTTTTTGCTGTGATTGGTAGTTGTGGTTGAAGAGATGGATTGGTGTTGACACTTGTTTACCGTTAGATCTATTGTAGTTTTTTTTATTAGTATCGATTAATCATAGGAATTGTAATTTAAATTTTATGCAATTTTTATTTCCGCAAAGTTTGTAAATTTTATGTAATCGATCCGGGTTCAAGACATGAAGATCTTGAAGATGAAGATGATGAATCCCAAGAATATTGGGAGAGAGGGGGGCCGGCGGTGATTTTTTTTGGTAAGGTCGGATATTTTTTTTAATATAAAAAAACGGTTTTGAAATATTTTTTTTTCTGGCAGTTATATATATGTTTATATATTAAAAAAAATATTGGATCAGCCCTTTCTCTCCTTCGAAGCTCGTGGCTCGTGGTTCGTGTAAAGATCGATTCCAGATGCGGATGAAGATTTGAAGATTGTAATTTAATTTATTTTATTCCTAGAAAATAGGTTAGATGCGGGGTGCCAACGGTCCATCTTGATGTTTATTTTCTGCACTAGTACGCATGCTTAGGATATATGTGTAGAACCGGGAAATTGCCATGACATGCATAATATCATGAATTCCACTCCATATGCATATACATGTAGAAATTAATTCGAGGAATTAGTTAGGCATGTATACAACACGCGATTAGTTTTAATTAATTGTATGATATTAATTAGAAACTAATTAGGGAAACCCAGGATTCCGGGTTTTGCCAATCGTCATGGTTAGATGATGGATTCTCGGTGAATCCCACCTTGCGAAAGCATAAGGAGTAAAATCCCGAAACCTCGACGAGATTTCGTTTTTGTCCGTAGTGTCTACGTGAAAATTTGATGTTAATGGATTGAACAATTATGGGCGAAGATGGTTTGAAATTGGTCAAACCATGGTTGGATGGTCAACTGAGCCACGGCTCGATCGACTTAGCCCTCCATGTGTGGCGTCTGCACGGGGTCCGGCAAGGCTGAGCTATCCAACGAGAAACTACGGCTCAACGGAGCTCCCCTAGCACTGATCCATCCGACGGCCACATATGTTGCAACAAATAGGTCGGGTGGGCTAGCCCACATAACCGACACCATTCGGGCCTATGATTTATTGTTCCTTAAAGATACATCAAGTCCAAAAACAAAATCAGTAAACCCACCACCTTTTCAAAATATTGAGTGGGAGCGGGGAAGGCGACAGCCGACCCCACGGCCTCTACTGTTGACACAAGCAACGTGAGAGAATGGTGACGCCTCATGCTGGCTTGGGACCGGCCTCCCTAAGGAAGGCCATCACCGCTATCAAAATTCCAGGCTTGCTCTCCGAAAGGATAGGATTTTGGGTACTCATCGGGTCACTGACCGACCCAAACGCGGCATACTCGCGGTCTACCTAAAAATCTGAAATAGTAGGTCACACTCATTATGGGTATTTTTGGTAATACCTTGGCTAAAAAATAAAGGTAATCGGGGATTAAAAATTGGATGTTCGATTCCATTTTAATCATCGAGAGAGAAAGATATCAATTTAGTCGTCACCTCTTTGACCTACCCTAAGGCGGCACTGAGGTGTGAGACTAGATCCTTGGAACGGTAGGATAGACTATACATTTAGTTTATAGTTCCTAAAATTTATTAGTAGTGCATAATTTGAATTTAATTTCTGTCATTTATTTACAGCATCATGTTGTCGTACATTTCTTTACTGTTGAATGATAAGTTGACCGGAACCAATTTCGCTAAGTGGAAAAGTAACTTAAATGTTGTGCTCGTCTTCAAAAATGTTCAACATGTTCTGACCTCAAAAGTTCCAGCACTTACCGCCCAGTCCTCAAAAGCCGACAAAGAAAATCGGTAGAAGTGGACTGAGTCTGAAAACAAGGCGCGGGGCATCATGCTAGCCTCGATGTCGGAAATCATTAGGACCAAATGTCAAGGTTTTTGCAACTGCTAGAGAAATCATGTAGATCCTTACCTCCTTGCTTGGCGCACCTTCTGATCAAGCCCGACATGAAGCTGTCAGGATGGCTGTTAACGCGAAGATGAGGAAGGGTCAGTCGGTGAAGGGTCATGTGATGAACATGATCAATTACTTTACTGATGCCGAGACTCAGGGTTCTAAGTTTGATGAAGTGACTCAAGTGAGCATGATTCTCGAATCACTCTCACCAGATTTCCTCCAGTTTAAGACCAATTATGTCATGAACAAGCTTAAGTTTGACTTGACATGATTGATAAATGAGCTGCAAGTGTTCGAGGGTGTCTACTCTAACAGTAGAACCTGAGAAGGGGAAAAGAAGGCCGAAGCCAAAGTGGCTGAGGCCAAATCGTCAACCTCTGGAACAAAGGGAAAGTCGAAGGTCAAACCTATAAAAGAACAGAAATCGAAGCCCACGAAGAAGAAAGGGAAAAAGGAAACTCCTTCCAAACCTAAGGGTAAGTGCTTTCACTGTGGAGAAATAGGGCATTGGCGCAAGCATTGCCCGAAATATCTCAAAGAGGTGAAGGAAGGAAAGGGCCAGGAAAACAAGGGGTAGGATAAGACAAGTAATTTACTTGTCTTGGAATCCTATAGTGTAGCTAAAGATGTATCAACTTGGATACTGGATTCTGGAGCTACTAACCATGTTTGTTCTTCTTCGCAGATCCTTAGTTCGTATGAGGAGCTAAAGGACGGGGCTCATGAGATGAGAGTTGGAAACGGGGCAGTAGTTTGAACGAAAGCAGTGGGAGTAGTTCGTTTAATGTATGGAAATAATGTCCTTAAATTGGATATGTCTTTTATATTCCGCATTTTAGAAGAAATTTAATTTCTATGTCTGTTTTGCAAGAACAATTCTATTCTTTATCTATTGAGTATAATAAGATTGTTATTTCCAGAAATGGATGTAACTTGTGTTCTGCAATGTTAGAAAACGGACTGTATGTCATTAAACCAACTGATACTCCACTACTTAATACTGAAATGTTTAAAGTAACGCATCCAAGTTCTGCTAAAAGACAAAACGTTTCTCACGAAGATAAAATATATCTTTGGCACCTTAGGCTAGGTCATATTTCCTTGAAAGAATAAAAAAAGATCGCCAAATAAGGTCCTTTAAGTGAGTTATATGTTGACTCACCGCCGCCTCTGAATCTTGCCTCGAGGGAAAAATGACTAAGCGTCCCTTCACGTCAAATGGTAATAGGGCCACATAACCTCTAGAATTGGTACATTCAGATCTGTGTGGTCCGATGAATGTACAGGGTTGAGGTGGATTCGAGTATTTTGTGACTTCATTGACGACTACTCGAGATTCGGATATGTTTATCTACTGCACATGAAATCCGAAACTTTTGGTAAGTTTAAGGAATTCCAGGCAGAAGCCGAAAGGCAGCTATAAGTCTTTGAAATGCCTTCGCTATGATCGTGGAGGTGAGTACTTACATACTGAATTCACTGACTATCTTTTGGTACAAGGGATCTGTTCCCAATATTCCATGCCTAGAACGCCTCAGCAAAACGGATTTGCGGAGCGGAGGAATTGGACATTGATAGAAATGGTCAGATAAATGATGAGCTACGCGTCACTTCCGGTTTCCTTTTGGGGACATGCCCTAGAAACAGCGGTCCGTATTCTAAATGTGGTGCCGTCAAAGTCTGTCGAGAAAACACCCCTTGAGTTATGGAGTGGGTGTAAACCTAGTTTGCGTCACTACCGTATTTGGGGGTGTCATGCATATGTGCTGGAAGACAAGCCTAGCAAATTACAAGCACGTACGAAAGTATGCCTGTTTGTAGGGTATGCAAAAGGGACACGAGGAGGTTTCTTCTGTGATCCGGTAGATCAGACGGTAATAGTTTTGACTAATGCCACTTTTCTTGAGGATCAGTACATGAAGGACTTCAAGCCTCGGAGTAAAGTTGTACTTGAGGAGTTACTTTCTGATGCGGTCAGACCACGGGTGACACCTAGTGTCACGGATAACAACACTACTAATACACCTAACGACCCTAACAATCCTAGACCACTCAGACGTACTGCCAGAGTGTCTCGGGCACCAATGCGGTACAGTATGCAACCAGATGCGAATGTCACCGTCTCTGATGGAGTGGAGGATGATCCAGTGTCCTATCACAGGGCTACGGATGATTCTGATAAGGACATATGGGTTGACGCGATGAATCAGGAGATGGAGTCTATGTACTCTAACTCAGTCTGGAAACTTGTAGATTGCCCTGAGGGTGTCAAACCCATAGGCAGTAAATGGATCTACAAGAGAAAGTGAGGAGTGGATGGAAAGGTTGAAACCTTCAAAGCTCTACTAGTGGCCAAAGGCTACACACAGAGAGAGGGAATCGACTACAAAGAAACCTTCTCCCCTGTGGCAATGCTGAAGTCCATTCGGATCCTCCTTTCAATTGATGCATGTCTAGATTATGAGATCTGGCAGATGGATGTTAAGATAGCCTTCCTTAATGGCTATCTTGACGAGGAAACATATATGCAGCAAAGAGAAGGATTCATCAAGAAAGGCCAAGAGCACTAAGTGTGCAAGTTTCTCAAGTCCATTTATGGGTTGAAGCAAGCTTCTCGGTCTTGGAATCATAGATTTGATGAAACAATCAAGTCGTATGGTTTCGAACAAAACTTTGATGAGCCTTGTGTATACAAGAAGGTCGTTAAAGATCAGGTGGCGTTCTTAGTGTTGTATGTTGACGACATTCGCTAATTGGACCCAATAAGGGGATGTTGTCGAGATAAGAAAAAAAATTAGTTAGCCACGCAGATTCCAAATGAAAGATTTGAGAGAGGTGAGTTATGTTTTAAGGATCCAAGTTACACGGATCGGAAGAACGAGGATGTTGGCTCTATCCCAGGCATCTTACATAGATAAGATGTTGTTGCGTTATAGCATGATGAATGCAAAAGAAAGGTTTCCTACCAACCCGTCACTGCATTACACTCTTTAAGAAACAGTGTCCTCAGACACCTGAGGAAATAGAGAGTATGGGACGAGTACCATATGCTTCGGTTGTTGGTAGTCTGACGTACGCTATGCTGTTTACTAGACCAGACATCTGATACGGCGTGGGCTTGGTCATTCGTTTTCAGTCAAATCAAGGTTTAGAGCACTGGAGAGAAGTGAAGAATCTCCTCAATTATCTTAAGATAACGAGGAATTATATGCTTGTATATTTGGGTGCGAACCTGGATATAGCAGGGTACACTGATTCTGACTTCCAGTCAGATAAGGATGATCGTAAATCGACATCAGGCTCAGTGTTTACTCTGGACGGTGGGGCAGTAGTCTGGAGGAGCATCAAGCAGTCCAGCACAGCCGACTCAACTATGGAAGATGAATACATAGTGGCCTCTGAGGCAGCTAAGGAAGCGGTATGGCTCAAGAAGTTCCTGGGAGATTTAGGAGTAATCCCAAGACCAGAACATCCGATACGTCTCTACTGTGACAACAATGGGGCCGTGTCGAGTTCCAAAGAACCCCGGAGTCACCAGAAGTCAAAGTTTATAGAGAGGAAATACCATCTGATCAGAGAGATTGCTCAACGAAAAGACATTTCCGTCATGAAAATTCCCTCAGCCGACAACCTTGTTGATCCGTTCACAAAGACGCTTTCCATAGAAGTCTTTTCGAGGCACTTGGAAAACATGGGTATTAGGGACATGAGTAATTTGCTTTAGAGCAAGTGGGAGATGTAGTTCTTGCTGTAATAAAGATAGGGTGTGCTCTAAAACAATTATTACTTGTCATTCGTTCAAGTGGGAGATTGCTAGATGTAGTGCCCTAAGACAATTTATGTAATTATTTTGAATGACAGATTTTATTATTCATCTTATTTTTTGCTATGTGCTTATAAAGTATACACTACTGCGAACCCTATGTATATCAGTATGTAACCACTTAAATCAGTGTATGGCATGCACGTGAGGGTTGAGTTAGTGGTGATATACTTGAACTGTTTGTCTGTGGTGAACTTAATCAGAGTTTAGGGTCTCATGATTAAAACACCAATAATGCGCCCAAAACACCTTAGGGTGTGATAATCTTATCCGGACTGTCGGTAGAAGGTACCTAAGTGGGGCATTTATATATGATGGCATTCATATAGAATCGGACCGATTTAATCAGTATTTCTTGATATAATTCCGTAATCGAAAATCTTATTAAATCATTAGATGATCATATATGGATTGACCATAATCCTAAAGTGATCACAGGATGCTTCTTGTCTCGGGGTAGTGTTTTATGTGTTAGTTACGGATCACTTCGATATGTGATCCAAGTCACTTCTCGTTGGCACTATTCCCTGATAAGTTAGTAGTTCTGTTTTTCACAGTCATGGAATCCATTCCTTCCTACGGAAGTAGAGAGACAGTCCCCTGATTTGTTAGCCCTAAGAAAATGATCGATGGGCCCAGTTCATATTAGACTAATTAGCTACTAGTCAGATATGTGAACTAATTGATCACTAAGGGGTTAATGGTAAATAAAGATAAGATATTCTGAGTCGGGTTCACGGAGACTTCCACTCAGAATGGACAGTCTATGGAGGGTTAGTCCGTATGTAGTGATTATATCAGGGAACGCTTATTTACTCATAGGGTTGAGTGTAAGTATATATCTATAATTGGTAGAGTTCAGTTTCGGGTTTATGGTGGCGTAATCCCGGAATTAATAATTTAAGTATGAATATTCTGTTCGATGAATATTTTACTTAATTATTGGAGCTACTGGTTATAGGTCAATGGTCCCCAATGTGGCTCATGTAATTCGGGTATTTTTCTTGTTATTGGGCCTCAGTGATAATTAATTGGCTGGGCCAATTAATTGATATGAGAAATATTATTTAGTTGGGCTAAATAATATAATACACAGAAAAGACATTTTCTATGGGCCTAAAACCCTATGTGTGGCGCCTCCCATGTCATAAAGTGCAAGAATTGATTTTCTTGTGTGATTAATTATTTACTAGTTAAATAATTAATTAATAAAAGATAATTGATTTGTAATTGATTGATTGATTAATCACAATCTTTTATAAATGGAATTATCTTTTATTGTAATTTCTTTTTAATTATTTATTTAATTAATTAAAAACATGGAGCCAAAGATTTACTCTCCTATATAAAGAGAGTTCTTCCAAGACATATGTGAAATTTTTTTCCGACATACACACACAAAAACTGAGAGAAAAACTTGTTTCTTGTCTTGGGTTTCTGGTTGAAGAAAAACTTGTTGGTTTTTCTTGGAAGCATATCAAGGAGGTTCTAGTACCAAGAATTGGTGTCCACAAACCACCGTTTGGAGAACACATTGAAAGATCTTGGCTTCTCTTCCTGCTATAGGTAAGACATACTAAACACCATTGTAGGAATTTAGATCCTTTATTTATGTATTGTAATTTGTAAATCGTGATCCATTCGCTGCGCAAAGAAACTACATCCTTCAGTCTGAGTATCCTATGAAGATTGCTTCATCTGCTTTTTCATCAAAAGTATGCAACTGATTCCTGTTCAAAACAAAACATTTAGATCCAAGCATATGCAAATGTGAAATGTTAGGTTTTCTTCCATTCAAATTTCATATGGTGTTTTTCCATGATGTTTGTTGATGATAGATCTGTTTTGAGTATAGCATGTTGTATTTGCTGCTTCAGCCCAAAATCTTTTTGGTAGGCATGCTTCTACAATCATAGTTCTCACAGCTTTTTTGAGAGTCCTGTTTCTTCTTTCTGCTACACCATTTTGTTGTGGAGTGCCTGCTGCTGATAAAGATTATAGCCATGCAATTTTCCTGACATTTACTCATGGGCGTGGTGTACATGATCGTGCCTACCTTCGACGCACCCTCCCCTCTTGCATTGCTAGGGTGCAATCCAGTGTCTTTGTTGCTTTTCTTTGTCAAACACTTTGTGTGCTTGTACTTTTTCTAGTTTTGATCTTCCTCTATTTACTTGGTACAACCTTCGACATGGGCGTAGTTTGCTCACTTTACGGACCGGTCATGTCAAAATTCACCAGAATGACCACAAATCTCTGCTCGTGCAAGTTCGGATGAAGGTGCGGAGCGATCTTCGACTTTATCTCCCCGATCGTTTACACGAGTGCGGGCATTTACAAAGTTACAAAATTTATTCCACTTTGATTTCCACCGATGTAATTATCTATGGGGCAGGATTTTATTGGGAGTGCATAGAGCGAGTACTCTTCCCTATGTGATGGATTTTCCTACCACAGGTTTGCCACACATAGGGTTTAAGGAAGCCATGCTATGCACTCTATCACGTAAACTTGGGGCGGGCCGGGATATGGCAATGAACTTTGTAGCTATTTATTTGGTTTATCAATAAAAATAAAGTTGCTTTAAAAATAAAAAAATAAAAATTTTAAAAAAAAATAGTTGATGTAGTACTCTATTTTCTTCACATTAGGTTCTAATCACTTCATTTAGGAACTCTATGCATCTATCTAATCTTATCTTGATGATCTTCAACTCCTTTTCATTCTGTATTCTCCTCAGCAAATCTGGTAGATTATTTAGTGTCTCTATTTTCTTGTTCATGAATATGGTCCAAGTGAATTTGGAAAAGTCATCCACCACCACTAGAGTGTACTTCTTTCCACTTACACTCACTGGTGCTACTAGTCCAAAGAGATCCATGTGCAAAAGGTGTAAGATCCTTGTTGTAGATTGATAAGGCTTTGACTTGTAGGAGCTTTTGATGATCTCTGGAAAGCCTTCAACTAGCTTATTCTTTGACAATTTGTTGATGGTCTTGAAGTTGAGATGGTTCAGTATTCTATGCCAAATCCAGCTGGCTGATTGCTTATTCTTGACAAGCAGACAGGTTTCTGCTTTTGCGGTCTTCCAATCCACCACATACATTTTGTCTTCTCTTTTCCTGCAAGTACAAGCGTGATGGTTTGATTATAAATCACTTTGCATCCTTCTTTGTTGAAGTGCACATTGTTAAGGTGAAAATCTATGAATTATAAGGATATATTTTACGATGTTTTTCCCTCTATATTGTATAATTTGCATAATAATTGGTCTTTATATTAAAATATTGAGCAAACGATATTTTTGACGGCTTAATCGCAATATCGATATATTTATGTGATTTCATGTTTAAATATGATTATTTGAATATTATTACAGTTTGCGATGTTTTCCATGTGTTATAGGTATGTTTATTGTGCTCAAATGATGATTTAAAGAGATTGAAATTCGAGCTAAGTGATTGAAGGAAGAGATAATGATCGAGTGGAGTGAAGGAAAAAAGAGATAAATATGAAGAAATCACCTTCAAGTCATGTTGAACGAGGCGTCCATACTCCGTCCAGGGTGACCGGGCGTTTGATGAAGCGACGGGCGTCCTGAGGAGCGATTTTGATACAGAGAGTTTGGACGCCGTCTGAACGGGCGTCTGGCGGTCTAGGGTTATCTGAACGGGCGTTTGATGAAGCGGTGACGGGCGTTTGATGAAGCGGACGGCGTCCGTCGGCCGACTTAGTGAAACCGACTTCGAAATCTATAAATAAGCGGCTGTTTCTCAACCCTAAAGAGAGGAATTCGACATCATACAAACCCTAAACCCTAGGGGCGGCTAAGGCTGCGTTTTTACTTCTTTTTCTTGCACTTTTATGCAACTCTAAATTAGATTAGTTTAGAAGCGCTTTTATGTTCTTTTCTGCAAAAGCGTGTTCTTTGAGGATGCTCGAGAGCTAAAGCTTCAATCAAACGAGAATTGTGAAGCCATCAACTTGGATTGATTTACGTATTTCGATTATCTTGTGAGTTATTTATTCAAGGTTGTTTCTTATTTATGTTTTATCTCGTTTAATTGCGTTTATATCGGAAGATTTGCATGTATGATTATGTTTATGTTTGATGGAAGTCATGATAAACCTTTAGATCACCATAGATAAGAATAGTCCTTAGATTTTTAATAACGGAAGTTAGTAAGTCTAATCACTAGATTTGAACGTAAAAGTTGACACCTTTGATCTTAAAACGCGTTAATCTAGCATTGGAAGATACTAGGTTAATAGATGAATTGCCTAAGGAATTAGGGTTCATGTTTAGGTAAGGTGAATCACAACCTAGATAAATACCACATATAATCGAGATAGGAGATCAATACATGTTGGTAGGTGGATCAATCCTCGTTTGCCTTTTATAATTTGATTTTAAATCCTTGCAACTCGGGTCTTGTTTTGCTTATTTAATTTCCTTTTTGCAATTGGTTTAGTTTAGTTAATAAGATGAAGCTACTCCACGATGCTAGGATTAAGAAGAGAGAATTTCTAGTCGGCGAACAAGTTCTTCTATACAATTCTAGGTTACATCTGTTTCCTGGAAAGTTAAGGACACGTTGGTCCGGCCCTTTCGAGATTCTCCAAATCATTCCTGGAGGCGTTCTAGAACTTCGTGGTTATAGTGGTGACCCGTTTCGAGTAAATGGCCAGAGGTGTAAGCACTATATTGGTGAACCTAAAGAGAGACCTTCGAATGTCCGTTGCCTCGACATCCTAGGGTGTGGTGCTACGGAAGTCGAAGAATTCGACGAGTCTTCACTCAACCTGTTTTCAGAGGATGGCTGTAGTGATCCTTCTGAAGAAGTTCTAGCTGGTAGTTGGGATATGGAAGAATTGGAGAGGGCGTCGATTGAAGCGTCATCGAGAGGACTCGAGGAGCGTCGGTTCAAGCGTATGTGGAAAACTATTAAAGATTTCACCCCATGTGTGAGATCTTTTTTACACAGCCACACTCGCGATCGAGCTTACGAGGTAGTGGTGGCGAGAAAAGTCAAATGGCCTTGACCAGGCTGAATTTTTAACGGTGTCGAGCTAACGACATTAACCAAAAGCGCCACTAGGAGGCATCCTAGATATCCCTTATTATATTAGTTAAGTTCTGTCCACGCAGTAGTGTTTAATTTATTTAAGTTTTAGTTTAATTAAGTTTTAGCTGACTAAGTTTTTCTATTTATATCTGTCAGTTAGTGTGCTTTGTAGATATGGATTACGGAGTTCTCCCTGAGGAGTTCCCCATCATTAGTCGGATTCCACTGATTACAGTAGCTGATGGACCAGGAGGCACTATAGTCCTGCACGTAGATTTTGAGCTTAGTACCCGTATGAAGACCATCACCTATGTTCTCATTGTACCCATTGCTTCGGGAGGTAGTGACTTCACTCTCGAGGAGCTGCAGGAAGCTATAGGGCGTCCATATACGATCCTAAATGACCCTATCTTTGATGTATCTAGCGCCTGTACTACAGCTTCCCATTTTAGAGGTTTAGAGGTAGCTGGAGATGACTGGGGCGTACCAGACGACTATGATTTCCCTCCTGCTATCGATATGCTTCGTCGTCTCATCCGTTTGGTGGATTGGGACGAGATTTATGCAGACTAGCGTTAGTTAGGTTTGTTTCGTCGAGCCCCGACGTAAAACGGAATCGCTTGGTGGGAGGCAACCCACTGTTTTATTCGTATTTATTTTATTTTCGAGTTCTTTTATGTTCGTAGCAGTTCCGTTTGTACTTTGGAATTTTAGATTATCAGTAATATATAATAAAAAAATAATTTTTTTTTTGTTTAGTTGGTTTATATGAAAATTTTATAATTTTTGGCAATCTTTTATCATGGACGACCGTCTGGTGCTTCTGGACGCCCGTCCGACCCTCTGTTTCCATGGACGCCCGTCCAAGTATTTGGACGCCCGTTTGGAGACAAGATTTTCAATCATGTATTCATCTTTTTAACCAGACGTTCGTCCACAAGGTCTGGACGCCCGTCTGGAAAATTCCCTCCAATCTGTTTCAAAAAATTACCCACAGGACGGCGTCCGGTATAATGGACGCCCGCCCGTCCAGTCAAGCGATCTCCATGTGAGCGCCCGTCCGTCGGGATGGACGAGCGTCCATTCAGCATCGATCTATATATAGATCCTCACCGCATGAACCTTCATTTTTCAGAATTCTCAAACCGCTACCCGACTTCTCTTCTCCCCTTTACCCTAAAATCCTCATTTCTGAACCAAATTCAGCGATTCTTGTTGCAAAAGAACGGTCTTTGCACCCTCTTTTCCTTTATCCAATCCATTTCCCCCAACGATCAACAACAATCGTGAAATCAGAGATTGTTCACTGCGGCCATTTCGACGAAAGCTCGGATTTTGGTGGCCAATCCTCGTGTTTCTGGGCATCAAACCAGTTCGATCTCATCCCCTCATAGTGTTTGGTAAGCTTGATACAACTTTTCTCGTTTTAATTCACGTTTTTGTGAGTTCGATTTTCGAGTCGGCTCATTTTCTTGAATTATCAACTATTGTTGATTTTCTTTCGTTTTTGTTGGTTCTTTTCTTCTTTCCTTCTGCTGTGGTGGTGTGGTGATGGTGATGGTTTGTTGTTGATGCTGGTGGTTTGGACGGTTTGCTTGAAACCCCGCTTTGGATGTTAAACGGGTAACCTTTGTTGCTGTGAATCGTTTGGTTTAGACATTTAGGTTGATATGGGGAAGAAAGCGGTTGCTAAGCAGAGGCCTGGTAAAGAGAAGGTTGTTGAATCGGGTAAACGGAAACGTTTGAACGATGAGCCCTCCAATTTAGACCCCAACAGAGGTGTAATTTTCCGTGAGCAACCTCCTAGGGCATCTCAACAAGCCCGAGCTGATTTGAGAGATGAATCATCCTCCGATTCGGATACACAGGATGATGTTCCGTTGGTTCGACATCCCAGTTTTAAGAAAGGTTCATCGTCTAGGGCTGAACACGTTCGAGAGGTGAATGTTGATGATGTGGTTATAGAGGAAGTTGCACCTGAACCTAGGACTGAGAAACCTCGAAAGAAAGTGAGACCAGCTGTGCCTCTCCCTATGCCTCGTCGGTTCGTAAATTCTAAAGCACACGAGGTCTACACCAAACACTATTTTGCTAGAAATATGTTGGTTCGTGCCAGCGATGGTAAAAACGGGTGGACCCCGCTTTTGTGCAGTTGTTGAAGGATAGGAAATAGGAGGAGTTAATGAAGATACCGCCTACCCCGGTTAATGATTCGTTGGTTAGGGAGTTTTATGCTAATTTCTCGGAAACCGACGTCGACACGGGAGTGGTTATGGTTCGAGGCGTTACGGTTCCATTTACACCGCAAGTGATTAATGCGCGGTATGGGTTGGAAGCATTTGAGGGTTTGGACTATAAGGAGGAAATCAAGCGGAGACAAGATTCAGGACAGGATCCCTTGGAGGAGCTCCGATTACTAGTTTGCCCCGACGTTGCTTGGACGCTCAGACCGGGTGGAGACCGTAAGGAGATTGTTACTACGGCATGGTCTGAAGATTGGAGAGTCTATTGCCGCTTCATCCAAAGTCGTTTATTGCCGAAGAACAATTTGACGCACTTTCACATAGGCGATCTTGGGATGATGTATGCTTTGGTTTTTAAGTTGAATGTCGATGTTGGACAAGCGATATATGATGAGTTGGTGGCTAGTCAGAAAAATTACAAGCGGAGCTTGATTGTCCCCCATTTGATTCATCAGATATGCATCGATGCCGGAGTACCGGAATATAGGCAGGATCACAAGCCTAAGAACCCAAGAGGTATTCAACGAGAGAAAGTTCCGCCTACGGGTGAGGCGAGGCGACCCGTGAGCCTGGTTCTTCTTCGGCACCACTTTCGGTTCCCGCTTTATCTAGTTTATCTCTGCTGCGAGAGGGCACGGTACAAAGATGGCCAATACCGCGAGATTGGATGACGGATATCCGGAGACACAAAAAGAACATGATGTACGTCTTGAAGTGCATTGTGGAGGGAAAGAAACCGAGGGACATGCAGATTTTCAAGGAGAGTGATACAGAGTTCGTCTTTTCCGATGAGATCGAGCAAGTTATTGCCGATGTGATCGAGGCGGAGAAAGAGCCAGACGATGAGGAGGTGGAGGACAGACCTCCTGGGACTGCTACTGCCCCGGTTACACAGCCGGCACCTTCACAGACGACGTCTACGGCTGCTGTACCTGCTTCAGATCCTCCTCCTGTTCATGCCCCTGCTGGTGGCTCTGCTGCTGATCCTTCTACGACTGGGACGACTCCGGGGTCATCTTGATTATTTCTTGTTATTCTTTCTGGTGTTGCACTTTTTGGTATACTTTTATTCGATCTGGTTGTATTTTGACTATTGTTACCTTTCGGCACTGTTCATGATTCTTGTACTTTCTAGTTTTTACGCTACTGTTGTTTATCATAGGCGTATATTTTGGATGATCATGTAAGCCGTAAGGCACCCTGTGATAGCAAAATAACTAACTGCTAACTTTAACCGACAGAGTATCGAATCAACAGTAGTATAGTGATAGCAAGGTCGAATCCACAGGGAACAACGTTTAAGTACCAAAGTCGACGTAGAACTTGGTTTAGGTCAAGATTGCGGTGGAGAGATATTACACTAGTGCGAAAGTAAAAATTAGCTAACGGTTGTAGTTCTAGTTATTAAAATGTATGGCAATTATGATTCAACGAGTTATTTTTACCCTTAAGGAAGACTTGACAAGGAGCGTGTATTAACCAACCTTCCTTTCCACAGTAATTTTAACGACATCCACGGGTGCCAACTCCTAATTCTGGTGTTAAGATCTGAACAACTCTCACTCAACACCCTATGTGAAGTTAATTAATTTTCCCTTTAGAAAACCGATTAACCCTAACATGATTACGCTCTTAGAATCGCTCGAACAACGATGACAAACCTCTCAGATTGGAAACGGTCCTAACAACTAGGCCGAATCTACGCAATGATCCCAAAACCCTTTTCCCACATCTCACCGCAAAATACATTTATAGGTTCGATATGTGTGACGATGAACTAAATGATCGCTTTAATTCAAAGACGTTCGATTAAGTTTTAGGGCGTGGATTACTCATTAAAACATTATTTTACGCGCTACACAACTCCCGTTTAATCCCCTTATGCGTTTTACTCGTTTTTACATAATTCGACTATACGTGACGTTTAGCTATTCATTTTGGCGATAATAACGGAATGATTAACGGAAATTATATTAACGACGGAAAGTAAAAGCGAATTCATTTTTATAAGTACATATATATATATATATATATATATATATATATATATATATATATATATATATATATATAGTTATATAGCTAATAATATATATAAGTGCATAAAAGTAAATATACTATATATATATATATAAGTGCGTAAAAGTAAATACGTAAGTAAATGCGTAAAAATATATATATATATATAACTAATTATAAAAGGAATAACTTAAAAGAAATAAAACAAAACAAACAAGAAAAGAAAATATAGATTATATATATATATATATTAGGTACATATATATATACTAGGTACATATATATATATATATATATATATATATATATATATATATATATATATATATATATATATATATATATATATAATATATATATATATATTATACTATATTTCTATATATATAAATAGCTAATATAACATAAATAACATAAAAGAAACAAAATAAAAACAAAGGAAATATATATAGATTATATATATATATATATATATATATATATATATATATATATATATATATATATATAATAATGTATATGTATATATATATTTATCAATATGCTAAAAAAAACAAAACAAAACAAGAAAGTAATAATTTTATAAAATTACCCGATTACAACTGTTGATTCCGAGATCGTAGTCTTCCGGACATTACAACTACTACAGCAACACCGAGCTACCGATAATTTCCCGAGCATTACAACGATACTACTACTACTAAATTATTTCCGGCATAATGCCAAGCACTAAAACTAAAAGAAAAAAAAAGAGAGAGAGATATATATATATATATACACAAAATATATATATATAAAGGGGTGTGCCCCTGCTGCTGCAAATGATCTCAATATATATAGGCAAAGATTTTGGGGCCGGATCGATCCGGATTGGTGCCGGATCGATCCGGTGCAAATCCTAACTGATTCTATCCAAATCTTCGGATGATTTGACATATATTGGATTAAAACTTCTAAAATTTATATCTTGAGTTGTAGACCTCCAAAATTGCAAACGAAATGCCAAAATTACGGTCTCGAGAAACTCTACAACTTTCATGAAGGACTCTTCTTCAGAAAACGTCTTCTTGAGTACCTCGTGTTCCTCCGAGCGTTTTGCGACATTTTTACGAAATTGAATCAATTAGCCAATTGACCACCATTTGAGTTGTAGAAGTCCGATTGACTTGATTCAAAATCCATTGGAAAGCTTTCTTGAAGATATACAACTTTTATTAAGGAAACTTCTTCAGAAAATGTCGTTTTGATGAGCCATTCGTATGTCGTGTCGCTTTCGGGATTTTACTATTACGAATCGATTAGCCACTTGGTCATAACTTGAGTTGTAGACCTCCAATTGATGTGATTCAAAATACGTTGGAAAGCTCTATCAAAGATCTACAACTTTCATTAAGGCCACTTCTTCAGAAAATTCCGTTTTAATGGGCCATTGGTTCGTCGAAGATATAAATCGTTAGTGACACTCTGACCACTGATCCACTTGACCTTTGCTTGCAAGCTTGGCACACTCTTATATCCCTAAAAACACCTCTTTTAGGCCTCAAAAGCGTGTCGTTACTCGGGATTTTGGTTAACCTATAATTCGCAATAAACCACCAAAATACCAAACGTAAACGACGACCGACACACCGGTTACTAAACCGGTACAAAAACTATAAAACACGCTAAAAATACGATATTTTATATAATAACTACTACTAACATATTTAGTTGAAACATAGGAATTAATGACTCGAACCGATATAAAAATACTCAAAAATGATATCGAAGCGGGTTGAAAAGTTATAAAAATAACGGTGAATTTTTCGTTATCACAACCCCCACTTAGCTTTTGGTGCGTCCTCGAACAAAATTAGCGATAAAATAAAATGAATGAGGAAAAATTCATGAAGATAAGATATAAATGACAATCGGATGATACAACCAATTGAATCATAATCACACGTTAACCGCAATATAAGTGTGTGTGACAAGCCTTTTCAATTTCCACTATCCTCTCTTGAATAAATCAAGCAAACGCACTAGTATCCATTCAGACAATCCTAACAACTTTCCTAGGTATAGGCAGTAACAGTTCCACACAAAGTCCTCCCGTGTACTTATTAGGATAATCCCTAAAGCATATCATTTAGTTTATACTGGGGATAGTCAGAAGATAACTAAGTCTTCAACCAACTTTTTCTTTTCTTTTCTATTTTTTTTTTTTTCTTTTCATAGAATACTAACATATCCGAACTCATTGCCAAAATCGACTATCTTGTAAGCGTCATGAGGTGAGATCGAATACATTAATACCTATCTAACTCTTTTTTTTTTTTTTTTTTTTTTTTTTTTCACATGTGTAGCTTATGCCCTCATTCCCAGCAATAGGATGTTTCATGATAACACCCTAGCTGGACTACTATCATCGTGCAATCGGGAGCTTTTAAGCCTCATAGTGGTATAGGGCGTTTAAATGATAACACCCTACCGCACTCAAATCATTGGTAGCTACAACCGACATATATATAGTTTATCTTATTTTGATATTCTTCCTATCACATTCAAACCTTGGATATTCACATGCACGTTCGAAAATTAGGTACTAAGTTACTACTATTTCTAGGATAAACCACTAGGATCTTGAATGGAGTGCATTTAAAATTTCCGTTTCAATATCAAAGGCTTACGTGAACAAGGAATTCATGTTACACAAATATATTTGGAATTACAATGCACTTACGGTTCACGTTGGTTATACATATCCAATCATTACATCTTTAAATCCATGAAATATATACCTTATAAAAATTATTTTAATCAACTAAATAATGCTCGAAAAAGATCAACAACTAAGGGTTTAAACATTTACGCCATTTCTAGACCATCCTCGACTCTCTACCCCACTTACGATTTTGCATTATCCTTAAACATATTGAGTGAGATAGAGAGAGAACTTAGCTTATAAACTTGGCGGAAAGATGCTATCAAATCCCGTAATGACCATGAGAAAGCACGTCCCGAATCCTCAGTAACAAAACAAACAAAACAAAGCCAACACGGGACATGGTCCTCGTGCCAAAGTATGTAATAGGGATATGGGAATAATAAGAAAATGGCCTGTTACATACGTAAAAACTTCGATAGCATATCACATAATAGCTTTAGATGGAAAAATAACCTTAACGGGTAAAACACGTAACATCTAAGCATATACGTATTATAGAAAGTATCACAAGAGCATATATCACAGTCAAGTCGGCTATTCTTAGTTTCATTTTTTTATTACACACGCTTTTATTAAAGCGGAATACTCACCACTCTACTACAACGACTAGAAATTTGAAACAGACTAGATCATGAAATGTAATGTAGTGAGTCTTTTATACCCAGATCCTCGAGGTTCAATAACCTAAGTCCAAGAAATGATACATTTGAATTTTTATCTTTTTCTCCATCGGGATTTTCGGATAACCACCTAATCATTCCCTCTTAATGAAATTCAAACATTCATCCCGAGACTTGGTTGTGCTTTGTGTTCATCTTTCATCTGATTCTACATTTCATTAAGACTAGTCTTATTCAAATTATCATTATTATTATTATCGGGCTGCCTCCCGGTAGCGCTTTTGTTTAACGTCGTTCGCTCGACGGAGACTCAGAAACGATTTATTAAGGCTCGGGATCAGTCAAATGCACAATCTCAAGAGCCTCATCGAATGGTAACTTCTTATACTTTTTTAGACGAAGGTCAAGTGATGAACGTTCCATGCTTGGATGTGTTACCTCGATGGCTCCTGAGTCGAAAACTTCGTATCAGTATATGGTCCCGACCACCTTGACTTAAGTTTGCCTTGAAATAAATGGAGGCGAGTATTATAGAAAAGGACCTCATCACCTACGCTGAAAATACGAGGTTTGATCAACTTATCATGAAGCAATTTGGTCTTTTCCTTATATTTCGCTTGAACAATCGTAAGCTTGAAGGCGAAACTCATCTAACTCATTTAAGCTGGGCTATCCTTCTTTCACCGATTAATCGTCATCCATATTTAGATTCTTAATCGCCCAATAGGCCTTATACTCTAACTCTACGGGGAGATGGCAGGCTTTGCCAAAAACAAGCATGTAGGGTGACATACCTATTGGTGTCTTGAACGCAGTTCGGTGTGCCCAAAGCGCATCATCTAACTTCTTTGACCAATCCTTAAGGTTAGAATTTACTGTCTTCTCCAAGATTCTTTTAATTCCTCGATTGGACACCTCTACTTGGCCACTAGTGCTGGGATGGTAGGCGGTTCCTAACTTATGAGTGACCCGCATTTCATTAAAAGCTTATTGAAATCTCTATTAGCAAAGTGACTTCCATTATCACCGATTATTGCTCGAGGTATTCCATACCGGGATATAATATGTTTCTTAAGAAATTTTATGACTACATGTTTGTCGTTAGTGGGTGAAGCAATTGCCTCAACCCACTTTGAAACGTAATCACAAAGCGACAAGAATGTCTTGATTCCCGAAAGAAGACGGATATGGTCCCATGAAGTCTAATCCCCATATATCAAACACTTCACACACTATTATCGGTTTAGGGGGCATCTCATTTCTCTTGAAATCCTTCCGAAGCGTTGACAAAGGCGTCACACATCTTAACATAAGCATATGCATCCTTGAAAATAGTAGGCCAATAGAACCCACTTTGTAACACCTTTAATGTCGTTCTCTCGCCGAGAAGTGGCCACCGCCTCTTTATCATGGCGAACGAGAGAATACTCACTATCTCACCGTCATCAACACATCTTCTCGAGATTCCATCAAGACATAGCCTAAAAAGTAAGGATCTTCCCACACATATCAGTTTCACCTCACTATAAAACTTCTTTTACTGGTTTTCATCAAACTCGGGATCTACAAATCCACACTTGTAATAATTAACAAAAGGTGCATTCCAAGGGTTCCCATTCTTTCCTCTCTGCAGAAGTTTCCTCTCTTAACCGGGAGCATCGTATCCACTACGAACAACTGCTCATCCCGAAAATGATCATCAATTTCAACCCTAATAGAGTGTTTCTTGTCTCCTGTTCCATCCTACCGAGGTGGTCGCTACTACGTTCTCACACCCTTTTCGATTCTTAATTTCTCGTCGAACTCTTGAAGTAGTAAAATCCATCTTAACAAGCGTGGTTTTGCATCCTTCTTGGCAAATAGATATCTCAACGCAAAGATGGTCGGTGTGAACTATGACTTTCGATCCAACCAAGTATGACCGAACTTATCGAAAGCAAAAACAACGACTAAAAGTTCCTTTTCGGTTGTGGCATACTTTTGTTGAGCCGAGTTCATGGTATGACTCGCATAGTAGATAAAGCGAAACAACTTGTCGATCTTCCGACCTAGGACACTTCTACAAAGATAATCACTGCATCATCACATCACTTGAACCCCTTAGACCAATCAAAGTGCTACTAAGATAGGAGCCGAAGTAAGAAGTTTCTTAAGGGTTCGAAAAGCATCTAGGCATGCCGCATCAAAAACACAGGGGCTCCTTTCATCAATTGAAGAGTAAGAGGTCTAGCAATGTGGGAAAAACTCGGAATGAATCTACGATAAAAACCTGCATGTCCCAAGAATGAACGCAGAGTCTTGATTCGTAGGCATAGGAAGCTTAGAAATTACCTCTATTTTTGCTCTATCGACCTCTATTCCTTTCCCCGATACCTTATGTCCTAAAACAATTCCCTCGATTACCATGAAATGACACATTTCCCAATTTAAAACCAAGTTTGTCTCTTCAGCAACGCAAGCACCTTATCAATGTTAAACAAACACTCATCAAAAGTATCACCAAAAACACTAAAGTCATCCATAAAAACTTCCATGAAATGCTCTATCATATCAAAGAAAGATGGCCATCATGCATCGTTGGAATGTCGCAGTGCATTACACAACCCAAACGACATTCTTCTAAATGCAAAGGTGCCATACGGACACGTGAAAGTAGTTTTATCCTGGTCATGTATATCGATGTGAATTTGATAATAGCCACTAAAACCATCCAAAAAAGCGATAAAATGCATGACCACTTAGACGCTCTAGCATTTGATCAATAAAGGGTAGGGAAAATGATCTTTCTAGTCTTATCATTTAGCATCAAAAATCAATACAAACCCCTGTGACCCCATAAATTCAAACGAGTAGGAATAGGCACACCTTTTCATTAAGCTCAATTGTAATGCCTCCTTTCTTAGGCACGACTTGCGTGGGGCTCACCCATTCACCGTCGGAGATTGCGTGAGATTATCCCTAACTCAAGCATCTTTACCACGTCTTTCCTCACCACTTCTTGCATATGTGGGTTTAGCCGTCTCTGAAATTGCCTGACCGGCTTGGCATCTTCTTCCGTAATGATCTTGTGCTTGCGTATATCCGCCATCGATCCCTTTTATGTCAACCATCTTCCATCCGAAGGCCTTTTGTGTTTTTTCGCACGTGGATCAACTTAGCTTCTGCCAAAGCGGTTAGTGTAGATGAAACAATAAGAGGAAGTAATTCATCAGGTTCTAAAAACACATACTTTAAATGCTTAGGAAGTGGCTTCAACTCAGATCAAGAGGTGGTTCCTCGATTGACGGCTTTGGCAACTTGCCCGATCAAACCGAGCTCTAGCTTCTTATTCCAACTTGCGTCAACAAAGGAGTTGCCTCCAAATGATATACTGAACTCTCATTTGTAGATCATCATCCTCTGCGGTGCTTGACTTCATCAAGCATTCTTCCATTGGTTCTTGGTATCCCTGCAGGTTAGTGTGCTCCACAATACAAGGATATATAGCATCAACAGAAAAACAATCACTCTTTTCATCATTAGGATGCTTCATCGCCTTATACACATTTATGGCTACACTCTCTTTCCCGACTCGTAGTATAATCTCTCCCCTCTTAACGTCTATCAAGGTCTCTCCTGTGTTCAAGAAAGGCCGACCTAACAAAAGTGGGGTTTTAGAATCCATATCCATATCTAAAACTACACGAAGTCAACGGGAAAACAAACTTGTCTACCTCGCACCAACACATCTTCGACTACCCCTGAGGTTTCCTATGAGACCTATCCGCCATCCTCTGTAAGGTCATTCTGTTGGCTCTAATGCTCCCAATCCCAATTTCTCATAAACTCCTCTGGGCATCAGGCTCACGAAGCCCCTAGATCACATAGCACATTTTTAAACACAGCTTTCTCCAATGGTAATTGGGATGGTAAAGCTACCTCTATCCTGTAACTTGGGAGGTATCTTATTCTCAAAGATTGCGTAACATTCCCCACTCAAATGCACCATCTGTTGCATCTTCTCCTTACTCGACAACATTCCTTTTAGAAACTTAAAGTATGGGGAATGCTCAAAATTGCCTCTAATAGGGAATATTCACCTCTACCTTCCTTAAAAGATTCAAATTTTGCACGACCACAGGTCGGGATGTCCTTCTGGTTCCCTTAGGAGGATAGGGTAAAGTATTAACATCAAAATCGGGGGAGGAGGAGGAATTCTGTTTTCTTACCTCTTTGTTTAGGCGGCGAGGCTTCTTCTTCTTTGATGTCCAAGACCACATAGTCTTTCTTCGGTCTTTGCCCACTCCAATGCTTTCTTATTTGCCTCACCAAAGCCTTTTTTCGTGGCTTCCAATTCTTTCCTCATTGCTTCCATTCTCTGCTTGATATTGCCGTCTCTAAAATCTTGATCTCGACTTCACCATACATAGCTCCTTCCACGACCAACCTGCTTTCTCTTTCTCGCCTTTCTCGGTTTACGCCTCTTGACCCACAATTCTTTCTTTTTGTCACTCACCCCGACCTCTTTACCACTTCGTGTGAACACAACATTCACATCCTTTGGGTTCCTTTCGGTGTTACTCGGGAGTCCACCACTTAGATTTGTCTTGAGTGTCGGTTATTTGACCTACTTGGGTCTCCAAGTTTGAATGGCGAGAATGTGTGACCACTTTTGCTCTATAGCATTCTTATTTAACTCGAAACATTCTGTCTAATTTCTCCGGGAGTATCTCGGTGGCCATCTTTTGAACACGAATTGTTTGTTTCTTGATTGCTTTGATTATTCTCAGTGCGGATGAGCGTTTGGATGTTGATAGGTGCCGAATTATTACTTCTCAAAGATGGTGGCTCACTTGCGATTCTGATTGTTTCTGTGACCACGATTCGATTCCACCTTGATTTTGATTCCAATATGAACTCGATTTTGTCTTTGCCTTGTGGATCGAGATTGTGGATTACGATTATTACGATAATAGCCTCGGTTTTGATTACATATGAACTCTGGATTGCAGGGATTACGATTCCAAGGTCGGTTGTATGAGCTTTGGTTTTGCCTAAAGTCTTGATTCGATTATTGTTTCTATTCCAATTCGATTCTCTTTTCGATTCCAACCTTGTCCAACATAATTCACATCATATTGTTGTGAACCATCATTCATACCATAATCCAATTGTGGCTCTTGATGATTATTAAAGTTTTGATTCCACTGTTCTTTGCCAAACTCTTGCCGATTCATATCCATCTGTCCCATCGCATAGACATTCATTCATTGTTGGTCATTCCGATTGCCGGTTGTTGTTGTCTTGGAGTAGGTGTCAATCTGTTGTGGATAAGTGGATTTTTCAATGATGCACATTCTATGGCGTAATGTCCACCTCCACGAGTTGGCACCGATGTGTCTTCTTTCTTTACGACTCCATTCGGTCCATCTTTAGTACCATTTCTTGCATCTTGTCATGCATGGCGATTCTCGATCGAGTTCCTCTTTCAAGACTTTACACTTTCCATTGAGGCTTTCTTCTTCTTTACGCCGATCCCCATTGTCCTTCTCCATCTGCGTATTTTCTATCTGTCTCATTGCTTGTTCTGGTGGTAGATTCATAATATCTCCGCCGCTTGCAGCATTCAGCTTGTTTTGGTCCATCGGCTCTAAGGCCCTGAATAATATAATAACTTGCTCCACCGTAGAAAAACCGTGTGGGGGGCATCTTTTTAGCAACCCCCTAAATCTTTCATAAGTCTCTTTTAGTGTCTCTCCCTCGAGACCATCAAACGAAGAGATTTCTTCTTTCAAATCTAAAATCTTTGCGGAGGAAGTACTTTTCAGAATACTCTCGTTACGTCATTACGTATGTAACGAGTCATTTGGTAAAGAGTCGTACCAATCCTTAGCAGCTCCTCTTAATGCAAACGGAAAAACTATTAATTTTACCGCCTCATCACTCACCCCGTTATATTTCATTGTCCCACAGATCTGGAGAAAGTGATCCAGAAAGCTGTTCGGGTTCTCAGTCGACTTCCCATGGAACAAGGCATGTTCCCCTAACATGTTCAAAATATTTTGCTTAATATCCATGTTATTTGCATTAATTGGGGGTACCCTAATTGGGTTGTGTCCTATAACTTCCTGTGGGGTAGTGACGTAATCTCGACAAACCCTCAGTCCATGTGCTTGCTGAGCCATCGGCTGCTGAGGAGGTGGATTATACGGGTTATACGGGTTTTGGAACCCCTGTTGATTTCCTTGCATCTCTAGCATCCGAAGTACTCGATTTACCGTTTCTTGGTCTAATTCGGGTCTGAAGTCCTGTGTATCCTGAGCATCTTGTCCTACTCTGTATTGTCCAATCCCTGGCCTCTGATTAAACTGTGCAGATCCCAACTGACGTAGCCCTGTGTTGTCTTCTCTCGGTTCGTTCGTGACGAGGGTCCTCGGTGGAGTTTGCAAAGTTACTGTTGCATTACCACCAGTAGTGGTTGAGGTTTGCCCTGTAGAGTCTGGTTCATCACTGGGGTCCTTACCGTTTTTTCTAGTTATTATATCGTCCATTTCTGCAGAGGAATTAGAAAGTGATCTTTCTAATGTCTCTCTTTCTTCAAACAAAGGGTTCGGACTAGCGACTAGGATTTCTCCTCGGCGCTGACTGTTTCTATGACGTGCGTAAGCTTCGATTTCTTCGATGGGTTCGATGAGAGGTTCTTTAGAACTTCGAGTCATAAACCAGTACGAACACCAACACCTAAATCACGAGGTTTCGGATTTTTATTTTTTTTCCTTATGCTTCCGCAGAGTGGAATTCACCGAGAATCCATCACCCAACCTCGATGATAAGAAACAGAAAAGGATATGGAAACAGAAGTAGGAACAAAAACCTATCTACGAAAAACTTGATAACAAAAACTAAAATAAAACGACCTAAGCCCAGGCTTTCGGTCAACTTACAAGATATCAAACGTAGGATTCCCCGGCAACGGCGCCAAAAATTCTTGATAGCAAAATAACTAACTGCTAACTTTAACCGGCGAGTAACGAATCAACGATGGTATAGTGATAGCAAGGTCGAATCCACAGGGAACAACGTTTAAGTACCAAAGTCGACGTAGAACTTGGTTTAGGTCAAGATTGCGGTGGAGAGATATTACACTAGTGCGAAAGTAAAAATTAGCTAACGGTTGTAGTTCTAGTTATTAAAATGTATAGCCGAATTATGATTCAACGAGTTATTTTACCCTTCAGGGAAGACTTGACAAGGAGCGTGTATTAACCAACCTTCCTTTCCACAAGTAATTTTAACGACATCCACGGGTGCCAACTCCTAATTGCGGTGTTAAGATCTGAACAACTCTCACTCAACACCCTATGTGAAGTTAATTAATTTTCCCTTTAGAAAACCGATTAACCTAACATGATTACGCTCTTAGAATCGCTCGAACAACGATGACAAACCTCTGTATTGGAAACGGTCCTAACAACTAGGCCGAATCTACGCAACGATCCCAAAACCCCTTTTCCCACATCTCACCGCAAAATACATTTATAGGTTCGATATGTGTGACAATGAACTAAATGATCGAGTTTAATTCA
This sequence comes from Gentiana macrophylla, assembly GCA_026214975.1. Classification (NCBI taxonomy): domain Eukaryota; kingdom Viridiplantae; phylum Streptophyta; class Magnoliopsida; order Gentianales; family Gentianaceae; genus Gentiana; species Gentiana macrophylla. The sequence goes on from CM047815.1 coordinate 38,459,621, forward strand.
AAGACGTTCGATTAAGTTTTAGGGCGTGGATTACTCATTAAAACATTATTTTACGCGCTACACAACTCCCGTTTAATCCCCTTGTATGCGTTTTACTCGTTTTACATAATTCGACTATAATGCGTTTAGCTATTCATTTTGGCGATAATAACGGAATGATTAACGGAAATTATATTAACGACGGAAAGTAAAAGTGAATTCATTTTTATAAGTACATATATATATATATATATATATATATATATATATATATATATATATATATATATATATATATATATATATATATATATATATATATATAGTTATATAGCTAATAATATATATAAGTGCATAAAAGTAAATATACTATATATATATATATAAGTGCGTAAAAGTAAATACGTAAGTAAATACGTAAAAGTATATATATATATATAACTAATTATAAAAGGAATAACTTAAAAAGAAATAAAAACAAAACAAACAAGAAAAGAAAAATATAGATTATATATATATATATATTAGGTACATATATATATACTAGGTACATATATATATATATAATACGTATATATATATATATTATACTATATTTCTATATATATAAATAGCTAATATAACATAAATAACATAAAAAGAAACAAAATAAAAAACAAAGGAAATATATATAGATTATATATATATATATATAGTACGTATATGTATATATATATATATCAATATGCTAAAAAAAAACAAAACAAAACAAGAAAGTAATAATTTTATAAAATTACCCGATTACAATCAAGTTGATTCCGAGATCGTAGTCTTCCGGACATTACAACTACTACAGCAACACCGAGCTACCGATAATTTCCCGAGCATTACAACGATACTACTACTACTAAATTATTTCCGGCATAATGCCGTTACTAAAACTAAAAGAAAAAAAACGAGAGAGATAGATATATATATATATACACAGAAAATATATATATATAAAGGGGTGTGCCCCTGCTGCTGCAAATGATCTCAATATATATAGGCAAAGATTTTGGGGCCGGATCGATCCGGATTGGTGCCGGATCGATCCGGTGTAAATCCTAACTGATTCTATCCAAATCTTCGGATGATTTGACATATATTGAATTAAAACTTCTAAAATTTATATCTTGAGTTGTAGACCTCCAAAAATTGCAAACGAAATGCCAAAATTACGGTCTCGAGAAACTCTACAACTTTCATGAAGGACTCTTCTTCAGAAAACGTCTTCTTGAGTACCTCGTGTTCCTCCGGCGTTTTGCGACATTTTTTACTGAAATTGAATCAATTAGCCAATTGACCACCATTTGAGTTGTAGAAGTCCGATTGACTTGATTCAAAATCCATTGGAAAGATTTCTTGAAGATATACAACTTTTATTAAGGAAACTTCTTCAGAAAATGTCGTTTTGATGAGCCATTCGTATGTCGTGTCGTTTTCGGGATTTTTACTATTACGAATCGATTAGCCACTTGGTCATAACTTGAGTTGTAGACCTCCAATTGACGTGATTCAAAATACGTTGGAAAGCTCTATCAAAGATCTACAACTTTCATTAAGGCCACTTCTTCAGAAAATTCCGTTTTAATGGGCCATTGGTTCGTCGAAGATATAAATCGTTAGTGACACTACGAACCACTGATCCACTTGACCTTTTAAGCTTGTGGCACACTCTTATATCCCTAAAAACACCTCTTTTAGGCCTCAAAGCGTTTAGTTACTCGGGATTTTGGTTAACCTATAATTACGCAATAAACCACCAAAATACCAAACGTAAACGACACGACCACGACACGGTTACTAAACCGGTATAAAAACTATAAAAACACGCTAAAAATACGATATTTTATATAATAACTACTACTAACATATTTAGTTGAAACATAGGAATTAATGACTCGAACTGATATAAAAAATACTCGAAATGATATCAGAAACGGGTTGAAAAGTTATAAAAATAACGGTGAATTTTTCCGTTATCACCCTGCACCCTTTTTCTTTGACTTGTCTGGCCGTATTTATCGACGACTTTTTCTTTTTATTCCGTTTTGATGTATTGTCTCTACTGCCGTATTATACCCCGTTTTCCCCCGAGTTTTCTGTTTCTCGAGTTTCGCAGCGATAGTTTTTGTCGAGATCCGATTGCGTTAGTTTTAGGACGTTTTCCACGCTTTTTGCGAGCGTTGGCCTTTTCATGCTCCAGCCTGACCAACGGCTCGGTTTTCCATGCAAATTCAGCTAAGTTCTTATCTTTTTACTTTCTGCACAACATGAGGACATGTTGCATTTTTAAGTGTGGGGGAGGGGATAGTTCGATTTGTTCGATTTGTACCTATGCGTATACGTTTGTTTAATACGCTAGAATGTTTTTATTATGCAAAATGAGCGTAATTTTTCAAAATTTTCCGACACTTTTGTCTTTGTTTAGTCCCGAGTAGGCAATTCAATTTGAAGTTCGTTGTTTTTATAGTCATCTATGCGATATTTCATGTACTTGGTAAGTTAGTTGTTTCACCTGACACTACTTTTCACGAGCCATAATGACGATGAGCTATTTTATAAAGCTATACCCCGTTTTGGATTAGTGATTTTTGATTTTCTTATAAGTCATGTGCTTAGTGCTACGTATATATCTCGCGAATTATGATAGTTTGTATTCAGTTCCGAAGTATGATATACTGTGAATATCTAGAAGTTTGAATGTGATAAGTAAAGCGTAACTGATGTCAAAATGAAAAAGTTGAATTAATAGTGAATTAATTGGGTGTGTCGAAAGCTAGTCGATGATTTGAGTGAGGTAGGGTGTACCACGTATGTCCTATACCACCATGATGACTAAAAGCTCACGGCAGGTTGGGAAGAAGAGCGCCTTATGATTGGAGTAAGGTAGGGTATTATCTCGAAATGTCCTATTCTACTATGAGGGCAATAGCTTATCCTAATGTGTGTTTAAAGTGAATAAATTAAATCAACTTATGAGAAATGCGTTATGAATTGAATATAAGACTAAGTTATCGTCTATCTTATCCCCAGTATAAACTGATAGATATGCTGTAGGGATTATCCTCTGAGTATTTCAGAAAGGCCCTAGATTCATTCGATCATCTTTTTCGGGATATGTCACGTTTGTAGGGTACATCTTATGAGTGTCATTTATTGCTATTCTACGAGGGGGTATTAGCTAGTTTTGCTTTGAGTTTCTCGAGTTTGGATATAGTGGAAGTTTTCTATGGCTATGCACACACACCGGTGAACCTCTAAGTTATTGAATGTATGTTATATCTGTTTAGATGTCTGTTTTGTCTCGAGCCCTAATTTTTCGTTTTGTTTTGCTCGGGGCGAGCAAAAGCTAAGTGTGGGGGAGTTGTTAAGGGTGAAAATCTATGAATTATAAGGATATATTTTACGATGTTTTTCCCTCTATATTGTATAATTTGCATAATAATTGGTCTTTATATTAAAATATTGAGCAAACGATATTTTTGACGGCTTAATCACAATATCGATATATTTATGTGATTTCATGGTTTAAATATGATTATTTGAATATTATTACAGTTTGCGATGTTTTCCATGTGTTATAGGTATGTTTATTGTGCTCAAATGATGATTTAAAGAGATTGAAATTCGAGCTAAGTGATTGAAGGAAGAGATAATGATCGAGTGGAGTGAAGGAAAAAAGAGATAAATATGAAGAAATCACCTTCAAGTCATGTTGAACGAAGTCCATACTCCGTCCGAGTGAACGGGCGTTTGATGAAGCGAGCGGGCGTCCCGAGGAGCGATTTTGATCTGAGAGAGTTTGGGCGCCGTCTCGAGCGGGCGTCTGGCGATCTAGGGTTATCTGGGCGAGGCGTTTGATGAAGCGGACGAGCGTCCGTCACCGACTTAGTGAAACCGACTTCGAAATCTATAAATAAGCGGCTGTTTCTCAACCCTAAAGAGAGGAATTCGACATCATACAAACCCTAAACCCTAGGGGCGGCTAAGGCTGCATTTTTACTTCTTTTTCTTTCACTTTTATGCAACTCTAAATTAGATTAGTTTAGAGCGCTTTTATGTTCTTTTCTGCAAAAACGTGTTCTTGAGGATGATCGAGAGCTAAAGCTTCAATCAAGCGAGAATTGTGAAGCCATCAACTTGGATTGATTTACGTATTTCGATTATCTTGTGAGTTATTTATTCAAGGTTGTTTCTTATTTATGTTTTATCTCGTTTAATTGCGTTTATATCGGAAGATTTGCATGTATGATTATGTTTATGTTTGATGGAAGTCATGATAAACCTTTAGATCACCATAGATAAGAATAGTCCTTAGATTTATAATAACGGAAGTTAGTAAGTCTAATCACTAGATTTGAACGTAAAAGTTGACACCTTTGATCTTAAAACGCGTTAATCTAGCATTGCAAGATACTAGGTTAATAGATGAATTGCCTAAGGAATTAGGGTTCATGTTTAGGTAAGGTGAATCACAACCTAGATAAATACCACATATAATCGAGATAGGAGATCAATACATGTTGGTAGGTGGATCAATCCTCGTTTGCCTTTTATAATTTGATTTTAAATCCTTGCAACTCGGGTCTTGTTTTGCTTATTTAATTTCCTTTTTGCAATTGGTTTAGTTTAGTTAATAAGTTCGTTACCCGTATCTTTCCTAGCCTTGGATAATCTCCTCTGTCTAGTTTTATTTTCTGCAATCTTTGTTTAGATTAGTCCACTGTTTAGTGTAGTTCGTGACATAGTTAGTTAAAACAAAAGCTAGGATTAACAACAGTCTAGTTCCCCGTAAGATCGACCCGGCATAGCCTCTATACTACGATCCTTGCACTTGAGGTTAACCGGTTTTATTACTTGTTTATTTTGTATTAATAAAATCCGTGACACACATTGTAGCATTTGTCACAGAATTGACTGATGCTTAGAAGATTGAAACTCAATCCTTTAACATAAGCCACATTTTGAATCTTCAAATTGTTCTTCAGCATTGTGCCTTCACCCTTAATTTTTCCGGGGTTCTCTTTGCTCCAAATGTAACTTTGGGTTCATCAATGGATTTAAAGTCAATCAACCATCCCTTGTTCCCTGTCATATGTCTGGAACATCCATTGTCTATATACCATACATCCTCTGTTTCATCACTTTCCTTAGCCATAAGGCATAGGTATGCCTTGTCATTGTCTGAGTTGTTGGATTCACCATCATCTGAATCATTATCAGATGATTCTTCATCCTTTTCACTACTAATTTCAGCTTTAAGTGCCTTCTTGCTCTTTCTCTTTTCTATTGTTTTGTACTTCTTCTTTTCCTCATCTTTTTCCTTTTCTTCAGGCAATCTACCTTGAAGTGACATTTCTTCTTGCAATTGAAACATCTGTATTCATCGTCTTTTTTCTTAATGTCTTTGTTTAAGCTTGACTTCTTGCTTGATGATGGACTTCCTTTGAATTGTTTCTTCTTGCTAAACCTGTCAAAACGGTTAATCAGTAAAGAAATTTGTTCTTTTAGCTCATGTGTCTCTGTGCTGCTTGTATCAGCCATTTTGCTTTGCTAGGGTGCAACCAGTGCGTTTGCCTTGTGTACCACTGCTGGTGCACTGTCTTCACTGTTTAACTCAAATTCATGAGCCTTTAATTGAGACATCAGTGTCAAAGTTTCGGTATTTGTAAGATTTATTGTTCCTCTGAGTAATGATGTGATGATCTTCCATCTTTCTGGTAGACCTCTCAAGATTTTCAGGCAAACTTCCTTCTGTGGGTATGTATGTCCAAGTTGTTGCAGTTCACTAATGATGCTTGAAAATTTGTTATCCATTTGATCAATGGGTTCACCAGTCTTCATTTTGATGTTTTCAAATTTCTTTTTTGCAACAGACAATTTGTTTTCTTTGACTACCTCAGATCCTTCATTGATAAGTACTAATTTATCCACATCTGCTTTGATGTTGTGCAGTCTTTGATTCTCATGAACATGTTACTGTCCGGAGTCTTCAAGATCATATCCTTTGCAACAAAGTTGAGGTTTGCTCTTTTTTTTTCATCCTTGGTCCAAACTCTCTTACGTTTCTCTATTTCCTTTCCTTGATATGCTCTTGTGGCTATCACAGTCATGATCTTGATTGGGCCATCATTGATAACATCCAGCATCTCCTTATGAGTTGCTACAAGATGAGACAACATCCTTATTTTATATTCTTCAAAATTATTAACATTGAATACATGTACTTTAGACATGAAATTTGAGAAATCCATAAGCACAAAATATAGATATTTTTAGAAAGCAAGGATTTGAAAACTACTTAGAAAATAAGTGATCTCCTTGTCAAATCTGAACAGGTTCTGATACTAGGAACACTGTTCCGATACCAATTGTTGGTCCCAAAGAAGGGTAAAAGTATAGTTAAAGGGGGCGTGAATGACTATACTGGAGTTTCAAAAACTTTTCTTGTTTTAAAAGTTTTTGGGCCATGGATAAGTCCCTTCTTTTAATACTGTTTCAAAGTAGAATATTCACACACAGAGTAAGAAATATTCAGTAAGTAAGTGTAGTAAAGTAATGTGCTGAAAGTAAATAGACACAAAGGTTTATAGTGGTTCAGGGTGGTGTAATCCCTTAATCCACTCTTCTCCTGTGATGATTAGAGGAATTCACTATTGTTTTCACTGATACAATAGCAAGATTGTCCTTGGCTAAACAAGCTTCAAAATCTACAAGACTATCACTACTTGGCTTCAAAAGTTTCAGTGACTCGGTCTTCAACACTGCTCCTTGAGAACAACTCCATCAGCAGCTATCACAAACACAACTCCTTCTTAGATGGCTCTGAATCAGTTGCTTGACTGGTATGAATTGGATTTACAAATTCTGTTGATCAATCTCAGTGCTTGATGTGGAATTTGAGTTCTGATTGCTTTGTTGATCACTAGATATGTCCTTTAAGTTCAAAGAGAAGGCTTTCCAAATTGATAGAGTTTCTGTTAGTTTTTCAGTATAGTGATCAATTTTTTCTGTCTGTCAATGCCTCGTATTTATAGCCTTGATATTCCTTTATTTGAATAATCCTTGATTTAATTCTTGATTCCCTTGATTATATTCTCCTTGATCTCAGTGATCCGGATTTTTTTCAAACGTTTATCACAAAATCCGTCCTTGATTGATTCTTGATTGATTGTGCATTTAATGCTTGATCCTCTGAATCTTCCTTATTTTTCACGTTGTGAATAAATATAGATGATATACCTTACTCAGCTATTCCTTTACTTGGCTGTTGTGTTATCAGTTGAGTAAATCTGCTCACTTAGCTGATGTGCTCTTCTTTCACTAAATTTCTCCAATCAGCCGATAGAATGTATACTTCTCCAGTTCACTGCTTTCTTTCTTTCTTTGATTTTACAACAGTCCTTGCACTTCACTGATCCTTGATTTGAGTGAGATCAGTGTACACTATATTTAAACAATGAATCTCATCACTTGAAATATAACTTAGACTTATCCAAGGTCATCACAGACTTCCCAGGTTATAAGTCAGACCATATGTCTTCATGTTTCTCTGCTGGTACTTGGCTGCTTTTACTCTACCAGATTTCTGTTTTACTTAGCCATCCTACCAACTAGTACAATACTTGTCTGACTCAACTTATACAACATGTCAGACTCTAAGTAAAGACTTATACAGAGATTTCTAACTTATTTCAGGTTTGCTATAACAGCTAGTATGGCCATCGTCAAAACATAATAAAATGTTCCTAACAGTGTTAGTAAAGGTGGTACTATATTTCCTTATATATACCACACCTTAACAGCGCCACGGTTCGAACCCGAGGAGATGGGTATGGTGCTGAACCCTAACAATATCTTCCCAGCACCTGCCATCCTCAATTGCACAGTATGATGTTGCTGGGATTTGAACCCATGACCTCTCTCTGATACCAGTTCTTAGCATAGCAGTTGCATTTGGCAAAAAGATGGCACATGTTCTAGATAAACTTTCAGAGCATAATGCCAGATTCACAAACATTGAATCTAGATTGGACAGTCTAATTACTGCAACAGAAACTACCAACAGCATTCTACTACTACAAAACTCTGATGCTACCCAAAAGAGGGAAGGAGATAAGCTGAATCTAGCAGTAGGCAACCTCATTTCACTGCTGAACAGATAAGGGAAAGAGATAGAGAACAGCAAACAAAATTTCTTGAAGAGAGGGAGAAAGCAAGAAATGAACCATGTTTAGGCATTCCTTTTCCTATAAGAAGACCTAATGATGACAGAGACAGATCAACAAACCAGCAAAGACATGGATCTGCACACCAGGAGAGAAATAGTCATCAACACAAGAGCAGTTCTTGCAAGGGACTGAGCAATTCAAGAGGAAGCAGTAGCTCAGAGTACAGAAGACACTCTGATAGCAAACAGAGAAGAATCTCAACTACCCACAGATACAAGGAGTCACATGATGAAGAAGTCAGTGTTGGACTTATTTATGAGTTTTAGTGATGAGTGCCAGAATAACTGTTATAGTGCAAAGGCAAAAATATGTCTAGATCAAATGTATAGGTTTATTAGAGTTTGATCTTTTAATAGGTTTGATCAAACAAGCCTTTGTAATGGTCACCGATTTATATCGATGAGATCGGTCTATATCGATGGGGTAGATAGGTCGATGAGACTAGTCGAGAGCCTCTTTGAAGGCGAAGGTGAGGGCTCAAACTCAGTTAATGAAGGCTAAGGGATCAAACTTAGTAATTAAAGTCAAGGATATGGAATCAGAATTTAGGCAAGTCTGTGATGACCTAAACTTATTACATATACCTTGTGTACAATGTCTAAGTTCCTTAAGTTGGATGGTGATTGGAACTTAGTTATTTGCAAAAAGGGTGTAATCTAACTTCACAAATAAAAGTTAGATAAAAGAAGTCTGTTGCATTGTGTTTCTAAACACAGCAAATTATAGTTCAGCAGACTGATAAGTATCTCAGCAGACTGATGAACCTGTTGATAAATATACCTCGGTTAACTCAAGATTACATTGGAAGAAAACATGGATAAGGACAGCTAACAACCTCTGACTTTAACAAACAAATCAATGGTTGAGATTAAAGGGACGTTGGATAATTCAGGACTTTATCCAATGGCTGCAAGTCAAAGGATGGACGAGTGCATTACATCAAAAAAACGATCATTGATGTCGATCCTATGAACAATGGATGTAAAGCAATTCAAATGAGACAAAACCAGGAACGGTTATATTTGAATTTCAAATAAAAGTCATATGGACTCCTACCTATAAATAGAGCACTTCCAACTCAGAAAAAGATGATGAAAACTAAGGAAATACAAGAGATAATTCTGAGCTGCATTTTATCAAGAAAGCACCCTGCTGAACTTACTGAGCTTAAGGCTACTGATCCAGAGAAAATCTTCAAGTGTATTTTGTATTCAAGCTACATCAATTTTACACACTTGAAGACTGAAAGCTGCTGATTATATCATCCTAATCAAGCTGTTGCAACTGAATCATTTACTTGATTCATTCTTTATTCTACAAAGAATCTGCTGAAGACAGTGAAGCACTTTGGTGTGAAAGACTGTTGTTTGTGGTGGAGCTGGTGAAGAGGCAATCCTACCCTTCAAGGACCAGTGGAAGACTTTGGAGCAGTAATCCTACCTGTTCCAAGTGTTCCGTTTGTGAAGCCGTAGTTATTGGGGAAGAACAAGCAACTTAGGAATCTTTGTAACAGCTACATCAAAGAGATCTAGTGAATTACCTCCAACATCATAGGAGAAGAGTGGACTGACAGGATTACACCATCTGGAACCACTATAAAATCTGCCTACTTACTTTCTGCACTTACATTATGCACTTAGTTTATTATACACATCAACCCTCTCGAATCTAGCAATCGAACTCACACACCTACACTCATGAGTATCTAATACTTAGTATCATATTTAACAACAAGTAATAAGGCTTAATTTTTTATATAATTCCGCTGCACAAATTCAGTAAAATCAATCATCCGGTGAGACTCTCGTGTATCGGCCAGGCTCTTGAGGTGTCGACAGACTCATCGAGGTATCGCAGAGTCTTTGAAGTTCTTGAGTTTGTTAATGATTGAGGTCAAGTTAAATTATTAACTCGATGCCTAAATAACCACTAGCAAGTGAACTAGGTTCAATCGCAGTATAGCTAGATAGAGTCGAGGTCGATCCCACAGAGAATCAATTTGTGGATCCTAACTTAAATAGTCAACCTATTTATTTCGTTTGACAAAGACGGTCTATGACCAACATAGGGTACGAGAAAAGAAAGACACACTCAAACATATAAACAAATAACATGTAAACAAATAACGTAATCAACTGCCCAATTATAACCGTAATCATTTGGACCCAGACAATTTATATAACAATGAGACTTATCAACTATTAATCCGTTCATATCTGTTTATATTGGCTACGGGAGTCATCCCCTAAAACATGACGTAGTACCGGTAGGTCACTAGATCACTGTGGTATTGTTACGTGACTTCGTCTTTTAAGTGCCTCCATCTCATATAACTCACACGCTTACGACTCTAAGGATGCCGATATTAACCGTACACCTCGTTTAGGCAACATTCCTATGGTTAGGCGTACTTCCTAAATGATCACTCAAGCTCTCGTCCAACTAACAATTACCAAGTCATAGTCTCATGCTAGTCTACGACCTACGTGTAAACAAGGTGCGCGCAATTCCCTGATATAAACCTACCTAGATAACGCTGAACATCCGTGAAGATCAATTCATAAGCTCACCTAAGAGTTTTGTATAGGTATTTCATTTTTACACGTTTTAATTAAATTAAGCGAGTGACGTAGCCATAGCCATACCTACTAAGATAACAGATTCAATTAAGCTAACCTAATCATAAAGACGTGATTGATTAACGTATGAAACAGATCTAGAGACTCTCGGTCGACCGAATAGAGACACTCGGTCGACCGAGTGACACCTCTCGGTCACCCGGGTGCTTCACTCCCCAGATTACATCCCTAAATATATTTCTCAGCGTTTCTCATACGAATCGGATTATATAGTGAATCATCAGGACATTATATAAATTAATCTAAATACACGTAAATTAAACACGTAGATTCATCCATAAATCGTAGGAAGAGGACGTAGGGTATGACATCCTCATAGACAAGGCATCACCACCTCCCTAACGTCATAGCCTAGATCTACATCATCTAGATATGAATAACTACTCAAACAATCAAAGCATAATTAGGAAATTGATTACTAAAAGAAAACAAGAAGAAAAAATAGGGCTTACATGATTGCACCCCCAGCTCCTTCACAAGCCTAATGAATCCTTATTTGTAAATATGAATTGATATTGGTGTATATATGTGTGTGTGTTCTCAAAAAAATACAAAGACTTGTGTTTATATAGAGCTACATCCGACTTAAGAAACCGACTTAAATGCCGACACTACTAAACCCTAACCGCCTCAAACAATGTGCCGGACTTCTGCTGGACTTCAGGCCCACTCGGTCGACTGAATGCATAGGTTCGGTCGACCGAGCCTTGTATGCTTTTGGGCTTCCGTCTTTTTATGCATTGGGCTTTCTGAACTTGTCTGCAATCCATTAAAGCTCCTCCGAAGGCCATCCTTGCGCTTCCCAATGAGTTACTGCAAATATAGCATGAAATACAGTCTGTAACATCAAATAATATAATAAAACCTCCAAATACATAATAACGACTCGTAACTCTCGGCAAATGCAACTTAAGCGTATTACGACTTATTATTACTCTATTATAGCTTCTTTAAACTAGAATCGGGGATAAAGATCATAGAATAACGGGCACAAAATGACCGTTATCAGTTAACACCAAAAGTTTTAAGTGTTAAGTTTATTCACCCCCCCCTCTAAACTTAACCAAAGCCTTTTCAAGGGACCAACAATTGGTATCGGAGCAGTGCTTCTATTCTGAAGTAATCCTACTTGTTGTTCTTGTGAAAATACTTTGAAAACTTTTTCAAATTACTGGTTTTCAAAGACTTGCATCATGGATAACAACCAGTATGCTAGAACTATGCTGATGTGTTCGCAAGATAGATTTGATGAATATAAATGTCGAATGCAGGCTTACCTTGCTGCAACTCATGATGAAATGATGGATGTGCTGACAGATGGACCACTGGAGATTACCAAGTCAGTAACAGTGGGTGATGTGACAGAGTACATTCCAAAACCAAAAAAGGGAATGGAATGCTGAAGATAGAAAGAGAGCAAACCTCAACAATATTGCTATTGATATCATTTATAGAACCTTGGATAGCAATATGTACATGAAGGTTAAAGATTGCAAAGCGCAAAGGAACTTTGGGACAAGATACGATTGATCAGTGAAGGCACTTGATGCAATCAAGAAGAATAAAATCAGTGTGGCCAAAAAGAGGTTTCAAAAGTTCAAAATGCTACCAAATGAAACCATTGAGCAAATGGAGTCAAGATTCAATGCTATCCTGGATGAACTTACCCTGTTAAGTGTAAGTTATTCAAAAGAAGAAATAAACTCAAAAATCTTGGAAGCATTACCTGACAAAGAAGTTTGGGAGATGAAAGTCACTGCAATAGAAGAAATGAGAAAGTTACATGAAGAGAATACCTTCAAATTATTCTCAGATCTTAAAGCTTATGAATACAGCAAGAGATTGGTTCCTACCACTGAAAAAGAGGAACCAAAGACAACTGCATTGGCTGCTAAACATCAAGAAGAGACATCAGGAGCTCAAGATGATCTGCTGGATGAAATGCAAGAGCATATTGCCCTACTGAGTAAGAAAATCAGGATGATGAAGACTGGAAAAAGCTCTCCAAGGATTTCACTAAGAAATTTAGTGAAAAGAAGAAAGATGATTCTAGGAAAGACAATGATTACTTGTGTTTCCAATGCAAGAAACCAGGACATTTCAAACCTGACTGTCCTGAGTTAAAACAAAGTAAGGAACCTGATTATCTTTACTTCAATTGCAAGAAGCCTGGACATTTTAGACCTGATTGTCCAGACCTACTGAAGACCAAGAGCCAACAAAGAAGACATGGAAAGAAGGCTATGGTTGTTGAAGATGAATCAGGGTATGAAGTGGAATCACGAAAGGAAATGAATCGGATGACACAAAGATTGGTTCTTGATATGGAAGACTATGCATTAATGGCTAATATGGATGAAACAGAGGAGGTATACAATACTGTATCAATTAACACTCCTGCTGGAAGTGATTGTGAATCAACCTGTGGTTCAAATCCTAGAAACTCTTACAATGAAGAAGCTTTGGATGCCACCCTCAATCAAATGAGGAAAATACAATCTGGTTATGAGATTGTGAAGGCTGAAAAAGAAGCTCTTCAAGTAGAAGTTGAAAGATTGAATGCTGAATTAAAGGTTCTCAAAGGTAAGCAAAAAGATGTTGGACAGAATCAGTATAAGTCTGTTGAACATCCAGTAGCTTCTGAATCTACTGAACCATCTTGTTCCTCTACTACATACAAATCTGGAAAGCCTTATGGTGATAGAACAGGGCTTGGATTTGGAACTCAACAATCCAAAAAGAGTGGATCCAGTAAGGTCACTGAATCTAGTACAAGAATTTGTCCTAAGTTTGTACCTGCACAAGATCCAACTCCCAGTAAGGTTGCTGAGGCAGTAAAACCTACTGAGAATGCTTCAAGAAAGCAAAATCAGAAGTCAAACAAGTCAAAAGCTCCTAATGAAAGGAATAAATCCAAAAGTAGGACTGATGTGCCTTCTAGACTTGCTGATAGCAGACCATCTACCAAGTCCGCTGGACCACAAAAAGGTAAAAACCAGAAATATTCCAAGAATAAGAATCCTAAACCCAAAAATGTTAATCATTCTAGGGATACTTATCTCAGGGGGAAAGGTAGATTGTTCCCTACTGATGATGATTGGAATATTCTTGCATTTAATGCTAGAACCAGCAAGTATAACCATACTGCTAGGATAAAACCTAAGCAATGGAATCAGCAAAGGACTCAATAGAGGGCTTATACAAGACCTCAGCAGGGACCTCAGCAGACTCCATACTATAGGGTTGTTCCTAATAGACTGCAAACTAATGGTTATGCCAATGCTTCTAACAACAAGAATCACTTCAAACAGCATTATAAACCAAAAGGCCAGAAAACATATGTGAATCCTACACAACCAACTGTTAGAACTTATGGATGTGTGGAATACATGTATGAACCAAAGTATGACACTTTTAGGAGAAGACCTTATGGAAACATCCCAGGGGTCATGCTTACCACTGACCATTATGGACCCAAACAGGTTTGGGTCCTAAAATGTATTAACTTTGTTTTGTACGGTGTCTGGTACTTTGACAGTGGATGTTCCAGACATATGACAAAGAATAAGCACTGTTTGTCAAACTATGTGGCAAAGGATGGTCCAAGGGTGAATTTTGGCAACAAGAATACACCTGGATATACAAGAGGTTATGGCACACTTATGAGGAATGGTCTTGCAATCAAGAATGTTGCATATGTGGAACCCCAACTAGATGGTGATCTAAGATGTAGTTTTAGAAGTGATTTATTCACGAATTCAATTAAATATCTTCAATCAAATTCTAGGGTTTGTTTATCTTTTCAAATAAACTAAACATGCAATCAACACGAAATCACGAGATCGTTTCCAAACTCTTACTCAACTAATCATGCATAATCTCTTAAAACACGAATAATTGCATCACTTGAACGAAATAAAACTTAAACCAATATATTTTCATACATAGATCCAAGCATATAGATATAGATAAATCGTTTCATCAAATCGTTAATTCCAACAAAACATGATCAATACAAAACAACATCCAAAGTGATGAAAAACTATAAATTAAACTCACTAACATAAAGCATCGAACTCTCTAGTTGGTTGTGTTGATGATGGGCTTCCTCCGTCGACTCACTGCAAGGCTTTTAGCCAACAATCATGTTGAAGATGATTGTTGGATTGGAGAAGTTCATCTATGTGTAAAAGGCTTGTGGCGCAGCTTTTGGTGTAAAATTGCGATCTCAATTATGTGGTATGAATTAGGGTTGAAATGCCGCTTTATTTATAGGAATTTGATGTCGGCTAGGGTTAAGTCGGCCTTGAACGCCCGTCTGGTCTTGTGGGCCGCCCGTCCGGTGGATCTTGACTTTGCTCTGAGCGTCCGTCCATGCTGCGTCCAAAATTCTGTATGTGATTTCCTCTCACGGGCCTTCGTCCATGAAATCAAACGCCCGTCCCAGTGGACGGGATGCGACGCTTCAATTTGGAGGCTTGCGTTGAGGTCGGATTTCATCATCTTTATCCAATTTCTTTGAGCCAATTCCAACTCTATCTCTTATAATTCGACTTGAGCTTCATTTATCCTCATTATATGCACGAAAATTAACTCCTACATGATAAATAAACAATGCAAAAACGTAACAAAATCCAAATAATAATAATTCCATTAAATCAACACTTAAAATCATCAATTTTGCATACAACCCTCTTAAAATCATCTTTATTAAATAATTACACTTAAACCCTTAATTCTCATGTAAATTACGCAAATGTGGGGAAAATAATAATGAAATAACCCTTTAATAATCATATAAATATGGCCTTAACAACACCCCCACACTTAGCTTTTTGTACGTCCTCGGACAAAACAATCAAAACTATAGCTCAACTTTATAAATAATCCACATAGATCTCTAACTCACGTAACAAAAGATACAACAACTATAGCAAACAATACCATCACAGAGATAGATTCGGTGTATGTGTGACAAGCCATTCTCAATCTAACAAGCCTTTCAAAGAAATATCCTCTCAAAGATTCCAATGACTATCCAGATGCAGATGATAATAGCTCCACTCAAAGCCTTCCCACGCACTCGGTAGGATAATCCCTACACATATCATGCGGTTCTCACTGGTATAAGATCCATGATAACAAAGACTTTACTTTATTCTTATTCATCATTTTTCAAAATTTTCAAATTTGACGATATCGAGAATGAGCTCTTACCCATCATAGTAGAATAGGATGTTTCAGATAACACCCTACCTTACTCAAATAATAAGGTAGCTTCTCCTCGACCAAGTCGTGAGCTATTGGTCATCATAGTGGTATATAGGACATTTCGAGATAACGCCTACCTCACTCCAATCATCGACCGACTTCCGACAAACGTATTTATTAATAATTGGTCACTCACTTTATTCATTCGCTTTTCAAAGTCATAAGTTACATCTCACTTATCACATTCAAACTTTATGATATTCACATTACGGTCTAACTAAGGTGTTACTATCTCGACCTTCCTAAGATAAATCATTAAAAATAATGAAGGATATAATTCAAAAGTCATGCTTCAAAATCAAAGGCTTTCGTGAGTGAAAAACGAAACTATCTCCATAAAAGTAAAACATGCTATAATTATCTCACTAAGTCACATACTATCATCGTTAGAAAACTACAACTAGCAAGCATCTAGTTCCAATTATATGCTCGAGACTCACAAAAAATTTTAAATTTCAGAGAAATTTAACATTCACTCATATTTCAAAGGATATAGCATAAAACATTTCAAGATCAACCCGGATCGGGCCACTTTGGTCTAATCGCCACCTCGATGTTCGAGAATCGGGAGTATTGGGCGGAAATGATTTTCACCCACAACAACAAGTCAAGTGTGCTATAAGATCATTAAACTTTTCTCCAAACTACACCGACTCTCCTCTTCTTGTTCTTGCGCACGATCGGCATAGGGGTGCTAACTTTGCTCAGGTCTCGGGAGAAGGTACCTTACGGGTGGATATAGAATTTCATCATCATCGACTCAAAGAAATAAGATGGAACCTCTTCACAAATCATGACATCTCAGTATTCTCATCTCTTCTTTGGAAATAAAGAATCTCGGCTTTTCCTTTGGTTGCCCAAAATATTTCTTAAGTCGATGGCCATTCACTTTAAAAGCTTGATTACCATACCCGTTCAAAGTAATTACTCCATCGATTAACCTCGAGAATCTCAAGCGGACCGGACCTCTAGACTTTAGCTTACCAGAAACAAATGAAATGCGGTATTATAGAGTAAAAGCCATTTCACCAACTTTGAATTCTCGGTCCTTGATCTTAGCGCGTCATGGAGTACCTTAGTTCTCTCCTTTGCTGAGTTTAGCATTCTCAATCGCACGCAGTCCGAATTGCCGAGCTCGTTCAATTGTAACAATCGCTTTCTCCCCACGAGTTGGCTATCAATATTTAAGAATTTAATTGCCCGTAAAGCTCGTGTTCAAGTTCGACGTGTAAATGACAAGCTTTGCCATAGACCATTTGGAAGGGTGACGTGCCCATCGGGTTTTTAAATGCGATCACGATAAGCCCACAACGTCATCCATCCACCCAAGACTCAATTAGATCGATTATTGTTCACGGTCTTCTCAAAATTTCTTTTGGAGCTCCGGTTGCTTACCTCGACTTGGCCTTTGGTTTGAGGATGAAATGGTGTACCAATCTTATGTTTGACACCATACTTCTCAAGGATCTTGTCAGCGGCGCATTGCAAAAGTGAGTACCTTCATCACTAATGAGTGCTCTCGGACAGCCCGAATCTAGTAAGAGATTCTTTTGCAAGAATTTCTTCACAACCTTGTGATCATTAGTTTGAGTAGCTATGGCCTCGACCCACTTCGAAACATAATCCACGGCAGACGAGGATATACTTATTACCACATGAGGATGGAAAGGGTCCCATAAAATCTATGCCCCATACATCGAAAACTTCGCATTCAAGAATGGGCTTAAGTGGCATTTCCATCCGACTACTCTGCCGTCCAGTTCTCGGCACCTATCACAACCTTTACAAAAGGCTTCTGCATCCTTAAAACGTAGTTGGCCAAAGAGAATCCAAACTTGAAGAATCTTTGCAACCGCCTTTGGTGTTCCGTAGTGACCTCCTCCTCGTAGGACCGGGTGGCATTGTTCTAAGATATCCACCGATCATGCTCAGGAACACACCGTCGAAGCAACCCGTCTTCTGATGCATCTGAACAAATAAGGATCTTCCCATACGAGATATTTGAGATCGAGAAAAGAACTTTTCTTTTCACGATCGTCATATCCTCTAAATGACCACTCATTAAATAGTTGGCGTAGTCGACATACCACGGCCTAACCGTTTCAAGCTTCATCAATTGCTCGATTCCGGAAATCAATGCTATATCATTGTGATTCTCTGCACCCTCATTTACTAGCGAGATAAATGATCACCACAATATTCTCACTACCTTTCTTATCTTTAATCACAAGGTCAAACTCTTGTAGAATTAAAATCCATCTAAGTAACCTTGGTTTGGCATCTCGCTTTATCCATAAGGTAGCGTAAAGTGGCATGATACATCCATACAATCACTTGAGACCCTGAAGATAACTTCTAAACTTGTCAATGGCAAAAACAACAAATAAGAATTCCTTCTCGGTTGTGGTATAATTGCATTGAGCCGGGTTCAAGTGCGGCTCGCATATAATAAATGGGCCTGAACCTTTTATCAACTCTTTGACCTAAAATCTGCGCCCACAGCGTAATTAGAGGCATCGCACATCAACTCGAAAGGCTTGGTCGGTCGGTGCAACTAAAATAGGGGCTGATAAGCTTGTCTTTCGGACAATTGAAAGCTTCTTTGCACACTTCGCATTGAACAAGAAATCGACATCTTCTTTCAAGAGATTTGATAAAGGCTTGGCAATCGTGAAAAAAAAGTCTCGAATAAACCGCTTTGTAAAGCCAACATGACCTAGAAAACCTCGTACCTCTTTCACTGTCTTAGGGTACGTCATCCTTTCAATGGCCTCGACCTTAGCCTTATCAACTTGAATGCCAGCATTGGACACCTTGTGTCCCAAAACTATTCCTTCATCAACTAGAAAATGGCATTTCTCGGTTAAGCACCGATTCTTCTCAGCATAGCGTTGGAGTACCATATCTAGGTTCTTTAAAATTTCATCAAAACTATCGCCGTGGGCGAGAAGTCGTCCATGAAGACTTCCATGCATTTCTCAACAAGTCCATCAAAATGGCCAACATACACCGTTGAAAAGTTGCGGTGCATTGCATAGACCGAATGGCATTCTACTTAAAAGCAAAAGTACCCGATGGACATGTAAACGTGGTCTTCTCTTGGTCATTGGGGTCGATGGCTATCCGAAGTAACCAGGTATCCATCGAGAAAACAATAATACTTGTGATCGACTACAACTTTTTCCATGTATGGAGGAATGATGTGCTAACGACAAACCATCTCATTGCTTCACCTTTCAAAGCAAAAGAAATAGCGTGACATGGGATACAAGGTCACTTTTTTGACAAAAACAAGCTAGAAATTAAAAACGAGATAAAAATAAAAGCGAAAAAGACTTATGGAAATATTGTCATCGGTGAAAGAGGTGATCAAGTTGTATTACGGTTCCCGTTGGTAGAAGACAACAAAACATGTATGTTGTGGATTGGTCTCTTTAGTAGTGGTTCAATCAACACGAAATCACGAGATTGAAACATGCCTAATTGTGCATACCAAATCGAACTTAATTGGCTATGGCACAGAAGTTTGAATCATCTGAATTTTGATGATATCAATCGGTGAAAGCAAAAACGTGATTGGTTTACCTAAGATTACATTCAAAAAGGATACTATATGTGATGCTTGTCAGCAAGGTAAACAGACAAAGTCAAGCTTCAAATCAAAGACTAAGCAATCAACTAATAGAATCTTGGAGCTGATGCATATGGATCTATCTGGACCAGTTACACCAACAAGTGTTACAGGAAAGAAATACACCTTAGTGGTTGTGGATGATTATTCAAGGTACACTTTGGTGGTATTTATGAACAAGAAAATTGAAACACTTCAAAAGATGCCTGAACTTTTGAAGAGATTACAGAATGAGAAAAGTTTAACAGTAGTAAAAATCAGATCAAACAAGGGTACTGAGTTTCTCAATAAAGTTATAAGTGAATACTGTGAATAGAATGGTGTACTACATCAACTTGCTGCTGCTGGTACACCTCAGCAAAATGGGGTTCCT
The DNA here is from genome assembly GCA_026214975.1 of Gentiana macrophylla. Classification (NCBI taxonomy): domain Eukaryota; kingdom Viridiplantae; phylum Streptophyta; class Magnoliopsida; order Gentianales; family Gentianaceae; genus Gentiana; species Gentiana macrophylla. Next base: position 38,479,769 of record CM047815.1, read on the forward strand.
GAAAGAAGAAACATGACTCTAAAAGAAGCAGGAAGAACTATGATTTGTGAAGCATGGCTACCTGAAAGATATTGGGCTGAAGCAGTTAATACAGCATGCGATACACAAAACAGAACTTCAATAAACAAGAAGATGCTGAAGACACCTTATGAGATTTGGAATGGAAGAAAACCTAACATATCCTATTTTCATCCATTTGGAAGTAAGTGTTTTATCTTGAATCATAAGGAACATTTGAAGACATTCCAACCAAAATCAGATGAAGGAATTTTCTTGGGATATTCTTCTGTCAGCAAGGCATTGAGGGTACTGAACAAGAGGTCATTAAAACATGAAGAAACAATCCATGTTGTGTTTGATGAACCTAAGTTCACTGGTATGGAAGATGAAGGTTGTGAACCTGCTGAGAATCTACAAGTCACTGATCCAGATTGTGTTGAAGTTTTATAAAGATTTAATGACTTAAAGATTTCTGATTCTGCCCCTACTGAACACCCTGCTGATAATACTACTGATGCAACAACTGAGGCAGTTCAAGGATCTGTTGAACCCCCTGTTGAAGATACAGCAGACCCTACTGAAGATGAGGTTCCTGAAAATCAATCTAACCAGAATCCACAATGGTTAAGGGATCACCCTGCTGAACAAGTTATTTGCAACATACAGCAATGTGTGAGGACTAGAAGACAATTAGAAGCAATGTTTACTTGTTTTCTATCCCAAGTTGAACCTAAAGTTGTTGAAGAAGCAATTTCAGATCCAGATTGGATAATTGCTATGCAAGAAGTGTTAAATGAATTTGAAAGAAATCAAGTTTGGACACTAGTTGAAAGGCCTGATCATGCAAATATCATTGGTACTAAATGGGTATACAGAAACAAACTTGATGAATCTGGTACCATTGTAAGGAATAAGGCCAGACTAGTTGCAAAAGGCTATTCTCAAGCAGAAGGAATAGATTTTGATGAGACATATGCACCTATTGCAAGATTGGAAGCTATCAGATTATTCTTGGCACATGCTGCATATAAAAACTTCAAGGTATATCAAATGGATGTCAAGAGTGAATTCTTGAATGGCATTCTAGAGGAGGAAGTGTATGTTCAGCAACCTCCTGGATTTGAAGTTAAAGATCAAGAAGATAAAGTGTATAGACTCAACAAAGCACTTTATGGTTTGAAACAAGCACCAAGAGCATGGTATGAGACTCTATCTCAATTCTTGGTGGACAATGGTTTTACAAAAGGCACAATTGATAAAACTCTTTTCAGAATGAATGAAGGGCACAACACCCTGCTGGTACAGATTTATGTGGATGACATAATCTTTGGTTCTGAAAATGAGTTGCTATGTGAAAAGTTTGCAAATCTAATGAAGAGCAAATTCCAAATGAGTATGATGGGAGAAATGAACTACTTTTTGGGATTGCAAGTTAAACAGATGAAAGATGGAATCTTCATTCATCAAACCAAGTACACCAAGGAGCTGCTAAAGAAGTTTGGTATGGAAAATAGCACCAAGATATCAACTCCTATGAGTACAAAAATCAGATTGGATGAAGATAAAGAAGGCAAAGATGTTGATCAGACCTTATACAGAAGGATGATAGGCAGTCTGCTGTACCTTACAGCCAGCAGACCTGATATATCCTTTGTTGTAGGTGTTTGTGCAAGATTTCAATCAAAACCTAAAGAAAGTCACTTAGATGCAGTCAAAAGAGTTCTTAAATATCTTAAAGAGACTTTGGGAGTAGGGATATGGTATTCTAAATATAGAAGTTTCAAAGTTATATCCTACTCAGATTCAGATTATGCTGGATGCAAAATTGACAGAAAGAGCACCACAGGAACCTGTCAGTTAATGGGAAATAGACTGGTTTCTTGGTTCAGCAAGAAGCAGAATTCTATATCAACTTCCACTGCTGAAGCAGAGTATATAGCTGCTGGAAGTTGTTGTGCACAAATATTGTGGTTAAGCCAACAGTTAAGGGATTATGGAATTGAAGAAAATGAAATTCCAATTATGTGTGACAACACAAGTGCAATTGCAATTACTGAAAATCCTGTTTTGCACTCAAGAACCAAGCATATTGATGTGAGACATCATTTTATAAGAGATCATGTTAAGAAGAAGGATGCGGTGGTTCTTTATATCCCTACTGAAGATCAACATGCTGATATTTTCACTAAACCATTGGATACTGAAAGATTTGCTAAACTAAGGACTGAACTTGGAATTATTAAAGTTGACTGATAATCAGCAATGTACTGGAATTCACCAAGGGGATTAGACTTTGCCATGTTGGGTGAGCTCACTTAGCAGATTAGACATTGGTATCAACAATTCCATGTACTTTTGTTTGGACAATTGAGCAAATGAGGTTGCCAAGGGGATTGGTCTTTGTCATGTTGGGTGAACTCATTTGACAGATCAGTCATTGTTATTAAACTTCATCTTGTATTATCAATTGAACAAAACAAAAAGGAATCAAAGATCAGTAGAGTTACACTCTCAGCAGGCTGCTGAAGCATCTTTGTCAGCAGGCTACTGAGCCAACCCTGCTGATGACAAGTCTGCTGAAGAATACATTATTCAGTCAAACTTACTAAAGTCAAAAAGCAATTGGTGGGATATTTATTCTATCCTTTATAACCGTAGTTACACGATCTAACGGTTATAATACGTTATGAAAAGTAATGGGCCACGTGTCAAGTTAGCATTCACTCAAATTAATCATGGTTAAATGTAACAGTACACGTTCTGACAGTTTCAACTGCATTTGCCTATATATACACAGACTATTACACAGAGGCTACTACAAAATCTCAGATTGATATTCTCTGTATTTACACTGTGTGAACACAGATTTGAGAAGTTATATTCTTCATCTTTTTCTTATATCAATGGCGGAAAAGGTTGATGTCCAGATTGGAACAAGCCAAAGTATAAGAGGCTTTGTTGTTGATGCTAACCAAACTGAACTGGCAATCAACATTGGTCGAAGAATAAGGAGATATGAAGGCTTGGAGAATGTACTTAACTTAAGATTGGAAACAATCTCTTACACAAATGTTGTCAGCTTCTGGAGAAATATTGTGATAAAAGAAGGAAGAGAAGCATTCAAAACAACTGTAAATGCCCAAGAAATTGAAATTTCATCAAACCTACTGAGCGAAGTTTTTGGTTTTGAGGAAGTAATAGATGCTCCAGTTATCCTGAGGAAATGGGATTGTCCAAGATGGATTTTGTTGACAAAATCAAGACAAATGAAGCCACCAAATCAATTCCAGGCATTAATGTGAAACACATTGGATTTGAGTACAACCTGCTGAGCAAAATCATTGCTAAGAATATCTTAGGCCTCGTTGGAAGTATGGATACTCTATCAAGACCCAAGATAGAGCTGCTGATGATTATTTGCAGAAGTATGAAATTTGATTGGGCAGGATACTTTATCCATTACATGAAGAAAGTTGCAAAAGAAGAAAGAGAAATGGAAATCCAAGGCCTTACCTTTAGGATTAATGGTTCAGGCCCTGCTGAATCATTTGTAAATTCATGATGTTGCACCTGAGAAGATAAACCAATCCAGATACAAGAAAGAGACTGATTATCATATCCCTGGTCTGGATGATGATGAAGAAGGTGTTGCTGAGGCTGCTGATAGTGAAAATGGTGGAGATGATCGTGATGTTGGTGGTGAGTAGGTCAATCAAACTACTAAGAAAACTATCAAACCTGCTGCACCAAAGAAGGGTACTAAGAAAAGAAAGGCTGCTGAAACAAGGAAGATAACATAAATGTTGTAGCCTAAAAGAACAAGAAAGCAAATAAAGCGGATTTCTTTGTCTGTTTGAGGTCCAATTGATGTTAAAGCTCATCGACCTGTTGTAGTTGAGAAGAAGGCTATTCTTGAAATTTTGAAGGAGCAATGAAAAGAAGCCGATTAGAAAGAGGAAGTCTACTGTGATTGAAATTGAAGATGAGCCACTTTCCAAGAGAATGAAAGAAATTATGCATAAAAAGAAACATGGAAAGGGGAAACAATTTCAAATTTTGGAGGCTCAAAGAGAAGAAGAAGAAGAAGTAGTAGTAGAAGAAGAAGTGAAAGTACAAGGAGAGGCTATTGATGCTGAACCATTAACAATTATCAAGCCTAATGAGGATGCAGAGGTTGTTATTGAGCAACTCTTTGGAGAGTCACAAAGCAGACTCTGAACCGAACCTCTTTGTTGAAGTTAGAGAATCCTCACCTACTAAGGCTGCTGAGCCTTCTAAATCTACCCAAGTTGTTGTTGAGCAACTTGTTGAAGAACCACAGCAGACTACTGAGTCTACACCTACTGTGTAAGTGGAGGAATTAGTACAAGACCCTGCAATTCCTGCAATAGTTCAGGGGGAAGAAGAGTATGCTGTTAACCCTGCTGATGAGCATATAAGTCAGGAGGAAGAAAGTGTAGTACAGATGGAGGTAGTAGAACAAATGTACAATCTGAGCAACCTACTGACCGTCATGCATCTATTGAAGATACTTTGAGTTTGCTTGTTGGGACCTTTGGAGGTCATCAAGCGACTGAAACAGCTCCCAGAAAACCAACAATGCCATTTGAGAGGCATGAGAAAAAGAAGAAGGATGATTTCGTTTATCCCAAACTTCAGCAGGTGGCTGATTATTTCCAATGGAAGTTTGGATTTTACAAGAAACAAAATCCTGCTGCAGAACCTATGACAGACTTTGAAGAATGGGCTTTTGAAAAGTTGGGAGTGGAGAATTTGTTGGATCTAGTTGATACCACTATGCTGCAATCAAGATTGATGGATATTTTTAAAGATCAACAGAAATAAGAGGGTATCAAGTTTAGAGACCCCAGAGATGACAGTGATGATTCATCATCATCATCTGATTCTGGTGGTAATTATCCATCAGGTCAGGAGGAACCAGTGGGACTCAATGATTAATGAACCAAGAGTGGAGCAGTCCACTGATGCTGGTCAGTCTACTGAGAGACAACAGGCTGGACAAATGGATGAGGATTTGGAAAATCTCACCATAGATGATCTTGAGGCACAAATCAATGAGGGAATAGACATTGGTGCAAATAAGATGGTTGGTGAGATTGATGATATGTTTGTTGTTGAACCTACTGAACAACCTGAAGATCAGCAAAATATAGATTTGGATGATGAGAGGATTACTGACCATAGTGAACCTAGTGCCAGTTCAGAGGAATCAATTCAATATCAAGACTGGATTGACACTGAGGATGCCTTAACCAAATCTGCAAATTATCTAAGGAGGATTACTGATATGGGGGAATTTCAACAAGAAAACATGGATATATTCCCTGATCAAGTTGTTGTGGCACAAATTGTACCAGAACAAAGAACTGAAGTGGAGGTACAGGTTGCTGGGATACAAATAGCACCTGGACACAGGTTGGAACAGGAGGTACAGGCTGTTGAGTTGCAAACGGCACCTGGACAAAGGTTGGAACCAGATTTGGGTTTGGAGGAAACCCCTAATGTTGTTTTGGATCAGGTTGCTGTAGTAGAGCCTGTAGGAGACAAGGCCACTGTAGGAAAAGATAGTCAGCAGGCTGCTATTGTTGATGAGGAAGAACAGCTGCTTGACTATGATTACAGTGATGAAGAATTTCAAATTGAAGGATCTACTGATGATAAACCAGTGAATGAAGAACCTGCAATTGATCCTATCTTGGAGGAGTACCAAGGACCTCACCCTGCTGGAAGGGATATGAGTTTTGCTGTGGTGATCAGCAATCAGAGGCAACAATATAATGTAGAAGAGCCTACTGATGGAGCTACTAATGGAAGAATGGCTGGTGGAGTGCCAGTAGAGGTTTTGAATGAGTTGAGGACTGTCAGGAATGACATGCAACAGTTAAGAACTCAACTGGATAGACAGGAACAAAGATTTGAAGAACTGATGAAGCTAGTGGATAACAATAGAAGATCTACTGAGACAGTTGCTTCAAATTACACATCTAATCAGTATGCAATTGCCGATCTAACACAAGATGTGAGGGGAATCAAACAGGGCAATACACTGAAGGATAAATTTTTGAAAGATCAACTTGAATTCATTCATAAAAAGTTGGATAATCTTGCTGAGGTACATAGACCTCTTTGAGCTCTTTCTTTGCACCACAACTTTGTTATCTTTGGATCCTAAAATCACTGAAAGGATAACCTTGCTGGAGCAAACAAAGGAAGGAAGGATCACAACAATTCATACTAGGACTGAAATCATTGAAAGTCAACTGAACAACCTAGTTGTCACTCAGGAAAGTGTGCATGGCCTACTGTCCCGGTTTGTTGATGATGTCAATAAGGGGGAAGAGGGTCAAACAGCAGTAGCAAAAGAGGCTGCAAGAATTTTTGCCAAGAAGAAATGGGAAGCTGATACTAATGCATTTAGAGAACCTGCACCTGGCAGACTTCCACTTACTGATGAACTTCTCAAACAATACAAGAATGTATACAACAACAGAAGAAGACCTTTTCATGACAAGGGCTTTCATGAAGGTCTAAACTCATTTTTGGGACTGAAATTTTGGGAAGCAAGAGTTAAAGCCATGAGGGCTTCAAGGAAAGGTGGAAGAGGTGGTTGAGGTGAAAGGAGTTTGCCTACCACAAATGCAAAGGAATCACTGAATGAGTTCAAGGAAGTTTATATGAGGTTAGGCTTCAGGGTACATCAGATAAATCTAACTCTACCTGAAGCATGGCACTAGTGGAAACAAGTTAATCCTCACATTGACTTCTCTCTAATTGAAAATGACTGGATGAGAGAGATGATCATTGAAATAAGAGCTTATCAAGAACAAGCAGAAAAATCAAGACAAGAAAGAGAAAGAAGACAGTAGATCAGCATACTTATCTGTTTTATCTTTGCTGATACTAGACTGTAATAATTTGAACAAATGATTATAATGAAAGATGACTAAATTTGTTCTGTTTTAGTTTTCTATCTTTTTGCTTTGCTGTTAGGTGAGGGTATTGGCATCATCACCAAAAAGGGGGAAATTGTTGGACTTATTTCTGAGTTTTAGTGATGAGTGCCAGACTAACTGTTATAGTGCAAAGGCAAAAAGATGTCTAGATCAAATGTATAGGTTTATTAGAGTTTGATCTTTGAATAGGTTTGATCAAACAAGCACTGTAATGGTCAGCTGATTTATATCTGCAGACTGGTCTATATCAGTAGGATAGATAGGTCGATGAGACTAGTCGGGGAACCTCTTTGAAGACCGAAGGTGAGGCTCAAACTCATTTAATGAAGGCTAAGGGATCAAACTTAGTAATTAAAGTCAAGGATAAGGAATCAGAATTTAGGCAAGTTTGTGATGACCTAAACTGATTACATATACCTTCTGTACAAGGTCTAAGTTCCTTAAGTTGGATGGTGATTGGAACTTAGTTATTTGCAAAAAGGGTGTAATCTAACTTCACAAATAAAAGTTAGATAAAAGAAGTCTGCTGCATTGTGTTTTTAAACACAGCAAATTATAGTTCAGCAGACTGATGAACCTGCTGATATATATACCTCGGTTAATTCAAGATTACATTGGAAGAAAACATGGATAAGGACAGCTAACAACCTCTGACTTTAACAAACAAATCAATGGTTGAGATTAAAAGGACGTTGGATAATTCAGGACTTTATCCAATGGCTGCAAGTCAAAGGATGGACAAAGCCGGATTACATCAAAAGCGATCTGACCGTGTCGATCCTATGAACAGTGTGTAACACCCCGGTTTCCAATCCCGTCGGCGCGGTATTGGTCATTTGTAGTGCCACTCATCACGACACCCAGTCGTGGCGGTAACATGCAACATTCCACAACAGAAAGAAAATAAACATTCACCATTCATTATTTTAAAAGAAAGTATTAAAGTGAGTACAAATATCCTGAAGAAAATGAAATTATGCGGAACGTCAAAATCTTTAAAATTTAGAATTCCAAATAATGTAGAAACGCGTGACTGCAACTACGTGGCTCTCAAACCCCGCGACATCCCAGCAACAAGCAAACATCCATATAAGTACCTGCTAAGAATCTGCTCCCCATAAATGGATCATAGCAGTGTCAAACGAAAGCAAACCCGTCAACTATAAAGTTGAGTAAGAATAAATCTAGTATACGTAAGGTAAAACCAACCCATGAAAAGTACCACCAATTTATGAAGGACCCAACCAATCTACAAAAGTTACGACCAATCCATAACGGATACCATACATCACAACTATCCACCTAAGGGTCCCGAATGTGCACATCCCTCAAAAGGGTAAAGCCATAGAGAGGAGGATCCTAAAGGTCATCCAATGGTACCATAATAGGTGGACCATCACGTACTGGGGTGCAAAGAAACCTTCCCGGGTTCCCGGCTTCGGGTGCTACCCTATCCGGCCCGACCATACCAATGTCTGCAACTCCCCAAATACACTAAGGTCATTGAAGTCGTAAGGAAACCTTCCCGGGTTCCCGGCTTTGGGTGCTACCCTATCCGGCCCAACCACCATGGGTCTACAACCTCAATGCCTAAACTCCAAACCCCGCAGTGATGTCGATACCCCTGACCCATCAAGACATGACTCCAAAATATATTCATAAGATTGAACCACAGTTACCAAAGAAGGGAGAACAATACAGACTAGACGCCCGTTTGGACGGCCGGACGCCCGTCCAAGTACTCTACTGGACGCCCGTCCAAGCTATCAGACGCCCGTCCAAAATTTATAGACGTCCGTCCACTCTAACAGAGTTAGATCCTGAATGTAAAACAACCCCTCAGACGTCCGTCCAGGTAACCCAGACGCCGCCTCGAAAATGAAATCAAGCGCAGGCGGCCGTCCGGGAGGCCTGGGCGCCCGTCCACCTGGTTTCATCTCAAACCCTAACAATTCTCCACGCGATTTACGAGCCGTTTCTCAACAAAACAAAGAAAAAAAGCAACACTTTAAGCCCAGAAAACTCCATACAAAAGTATCATATCAACTATAGATTTCAACCAACGCAAAAACACACTACTATGAACGTTTAACATCCCCGAAATAGGACAACCAAGCGTAGACACCCTTGAATAAAACTGGAAGTATTCTTACCGGTTAGGCTGCGTTTCTTGAAAGCCCTCTGCTATCGAGCTAGAATCGTTCCTCTACGAAGCCCGAATCTATATAAAAAAACAGTGATCACCAAACAATTCTAGTGATCCTCAAAGATAGAACCCTAGATCGCACAGCCCCCCTTTCCAACGCATAAGAGGATCAGCCATGGCCTTTGGTCGGCCGATCTTCGTGCTCGAGATGTAGGAAAAGAAATAACGAAGCTTACCGATGATGACGACGACGAATTCCTAAACACCAAGGAGATATTTTTCTCTCCTTCTTCCTTACTCTTGGCCGACGGCAAGGGAGGGTTTTTGGGGCTGAAAAAATTTTGTGTTTGGGGAAAAATAAGGGAGGAAAAAGAAGTGAAAATCCTTTTAATTTATTAAATGATTAAAACTCCTCTTTTTTTTCTTTTTTTTTCTTTTTTTTAATAAATCCCTCCATAAAAATCAATAAATCCTATAATTTCCCAAATAATTAGATCTTTTACTAATTAATTAGGAAGCCAAAATTTCGGGATATTACACAGTGACAGAAAGCAAGTCAAATGAGACAAAACCAGGAACGGTTATATTTGAATTTCAAATACAAGTCACATGGACTCCTACCTATAAATAGAGGACTTACAACTCAGAAAAAGATGATGAAAACTAAGGAAATACAAGAGATAATTTTGAGCTGCATTTTATCAAGAAAAGCACCCTGCTAAACTTACTGAGCTTAAGGCTACTGATCCAGAGAAAATCTTCAACTGTATTCTGTATTCAAGCTACATCAAGTTTACACACTTGAAGACTGCAAGCTGCTGATTATATCATCCTAATCAAGCTGCTGGAACTAAATCATTTACTTGATTCATTCTTTATTCTACAAAGAATCTACTAAAGACAGTGAAGCACTTTGGTGTGAAAGACTGTTGTTTGTGGTGGAGCTGGTGAAGAGGCAATCCTACCCTTCAAGGACCAGTGCAAGACTTTGGAGCAAAGAATCCTACTGCTCCAAGTGTTCGGTTTACGCCATAGTTATTGGTGAAGGACAAGCAACTTAAGAATCTTTGTAACAGCTACATCAAAGATCTCTAGTGAATTACCTCCAACATCACAGGAGAAGAGTGGACTGACAGGATTACACCACCTGGAACCACTATAAAATCTACCTACTTACTTTCTGCACTTAGTTTATTATACACATCAACCTACTGAATCTAGCAACTGAACTCACACACCTACACTACTGAGTATCTAATACTTTGTATCATATTTAACAAGTAATAAGGCTTAATTTTTGATATAATTCCACTGCACAAATTCAGTAAACTCAACTGTCAGTAGACTACTGTGTATCAGCAGGCTACTGAGGTGTCAGCAGACTACTGAGGTATCAGCAGGCTACAGAAGTTGTTGAGTTTGTTAACTCCAAAAGTTTTAAGTGTTAAGTTTATTCACGCCCACCCCCCCCCCCCCCTCTAAACTTAACCAAAACCTTTTCAAGGGACCAACAGTCAGCATAGAGACAAGGGAATTTTTACAAAATTTTGAAATCTTATACTCTGACACAAATATGACTGAGGATGAGGCCTGGTTAGATTGGCTATCTAGGCATGAGGAAAGAATTCAGCCAGACATGGCTAGGCTGTATGCAAAGATAAAAGAGCTGAATATGTGATGTTGCCTAAAAACAATTCTGAAAATGAGCAAGTCAGTCCTGCTGTCGAACATATTGTGAATCTGCAGCTGATTCTGAGTCTTCTACTCAACCTGAATTACAGCTAATCAGTTCATGTTCGTCATGGTGAGTGACGCATTTACTCTGCTTTTTTAACATTTTCAAAGTATTCAATAAAAATATATTTGATAGTTTGAGAGTGATTATCCAACTCTATCATATTGTTATTGATCATTTTATTATCCAACTATGTATCTCAAAGGAGGCCAGCTCAGAGGAGAGCACCAGATGAGGGGGAACCTATTCCAGAACAGAGAGGATCAGCTGAGTCACCCAAAGATCTAAACAGTCCTAAAGACCTTACTAAGGAATGGAAAATGGAATTCGAAGATCTGAAGAAGTGGCTCAGACCTGTGACTGGAAATTCAAGTCAGGAACAATGGAAAATGTTCAGAGAATTGAAACTTGTAGATGGTGATATTGGTGAGGCCAAGAAAAGATTGGAAGATTACTTTGGAAAGCTACAAGCATATTAAACTTTGCCAGATTCCAACTTGTTGTTTAATAGAAGATCCTTTGGCAACCTGCCTAGATAAACGGCCATAGCATACTAGATGTGGAAATTTCCAGAAGTAAATTTCAAGGATATGATGGTCATTCACACTACAAAAAAGGGGGAAACTGTAGCAACATTTTATAAGTTTTGATGATGGCCATGCTAGCTATTATAGCAAGCCTGAAATAAGTTAAAAATCATTCTATAGGTCTTACTTAGATTCTAACACATTGTATAAGTTCAGTCAGACAAGCACTGTACTAGACTGGCAGGCAGCTCAGTGAAATGAAGATTAGAAGAACAGTTGAGTAGATGGCCAAAGGACCAGCACAGTGAAGTGAAGACCTTATGGACTGACTTACAACCAAGGAAGTCTGTGATGACCTTGGGTAAGTCTAAGATATTAATATCAAGTGATGAAATCAGTTTTTTAAATATGGGTGTACACTAATCTCACCCTAATCAATGATCAGTGAAGTATAAGATATATATTGGCTATTAAAGACCAGCAGAGAAGGAATGACAAAGTGAAAACATCCAAGTAAAACAAAGACGGCTAAGTGAACTGCCAGTCAGCTGATTAAATGTGAAGTAGCCAAGTAAAGTTCACCAGTGAAGTAACCATTATGGCAGCTAAGTGAAGACCAGTCAACTGACACATCTAAGCTGCAAATTGAATTCTGCAATATGATAAACATGAGAATCAAGAAATTAATGCAGAATCAATTAACATGATAAAGCAATCAATCCATAATCAATCAGGACCGGATTATTTGATGAACGTTTGAAAGAATTCCGGATCACTAAAATGAAGGAAAATTGAATTAAGACAAAATCAAGAATATTTCTCCACATTAAATAGCCAACGGACGAAAATTCAAAATCAAGGATTCATGGCTATAAATATAAGTCATTGACAGACAAAAATGTATGGAAAAAAATTCAAGAATTCTAAGTGCTGATATTCTATCAATTTCACAAGCCTTCTGTTTGATTTTAAAGAATACATCTAGGACTTAAACTCCGAAAAACAGTTCTCTACAAATCATCATCCAAGTATGAGTTTGATCAATCATCTTGTGAATTCTATTAACATCCTGCCACTGTAATTGAATCAAAGATTCTTAGAAGGAATTGTAGAAGTGTGATAGCTGCTGAAGGATCTATTCCTAAGAAGCTTGAAGGAGTGACAAATACGGGGAAGAAGCATACTGCTAAGTTTACCTCCATAGAATCAAAACTTGACAGCCTAATCACTTCTGTTCAGACAACCAACAACATTCTCTTGCAAATCCCCAGAGATGACGCCGAAAAGGGGGAAGCAAGTGAGAGGCATGAAAGTTCTAACGCTCTAATGATGATAGAGGAGGAAATGACACATGCGACAAATAGGGAGATCAGAAATATGGAAGTTGCTGATCTGAGTGTGAGAAGAATTGAAGAGGAAAGGGAGAGAGGAAGAGATGCGAGATTTAGAATTCCTCTAAATACCTTAAACAGAGGACCATATGATAGCCGAGGAGTGATAGTCTGTAAATTGTGAGGCTTGTGTAGCCAAGAACAATCATACCTATTGTAGTGGTGAAAAACAATAGTGAATTCCTTCATTCATCACAGGAGAAGAGTGGATTAAGGGATTACACCACCCTGAACCACTATAAACTCCATGTTTATTTACTTTCTGCAAACTTACTTTCTGTCATTTACTATAAGCTTCTACTTTAACTACATGTGATTGCTTAGACTTTTTGAAAATACATTTAGGAAAGGTTTTATTCCGCTGCACCAAAATCTTTTCATAACAAAAGTTTTTAAACTCCTGATATAGTCATACACCCCCCTCAGACTATATCCTCAGCCTTCTCAAGGACCAACAATACCATATCAGCATGTAAACTCATGTCATGCAAGCCTAGAACTTCTACCCATGCTTCATCATGACTTTGATTAGGATAGAGGCTATTAGAGTTCTGTAAAAATTATCTTACAGATCTATTAACTTTTGCATCATTCGTTTCCGTGTGCCTATAGGAGGAAGATCTTCTTCTTGAATCTATATTATAGTGTCATATCTGCCAGCTTCATTGGCCCTAAATTGACTTTGACCTTGGCCAGATCTTGTTCTTTCCTGACCAGAGACATTCATCTACTAATTTCTAGATCTGTCTCTATCATATGGTCCTCTGTTTAAGGTGTTTAGAGGAATTCTAAATCTCGCATCTCTTCCTCTCTCCCTTTCCTCTTCAATTCTTCTCACACTCAGATCAGCAACTTCCATATTTCTGATCTCCCTATTTGTCGCATGTGTCATTTCCTCCTCTATCATCATTAGAGCGTTAGAACTTTCATGCCTCTCACTTGCTTCCCCCTTTTCGGCGTCATCTCTGGGGATTTGCAAGAGAATGTTGTTGGTTTTCTGAACAGAAGTGATTAGGCTGTCAAGTTTTGATTCTATGGAGGTAAACTTAGCAGTATGCTTCTTCCCCGTATTTGTCACTCCTTCAAGCTTCTCTCCTACTGCTCCTTCTAAACCAAGCATTTTAGTGGAGATATGTTCTTCCAAACCTCTACATCTGTTGGTCAAGTTGGTATTAATCTTGGCAAGGAGGTTTGTTTGCTGCTTGAGCACATCATTTAGCATCTGAATATGCTCAGACACCGCATCAAATCAATTTTGCAGTGTAGTACTTCCATCCTTTAATGGAGTTGACAGATTTCTAAGACACGGGGCTTGCTTTTCCATTACTTCAAGTAAATAATCCATACCTGATTGAAAGGACTGATGTGAGATACCTACTGGGATCTGTGCTTCAGGTGGTGGAATTGAGTTTGCTGAGCCGGTGCCTGTGAAGGCGGCTGAGGTGGGACTAGTGCCGGTTGCACATTAATGGTTGCCTCAGCTGTGCACCCTGTCTGAGTAACAGTATCTCCTAGTACTTCCTCAATAACTTGAGTAGTAGAGATGGCCGGTACTTGGCTATCCACCATCCCTCCTTGGTGTGTGCTGGGAATGCTTTTTGCTGGTGTGGACACCTCGGCTGCTGATCCAGAGTGTTGAGCTAGTGTGGGATCAGCTGTCCTTTCAGTAACAACTGTTGTGGTTTGATGTGTTCCCTGAGCTGGTGTAGGCAATGGTTCTTCTTCTACTGGTGGTGTACTGACTCTAGCTAGCTGACTTCCCTCAGCTGAGCTTACCTACGTGTATGACCCGAACCAAACTCTGAATTAGTCGGGTCAATTGGTCCCGGATACCCGGGCATTAAGGGGAAAAAAGGAAAGAGAAGTTACTACATTGGGTATTTCTTGAACATTGATCATGATAAGAATGATGAGAAGTATTGATTGATATGAGTCTCATGCATTGGTTACTCACCTACAAACGTGTAGTGATATCTACACACCCTTATTATGTGTGAGAGAATTTAAAAGAATTCATCAAATCCGTCCACTTAATATAACTCAGAAATATCCATTGCACCATAATTCTACTCGTGAAAAAATATGTTTTGTTTTGTTTTGAAAAAAAATACTACTATTAATTAAAAAAAGTTTTCATCAATTACCATAGAGGCACCCGTGCTTAGGCACTGGTGTTGCCCATTTCCCATTATACATGATCTAGAATATACATGACCGGTGTATGGATAAAACGAAATCAAAGGTAAACTCAATGACTGGACGAAACCAAGAAATAACCCCTCACGTGTGAAATTATAGAAGATCCCCTTTAAGATCAAACAATTCCATCGAATTGAGTATGATTGTATGTGTAATAGCATCTACTATACCAGGAATATCAATGAACACGATTATTGCAATTGCTCAGGACACGCTTTTTTAGCTTCTATTTAGCCTCTAGGGTCTATTTCTTAGTTCAAGATCCCTCTTACTAACTAGAATCAAAGAATTAGTAGACCTGTTTCGTCCAAAATGAGAATGGGTTATGAACTTATAATCATGGAATCGACTCGATCATCAAATTATAAGTTCATTCCATACCGGACCCGACCGGAATAGGGTTCTATACATTCTTAGTATGAGAAGGGGTCATTCGAGACTAATTAATACATCATAACCCTAAAAAATATTAATTTTTCATAGTACCATTGTTGTCTAATTAGTTTAATTAGGTACAAATGCTCTGAATTAGACAAGAGCAAAAAAGCATAAATTGGAGAAATTGGAAAGAGAGAACAATGTGCTTAACTTTCAAAAAAAACATGTGCTCATACAACAACGTTCTGCTCCAGACTGCAGTTAGTGCAAGCAGATAATAACAAAAAAGTTTGGTTAGCAGTCTCTTTAATACTTATTAATTAATAACTCCTACTACTATAAATATTTAAAAATAATGGTTGTCTTCTTTTGTTTCCCCTAACAGGGTTCAAACTCTGGTCTAAAAATAATAGTTGTCTTTAAACAAGTGTAATCCAAAGGAAGCTCATTTCTTCCTTGCAAAATTAGTTCCAAAAAGGCACTCGTTTCATTTTCAAACCTACATGAAGCGCATCAAATCATGAGGGTCTGTGTACTCCACAACTTTCCTCCTTGTCAAAATTATCTTTGTTGTATTTATTCATGGTATTGGTGTTGCGGTCAATGCACATCGTGTTTTTATTGAAATATGGCTTCTATAAAAAAGTACCTAAATGGAGGCCTTGAGCCATGCGTGCAAGGGGCAGGAGCCGTGCGTGCAACAGACAGGAGCCATGCGTGCAACGGGCAGTGCAAGGAAAAACAAGAGGGATGAGAGATAGTATATTAAATTGCGGAAAGTTATAAGAACAATGGAGGCCTTGACCCATGCATGCAACGGGCATGAGCCGTGCGTGAAACAAGCAGTGGAAGGAGAAATAAGAGGGATGAAATACAGGTCGCAGCCGGAAACTATTTTTAAGTATACGTACATGCATAATCCTTAGTTCAGAAACTGTACATGCATTTTGTCAATCAAAACCTTACTATCTTATATTATATTTTTAAAAAAAGGGAAATTTGAAAATATGCTCAAAAAGTAAAATAAAAATTGACAACGTATGTTTTGTATGATGCGTGCATGATGCGTCGGTCATGGGTCGCGCGTGCGTCGCTCAGTGGTCATGCGTGACTCGTGCGTCGCTCATATGTCGGACGTAGGCATAGCATCCAAACATCTTCTCTGCGACGCAGTGTTTTCAAATATTTTACTTTTCGAGCATAAAAAATCAAGTTTCCCAAAAAATAAACCATTTTTCTTTGTTTCTACCGAAAGCAAGTGACTCTTCCGCGTGACAAGCCTTTCGTATATTTTAACGGAATGGGGGCAGATATTACAAAGTGGAATGGGGTGGGCTCCCTGGTGCAAGCGATATCGACCAAGCGACATTAATCTCCTTGGCAGTAATATATTAGTCCAAGGCATTACTTTGGTAGTAAGTACATCGAATCTTATTTTTAAGTTTATTTTAATCAAAGGTGGATTGAGTAATTAAGGACATAAATTCATTTGAGAAATGTCTGGTTTCCCTTTAAATAATAAAAAAATTTGATTCAATACCGTTCTCACCTAATATTTTTCATTTTGTTAATACGTAGAACTCATACAACTATCCACCAGAGGCTAACACGAATCTCCGGGTGCAAGCCATAGCGGCAAAAATATCAGGCGACAAAAGCGCCTTCTATGACGTGACCTTTATTGGTGTCCAAGAC
The DNA here is from genome assembly GCA_026214975.1 of Gentiana macrophylla. Lineage (NCBI taxonomy): Eukaryota > Viridiplantae > Streptophyta > Magnoliopsida > Gentianales > Gentianaceae > Gentiana > Gentiana macrophylla. The sequence goes on from CM047815.1 coordinate 38,496,814, forward strand.
ACACACTTTGACCATAATGGACGCCACTATTTTTATTCTTGTACAATTATTGGGGCAATTGATTTTATATTTGAAGCCGGGCAGTCCATTTACGAGGTAAGGAGAACACTTGAATTAATTTTTTTCCCGTAAATATAAGTCAAATGTGTTCAAGAATCTCTTTCCTACCAAAGATTTTGAAATTGACTGTTTGACAGAAATATTTCTTTATGTTCTATTATGTGCTTCGCATGTTTTTGTTTCTATTCTAAGGTTGCATGGGAGAACACATATGAAAAATACAAAAATTAGGGGACCATACTTACACACAATATCTATTTGTAATCTTTCCGGACTCATATATCATCTTATTAGATAGGTCAAGTAATAAACAATGTTTCAGAAAAAAATCCATTGTCGTTTATAAGAACGATTGCTTCTTATATAATTATATATTTTAACTTGATTTCATACAAGCATGCACGATCACAGAGCCTCAATTAATGCGTCAGAGGCATACATCACGACACAAGGAAGACTGAGTGCGGATGATACAAATGGATTTGTCTTCAAAGACTCCAAAATTATTGGTGAATGTCCAGCTTGGTTGGGGAGAGTTTGGAAAGGATACACTAGAGTGTTTTTTATTCGAATTGATATGGCAGACATTATTCTCCCTGAAGGATGGTATTTATGGTACAAAAATGAGTAAGAAAATGTCTTTGCACTATCACAACGTGTTTATTTTATCCTTTTGTCGACTCTTGCATTCCTAACAAAAACATTGTCTCCTTAAATGCAGGAATGATGTCATATTCGGTGAATATAAAAGAACAATGGAGGCCTTGAGCCGTACGTGCAACGGGCATGAGCCGTGCGTGCAACGGGCATGAGCCGTGCGTGCAACGGGAATGATCCGTCCGTGCAACGTGCAGTGGAAGGAGAAATAAGAGGGATGAAATATAGGTCGTAGCCGGAAACTATTTGTACGTATACGTACATGCATAATCCTTAGTTCAGAAACTGTACATGCATGGTGTCAATCAAACCCTTAAGATCATATGTTATTTTTTTTTTAAAGGGAAACTTGAAAATATGACCAAAAAGTAAAAAATTTGACAAAATATGCTTTGTATGATGCGTTGGTCATGCGTCGTGCGCACGTCGCTCAGTGGTCATTTGTGACTCGTGCGTCGCTCATGCGTCGGACGTAGGCATAGCTTCCAAACATCTTCCTGCGACGCAGTGTTTTCAAATATTTTACTTTTCAAGTATAAAAAAATCAAGTTTCCCAAAAAAAAAACCATTTTTTGCTTTGTTTCTAGCGAGAGCAAGCGACTCTTCCGCGTGACAAGCCCTACGTATATTTTAACGGAATGGGGGCAGATATTACTAAAGTGGAATGGGGTGGTCTCCATGGTGCAAGTGATATCGACCAAGCAACATTAATCTCCTTGGCAGATAATATAGTAGACCAACGCATTACTTTGGCAGTAAGTACATCGAATCTTGTTTTTAAGTTTATTTTAATCAAAGGTGGATTGAGTAATTAAGGACATAAATTCATTTGAGAAATGTTTGGTTTCCCTTTAGATAATAAAAAAAATTTATACAACACCGTTCTCACCTAATATTTTCCATTTTGTTAATACGTAGAACTCATACAACTATCCACCGGATGCTAGCACGAATCGCCGGGTGCAAGCAGTAGCGGCAAAAATATTAGGCGGTTTGAGCGCCTTCTATGACGTGACCTTTATTGGCGTCCAAGACAAACTCTTCAACCATAATGGACGCCACTATTTTTATTCGTGTATACGATTATTGGCGCGATTTGATTTTTATTTGAAGCCAAGCGGTCCATTTACTGTAGTAAGGAGAACACTTGTAATAATTTTTTTCCCGTAAATATAAGTCAAATGTGTTCAAGAATCTCTTTCCTACCAAGATTTTGGAATTGACTTTTTGACAGAAATCTTTCTTTATGTTCTATTATGTGCTTCGCGTGTTTTTGTTTCTATACTAAGGTTGCATGGGAGAACACATATGCAAAATACAAAAATTAGGGGACCATACTTACACACAATATCTATTTGTAATCTTTCCGGACTCATATATCGTCTTATTAGATAGGTCAAGTAATAAACAATGTTTGAGAAAAAAATACATTGTAGTTTATAAGAACTGTTGGTCCCTTGGAAAGGCTAACACAAGTTTAGAGGGGGGTGAATAAATTTGTCACAAAAACATTCCCAAAACTGAAAAAGCCCCAGGAACTGAGTTTTTGCCAAACTCAAACTAATACTCAGCTCAGTTTTGTTCCTGTCCTTTAACTTGTGCGGAGTTCAGCTAACTCAACTGAGTATAAGTCAATACTGACTTATTCTTAGTCTAGTTAACTGGCAGGGGATATAAATTAGCCTTTAACAACTAGTTTACTTAGTTTCAGAGTGAAAACTAGATATATGTAACTATAATAAAGTAAATGAATGCGTAAAGTAAATAAACACGAATTATAGAGGTTCCAGGTGGTGTAATCATGTACGTCCTCTCTTCCCTTGTGATGCGGAGGAAAATTCCACTAGAACTTCTTTGAGATGGCCCGGTTACAAAGAGTCCTAAACTGATAGTCCTTGACTAATCCCTAGCTTCACTATCTAAACACTTGTAGAACAGGTAGGATTGCTGCTCTTCGACTGTTTGAAACACTGGTCCTTGGAGGGTAGGATTGCCTCTTCACCAGCTCATCATAATCACAGTCTTCCAGACTGCACTCAACTGTCCTTCACACCTTCTTGGTGTTTCACAGTCTAAACCTTTGATAAAATCAAAGTTCAGACTTGAATCAATAACTATGATTCAATTGTGATTAGAGCTCTCTTCTAGATAAATAAGTTATGCTCGGCTCTGTATTTCTTCAAAATGATAAATCTTGGTTTTGCTTGAATGTGATTGGATACTTGAAGAAATTTTCTTGATCTTGCAATTTAGCACTTAACAGGAATTCTTTCTGAAATTGGCTTTCCCCCTTAATTAGATCCTTTTTGACTAGATAGATTCTTTTTAAATTCCTCTTGCTCTTTTTCACACACACTCTTTTAATGTTGTAGAGGTAGTCTATTTATAGGGGTTCATCCTGCTTGAATCTTGCAACGGCTATATTTTATGACCGTTCTGATTTGTCAGTAGTTCATCCAATAAAATCACTTCCTTTGTAACGTTTGACTATACGACCAATTTAATGAATGAATGTCATATAAAACTGAGTTACTTTATCAGTTTCATGCTGAGTTTATCACTTGTCAGTTTCTTGACTGACTTGGAGCGTTAACTGAGATTTTACTCATCTTCAAATATCAGTACTCCAGTTTTCATCTGATTATAATTGACTTAATCAGAGTACACCATGACTCATTATCATCTAAGAATTCATTGTCCTTAGGATTCTTAGGTCTTCATACAAGATCCATAAAGTCAGTTCAGGTCACCACAATCTTGCCTGAAATCTAACTTTACAGTCTCGACTTAATCTTCATAACTGAGTTTGAACCCTCAATTCTTCAATCTTCAATAACTGAGTATGTGACCCTCAGTTCTTCAGTCTTCTTAGATAAGCCAACCGAGTCGATAACTCTCAGTGAACTTATATTCTTCAGTTTTCTGTTGGTGTGTTCTATTGTTCAGTTACTCTAAATCTCAGTTTCTTACTTTCTCAGTTCTAGCCTAGAACTATTACATTGCTTGTCTGATTTAACTTATACAAATTTCAGACTCTAATAAATCCTATACATTGATATCTAGACATCTTTTTGCTTTGCACTATAACAGCTAGTTATGACACTTCATCAATGGGGTTTAGAATAATAACTAAATAAACGATGAATCATCATCAAAACATAAATCTTATTTCCAACAAGAACGATTGCTTCTTATATAATTATATATTTTAACTTGATTTCATACAAGCATGCGCGATCACTATTATTTTAGGAGCCTCAATTAATTACTCAGATGCATACATCACGGCACAAGGAAGACTGAGTCGGAATTATACAAATGGATTTGTCTTCAAAGACTCCAAAATTATTGGTGAAGGTCCAGCTTGGATGGGGAGAGCTTGGAAAGGATACACTAGAGAGTTTTTTATTCGAACTGATATGGCAGACAGTATTCTCCCCGAAGGATGGTATTTATGGCACAAAAATGAGTAAGAATATGTCTTTGCACTATCACAACATGTTTATTTTATTCTTTTGCCGACTCTTGCATTCCTAACAAAAGCATTGTCTCCTTAAATGCAGGAATGATGTCATATTCGGTGAATATAAAAGAACAATGGAGGCCTTGAGCCATGCATGCAACGGGAATGAGCCGTGCGTGCAACGGACAGTGGAAGGAGAAATAAGAGGGATGAAATACATGTCGCAGCCGGAAACTATTTGTAAGTATACGTACATGCATAATCGTTAGTTCAGAAACTGTACATGCTTGTTTTCAATCAAACCCTTACGATCTTATATTATTTTTAAAAAAAAGGGAAACTTGAAAATATGATCAAAAAGAAAAAAAAAACGAAATATGCTTTGTGTGATGCGTGCATGATGCGTCGTGCGTGCGTCGCTCAGTTGTCATGTGTGACTCGTGTGTCGCTCATGCGTCGCTAATGCATCGGACGTAGGCACAGCTTCCAAACATCTTCCTGCGACGCAGTGTATTCAAATATTTTACTTTTCGAGCATAAAAAATCAAGTTTCCCAAAAAAAAACCATTTTGCTTTGTTTCTACCGAGAGAAAGTGACTCTTCCGCGTGACAAGCCATTCGTATATTTTAACGGAATGAGGGCAGATATTTCAAAAGTTGAATGGGTCGGCTCCCTGGTGCAAGCGATATCGACCAAGCAACATTAATCTACTTGGCATAAAATATAGTAGTCCAAGGTATTACTTTGGCAATAAGTACATCGAATCTTATTTTTAAGTTTATTTTAATCAAAGGTGGATTGAGTAATTAAGGACATAAATTCATTTGAAAAATGTCTGGTTTCCCTTTAAATAATAAAAAAAATTGATACAACACCATTCTCACCTAATATTTTCCATTTTGTTAATACGTAGAACTCATACAACTATCCACCGGAGGCTCACACAAATCACCGGGGGCAAGCCGTAGCGGCAAAAATATCAGCCAACAAAAGCACCTTCTATGACGTGACCTTTATTGGCATCCAAGACACACTCTTCGACCATAATGGACGCCACTATTTTTATTCGTGTACAATTATTGGCGCAGTTGATTTTATATTTGAAGCCGGGCAGTCCATTTACGAGGTAAGGAGAACTCTTGTATTTTTTCCCGTAAATATAAGTCAAAATGTGTTCAAGAATCTCTTTCCTACCAAAGATTTTGGAATTGACTGTCTGACAGAAATCTTTCTTTATGTTCTATTATGTGCTTCACGTGTTTTTGTTTCTATTCTAAGGTTGCATGCACGATCACTATTATTTTAGGAGCCTCAATTAATGCGTCAGGGGCATACATCACGGCACAAGGAAGATTGAGTGTGGATGATACAAATGGATTTGTCTTCAAAGACTCCAAAATTATTGGTGAAGGTCCAACTTGGTTGGGGAGAGCTTGGAAAGGATACACTAGAGTGTTTTTTATTCGAACTGATATGGCAGATATTATTCTCCCTGAAGGATGGTATTTATGGTACAAAAATGAGTAAGAATATGTCTTTACACTATCACAACGTGTTTATTTTATTCTTTTGTCGACTCTTGCATTCCTAACAAAAGCATTGTCTCCTTACATGCAGGAATGATGTCATATTCGGTGAATATAAAAGAACAATGGAGGCCTTGAACCGTGCGTGCAAAGGGCAAGAGCCGTGCGTGCAACGGGCATGAGCCGTGCGTGCAACGGTCAGTGGAAGGAGAAATAAGAGGGATGAAATACAGGTCGCAGCCGGATACTATTTGTAAGTATACGTACATGCATAATCCTTAGTTCAGAAACTATACATGCATGTTGTAAATCAAACCCTTAGGATGTTATGTTATTTTTATAATAAAAAAAGAGAAACTTGAAAATATGCTCAAAAAGTAAAAAATTTGGCGAAATATGCTTTGTATGATGCGTGCATGATACGTCGGTCATGCGTCGCGCGTGCGTCGCTCAGTGGTCATACGTGACTCGTGCGTCGCTCATGCATCGGACGTAGGCATAGATTCCAAACATCTTCCTGTGACGCAGTGTTTTCAAATATTTTACTTTTCGAGCATAAAAAATCAATTTTCCCAAAAAAAAAACCATTTTGCTTTGTTTCTACCGAGCAAATGACTCTTCCGCATGACAAGCCCTTCGTATATTTTAATGGAATGGGGGCAGATATTACAAAAGTGGAATGGGATGGGCTCCCTGGTGCAAGCGATATCAACCAAGCGACATTAATCTCATTGGCAGATAATGTAGTAGTCCAAGGCATTACTTTGGCAGTAAGTACATCGAATCTTATTTTTAAGTTTATTTAAATCAAAGGTGGATTGAGTAATTAAGGACATAAATTCATTTGAGAAATGTCTAGTTTCCCTTTAAATAATAAAAAAAAATTATACAACACCGTTTTCACCTAATATTTTCCATTTTGTTATTACGTAGAACTTATACAACTATCCACCAGAGGCCAACACGAATCGCCGGATGCAAGCCATAGCGGCAAAAATATCAGGCGACAAAAGTGCCTTCTATGACGTGACCTTTATTGGCGTCCAAGACACACTCTTCAACCATAATGGACTCCACTATTTTTATTCGTGTACGATTATTGGCGCGGTTGATTTTATAATTGAAGCCGGGCAGTCCATTGACGAGGTAAGGAGAACACTTGTATTAATTTTTTTCCCGTAAATATAAGTCAAATGTGTTCAAGAATCTCCTTCGTACCAAAGATTTTGGAATTGACTATTTGACAGAAATCTTTCTTTATGTTCTATTATGTGCTTTGCGTGTTTTTGTTTCTATTCTAAGGTTGCATGGGAGAACACATATGAAAAATACAAAATTTAGGGGACCATACTTACACACAATATCTATTTGTAATCTCTCCGGACTCATATATCATCTTATTAGGTCAAGTAATAAACAATGTTTGAAAAAAAAATCCGTTGTAGTTTATAAGAACGATTGCTACTTATATAATTATATATTTTAACTTGATTTCATACAAGCATGCACGCTCACTATTATTTTAGGTGCCTCAATTAATTATTCAGAGGCATACATAACGGCACAAGGAAGACTGAGTACGGATGATACAAATGGATTTGTCTTCAAAGACTCCAAAATTATTGGTGAAGGTCCAGCTTGGTTGGGGAGAGTTTGGAAAGGATACACTAGAGTGTTTTTCATTCGAACTGATATGGCAGACATTATTCTCCCTGAAGGATGGTATTTATGGTATGAAAATGAGTAAGAATATGTCTTTGCACTATCACAACGTGTTTATTTTATTCTCTTGTCGACTCTTGCATTCCTAACAAAAGCATTGTCTCCTTAAATGCAGGAATGATGTCATATTCGGTGAATATAAAAGAACAACGGAGGCCTTGAACCGTGCGTGCAATGGGCATGAGCCATGCGTGCAACGGGTAGTGGAAGGAGAAATAAGAGGGATGAAATATAGGTCGTAGCCGGAAACTATTTGTACGTATACGTACATGCATAATCCTTAGTTCAGAAACTGTACATGCATGTTGTCAATCAAACCCTTACGATGTTATGTTATTTTTAAAAAAAAAGGGAAACTTGAAAATATGCTCAAAAAGTAAAAAATTTGACGAAATATGCTCTGTATGATGCGTGCATGATACGTCGGTCATGCGTCGCGCGTGCGTCGCTCAGTGGTCATGCGTGACTCGTACGTCGATCGTGCGTCGCTCATGCATCGGACGTAGACATAGCATCCAAACATCTTCCTGCGACGCAGTGTTTTCAAATATTTTACTTTTCGAGCATAAAAAATCAAGTTTCCCAAAAAAAAAAACCGTTTCGCTTTGTTTCTACCGAGCAAATGACTCTTCCGCATGACAAGCCCTTCGTATATTTTAATGGAATGGGGGCAGATATTACAAAAGTTGAATGGGATGGGCTCCCTGGTGCAAGCGATATCAACCAAGCGACATTAATCTCATTGGCAGATAATGTAGTAGTCCAAGGCATTACTTTGGCAGTAAGTACATCGAATCATATTTTTAAGTTTATTTTAATCAAAGGTGGATTGAGTAATTAAGGACATAAATTCATTTGAGAAATGTCTAGTTTCCCTTTAAATAATAATAAAAATTATACAACACCGTTCTCACCTAATATTTTCTATTTTGTTATTACGTAGAACTTATACAACTATCCACCAGAGGCTAACACGAATCGCCGGATGCAAGCCGTAGCGGCAAAAATATCAGGCGACAAAAGTGCCTTCTATGACGTGGCCTTTATTGGCGACCAAGACACACTCTTCAACCATAATTGACTCCACTACTTTTATTCGTGTACGATTATTGGCGCGGTTGATTTTATAATTGAAGCCGGGCAGTCCATTGACGAGGTAAGGAGAACACATGTATTAATTTTTTTCCCGTAAATATAAGTCAAATGTGTTCAAGAATCTCCTTCATTACCAAAAGATTTTGGAATTGACTATTTGACAGTAAATCTTTCTTTATGTTCTATTATGTGCTTCATGTGTTTTTTTTTTATTCTAAGGTTGCATGGGAGAACACATATGAAAAATACAAAATTTAGGGGACCATACTTACACACAATATCTATTTGTAATCTCTCCGGACTCATATATCATCTTATTAGGTCAAGTAATAAACAATGTTTGAAAAAAAAAAAAACCGTTGTAGTTTATAAGAATGATTGCTTCTTATATAATTATATATTTTAACTTGATTTCATACAAGCATGCACGCTCACTATTATTTTAGGTGCCTCAATTAATTATTCAGAGGCATACATCACGGCACAAGGAAGACTGAGTGCGGATGATACAAATGGATTTGTCTTCAAAGACTCCAAAATTATTGGTGAAGGTCCAGCTTGGTTGGGGAGAGTTTGGAAAGGATACACTAGAGTGTTTTTCATTCGAACTGATATGGCAGACATTATTCTCCCTGAAGGATGGTATTTATGGTATGAAAATGAGTAAGAATATGTCTTTGCACTATCACAACGTGTTTATTTTATTCTCTTGTCGACTCTTGCATTCCTAACAAAAGCATTGTCTCCTTAAATGCAGGAATGATTTCATATTCGGTGAATATAAAAGAACAACGGAGGCCTTGAACCGTGCGTGCAATGGGCATGAGCCATGCGTGCAACGGGCAGTGGAAGGAGAAATAAGAGGGATGAAATATAGGTCGTAGCCGGAAACTATTTGTACGTATACGTACATGCATAATCCTTAGTTCAGAAAACTCTACATGCAAGTTGTCAATCAAACCCTTACGATGTTATGTTATTTTTAAAAAAAAAGGGAAACTTGAAAATATGCTCAAAAAGTAAAAAATTTGACGAAATATGCTATGTATGATGCGTGCATGATGTGTCGGTCATGCGTCGCGCGTGCGTCGCTCAGTGGCCATGCATGACTCGTGCGTCGATCGTGCGTCGCTCATGCGTCGGACATAGGCATAGCTTCCAAATATCTTCCCGCGACGAAGTGTTTTCAAATATTTTACTTTTCGAGCATAAAAAATCAAGTTTCCCAAAACAAAAAAAAACATTTTGCTTTGTTTCTACCGAGAGCAAGTGACTCTTCCACGTGACAAGCCCTTCGTATATTTTAACGGAACGGGGCAGATATTACAAAAGTGGAATGGGATGGGCTCCCTGGTGCAAGCGATATCGACCAAGCGACATTAATATCCATGGCAGATAATGTAGTAGTCCAAGGCATTACTTTGGCAGTAAGTACATCGAATCTTATTTTTAAGTTTATTTTAATCAAAGGTGGATTGAGTAATTAAGGACATAAATTCATTTGGGAAATGTCTGGTTTCCCTTTAAATAATAAAAAAATTTGATACAACACCGTTCTCACCTAATATTTTCCATTTTGTTAATACGTAGAACTTATACAACTCTCCACCGGAGGCTAACACGAATCGCCGGCTGCAAGCCGTAGCGGCAAAAATATCAGCCGACCAAAGCGCCTTCTATTTTTACATGACCTTTATTGACATCCAAGACACACTCTTCGACCATAATGGATGCCACTATTTTTATTCGTGTACGATTATTGGCGCGGTTGATTTTATATTTGAAGTCGGGCAGTCCATTGACAAGGTAAAGAGAACACTTGTATTCATTTTTTTTCCCGTAAATATAAGTCAAATGTGTTCAAGAATCTCTTTCCTACCAAAGATTTTGGAATTGACTGTTTGACAGAATCTTTCTTTATGTTCTATTATGTGCTTCACGTGTTTTTGTTTCTATTTTAAGGTTGCATAGGAGAACAAATATGCAAAATACAAATATTAGGGACCATACTTACACACAATATCTATTTGTAATCTTTCCAGACTCATAGATCATCTTATTAGATAGGTCAAGTAATAAACAATGTTTGAGAAAAAAATCGGTTGTAGTTTATAAGAACGATTGCTTCTTATATAATTATATATTTTAACTTGATTTCATACAAGCATGCACGATCACTATTAGATTAGGAACCTCAATTAATTATTCAGAGGCATACATCACGGCACAAAGAAGACTGAGTGCGGATGATACAAATGGATTTGTCTTCAAAGACTCCAAAATTATTGGTGAAGGTCCAGCTTGGTTGGGGAGAGCTTGGAAAGGATACACTAGAGTGTTTTTTATTCGAACTGATATGGCAGACATTATTCTCCTTGAAGGATGGTATTTATGGTACAAAAATGAGTAAGAATATGTTTGCACTATCACAACGTGTTTATTTTATTCTTTTGTCGACTCTTGCATTCCTAACAAAAGCATTGTCTCCTTAAATGCAGGAATGATGTCATATTCGGTGAATATAAAAAAAAATTGAGGCCTTGAGCCGTGCGTGAAACGGGCTTGAGCCGTGCGTGAAACGGGCTTGAGCCGTGCGTGCAACGGGCATGATCCGTGCACGCAACGGGTATGAGCCGTGCGTGCAACGGGGAGTGGAAGGAGAAATAAGAGGGATGAAATACAGGTCACAGCCGGAAACTATTTGTAAGTATACGTACATGCATAATCCTTAGTTCAGAAAGTGTACATGCGTGTTGTCAATCAAACCCTTATGATCTTATGTTATTTTAAAAAAGGGAAACATGAAAATATAATCAAAAAGTAAAAAATGTGACGAAATATGCTTTGTATGATACGTGCATGATGCGTCGGTCATGTGTCGCGCGTGCATCCCTCAAGCCTCGGACGTAGGCATAGCTTCCAAACATCTTCCTGCGACGCTGTGTTTTCAAATATTTTACTTTTCGAGCATGAAAAATCAAGTTTCCCAAAAAAAACCTATTTTTCTTTGTTTCTACCGAGAGCAAGTGACTCTTCCGCGTGACAAGCCCTTCTTATATTTTAACGGAATAGGGGCAAATATTACAAAAGTGGAATGGGGTGGGCTCTTTGGTGCAAGCGATATCGACCAAGCGACATTAATCTCCTTAGCAGATAATATAGTTGTCCAAGGCATAACTTTGGCAGTAAGTACATCAAATCTTATTTTTAAGTTTATTTTAATCAAAGGTGGATTGAGTAATTAAGGACATATATTCATTTGAGAAATTTCTGGTTTCCCTTTAAATAATAAAAAAATTTGATACAACACCGTCCTCACCTAATATTTTCCCTTTTGTTAATACGTAGAACTTATACAACTATCCACCGGAGGCTAACACGAATCGCCGGGTGCTAGCCGTAGCGGCAAAAATATCAGGCGACAAAAGCACCTTGTATGACGTGACCTTTATTGCGTCCAAGACACACTCTTCGACCATAATGGACGCCACTATTTTTATTCGTGTACGATTATTGGCATAGTAGATTTTATATTTGAAGCCGGGCAGTCCATTTACGAGGTAAGGAGAACACTTGTATTAATTTTTTCCCGTAAATATAAGTCAAATATGTTCAAGAATCACTTTCCTACCAAAGATTTTGGAATTGACTGTTTGACAGAGATCTTTCTGTTAGACTTATTTTTAGTTTTAGTGATGAGTGCCAGACTAGCTGTTATAGAGCAAAGGCAAAAGGATGTCTAGATCAAATGTATCGGCTTATTAGATTTTGATCTTCTATAGGTTTGATCAAACAAGCTCTGTAAATGGTCAGCTGACTTTTGTCAGCAGACTTGTCTAGATCAGTAGGGTACCTGAGTGAGTAGACTAGTTTAGGAACCTGCTGAAGACTGAAGGCTGAGGACTCAAACTCAGTTATTGAAGGCTAAGGGATCAAACTTAGAATTTAAAGTCAAGGATATGGAATCAAAATTTAGGGAAGTCTGTGATGACCTAAAGTGATTACATATACCTTGTGTACAAGGTTTAAGTTCCACAAGTTAAATGGTGATTGGAACTTGGTTATGATCATAATGGTGTAATCTAACTTCACAATTAAAAGTTAGATATAAGAGAAGTCAACTGCAGTGTTTTTATAAGCACAGCAAATTTGGATCAGTTGACTGATAAGTATTTCAGCAGACTGATACTCACAGGAACCTGCTGATATATATATTTCTAATTATTCAAAGGTCACAATGGAAGAATACAAGGATATGGACAGATAACAACTTCTGATTTTATCAAACAAATCAGTGGTTAAGATTAAAGGGACGTTTGAAAGAAATAGAGGATTATCCAATGGATACAAGTCAAAGGGTGGACAGATCAAAATCAAAAAAGAATTACGAAAGATGTCGTCGATTTATGAACAAAGGATGACGAAAGCAAGTCAAGATGGGACAAATCAGAAATGGCTATGTTTGAATTTCAAACATAAGTCACAAGGATTCCTACCTTTAAATAGAGGACTCTTAATTCAGATACAAGTGATGAAAATTGAGGAAAAACAACAGATAATCATGAGATTCAGATTCTTATCAAGAAAACACCCTGCTGACCATACTGAAATTAAAGCTACTGATCCAGTAAACTTCTTCAAGTGTAATCTGCTATCAAGCTACATCAAGTTTACACACTTGAAGAATCCAAGTTGCTGATCATATCATCCTTATCAAGCTGCCGAAAGCTGAATCACTTACTTGATTCAAACTTTCTTTTACAAGAAATCTACTGAAGACAGTGAAGCATCTTTTGGTGTCAAGGACTGTAGTTTGTGGTGGAGCTGGTGAAGAGGCAATTCTACCCTTCAAAGACCAGTGGAAGACTTTGGAGCAGCAATCCTACCTATTCCAAGTGTTCAGTTTGTGAAGCAATAGTTATTGGTGAAGGACAAACAACTTAGGGATTTTTGTAACTGCTACCTCAAGGATCTCTAGTGAATTACCTCCAACATCACAGGAGAAGAGTGGACTGACAGGATTACACCACCTGGAACCACTATAAAAATTGCCTACTTACTTTCTGCATTTACTTTCTGCACTTAGTACATTTAGCACATCAACCTACTTAACTAGAAACTGAATCACACACATACACTACTATGTATCTAATAATTGGTATCATATTTTAACAACAAGTAATAAGGCTTAATTTAAATATATTCCATTGCAACAAATTCAGTAAAGTCAATAGTCAGCAGACTACTGAGCTATCAGCAGGCTGCTGAAGTTGCTGAGTTTCTTAACTCTAAAAGTTTTAAGTGATAAGTTTATTCTCCTCCCCTCCCCCCCCTCTAAACTTAAACAAAGCCTTTTCAAGGGACCAACACTTTCTTTATGTTCTATTATGTGCTTCGCGTGTTTTTGTTTCTATTCTAAGTTTTCATGGGAGAACACATATGCAAAATACAAAAATTAGGGGACCATACTTACACACAATATCTATTTGTAATCTTTCCGGACTCATATATCATCTTATTAGATAGGCCAAGTAATAAACAATGTTTGAGAAAAAAATCCATTATAGTTTATAAGAATGATTGGTTCTTATATAATTATATTTTTTACTTGATTTCATACAAGCTTGCACGATCACTATTATTTTAGGAGCCTCAATTAATGCGTCAGAGGCATACATCACGGCACAAGGAAGACTGAGTGCGGATGATACAAATGGATTTGTCTTCAAAGACTCCAAAATTATTGGTGAAGGTCCAGCTTGGTTGGGGAGAGCTTGGAAAGGATACACTGGAGTGTTTTTTATTCGAACTGATATGGCAGACATTATTCTCCCTGAAGGATGGTATTTATGTTACCAAAATGAGTAAGAATATGTCTTTGCACTATCACAACGTGTTTATTTTATTCTTTTGTCGACACTTGCATTCCTAACAAAAGCATTGTCTCCTTAAATGCAGGAATGATTTCATAAATGGTGAACAAAAAAGAACAATGGAGGCATTGAGCCGTGCGTGCAACGGGCAGTGGAAGGAGAAATAAGAGGGATGAAATACAGGTCGCAGCCGGAAACTATTTTTAAGTATACGTACATGCATAATCCTTAGTTCAGAAACTGTACATGCATGTTGTCAATCAAACCCTTACGATCTTATGTTATTTTTAAAAAAAAAGGAAACTTGAAAATATAATCAAAAAGTAAAAAATGTGACGAAATATGCTTTGTATGATGCGTGCATGATGCGTCGGTCATACGTCGCACGTGCGTTGGTCATGTGTCGCGCGTGCGTCCCTCAAGCCTCGGATGTAGGCATAGCTTCCAAACATCTTCCTGCGACGCTGGGTTTTCAAATATTTTACTTTTCGAGCATAAAAAATCAAGTTTCACAAAAAAAACCATTTTGCTTTGTTTCTACCGAGAGCAAGTGACTCTTCCGCGTGACAAGCCCTTCGTATATTTTAACGGAATGGGGGCAAATATTACAAAAGTGGAATGGGGTGGGCTCCTTGGTGCAAGCGATATCGACCAAGAGACATTAATCTCCTTGGCAGATAATATAGTTGTCCAAGGCATTACTTTGGCAGTAAGTACATCGAATCTTATTTTTAAGTTTATTTTAATCAAAGGTGGATTGAGTAATTAAGGACATATATTCATTTTAGAAATGTCTGGTTTCCCTTTAAATAATAAAAAAAATTTGATAAAACACCGTCCTCACCTAATATTTTCCCTTTTGTTAATACGTAGAACTCATACAACTATCCACCGGAGGCTAACACGAATCGCCGGGTGCTAGCCGTAGCGGAAAAAATATCAGGCTACAAAAGCACCTTGTATGACGTGAACTTTATTGCGTCCAAGACACACTCTTCGACCATAATGGATGCCACTATTTTTATTCGTGTACGGTTATTGGCGTAGTTGATTTTATATTTGAAGCCGGGCAGTCCATTTACGAGGTAAGGAGAACACTTGTATTAATTTTTTTCCCGTAAATATAAGTCAAATGTGTTCAAGAATCACTTTCCTACCAAATATTTTGGAATTGACTGTTTGAAAGAGATCTTTCTGTTGGAATTATTTTAAGTTTTAGTGATGAATGCCAGACTAGCTGTTATAGAGCAAAGGCAAAAAGATGTCTAGATCAAATGTATCGGCTTATTAGAGTTTGATCTTGTATAGGTTTGATCAAACAAGCACTGTAAATGGTCAGCTGACTTTTGTCAGCAGACTTGTCTAGATCAGTAGGGTACCTGAGTCAGTAGACTAGTTTAGGAACCTGCTGAAGACTGAAGGCTGAGGGCTCAAACTCAGTTATTGAAGGCTAAGGGATCAAACGTAGAATTTAAAGTCAAGGATATGGAATCTGAATTTAGGGAAGTCTGCGATGACCTAAACTGATTACATATACCTTGTGTACAAGGTCTAAGTTCCACAAGTTAAATGGTGATTGGAACTTGGTTATGATCAAAATGGTGTAATCTAACTTCACAATTAAAAGTTTGACATAAGAGAAGTCAGCTGTAGTGTTTTTATAAGCACAACAAATTTGGATCAGTTGACTGATAAGTATTTCAGCTGACTGATACTCACAGAAACCTGCTGATATATATATTTTGAATTATTCAAAGGTCACATTGGAAGAATACAAGGATAAGGACAGATAAAAACTTCTGATTTTATCAAACAAATCAATGGTTAAGATTAAAGGGACGTTGGAAAGAAATAGAGGATTATCCAATGGATACAAGTCAAATGGTGGACAGACTGAAAACTGTCAAAAAGCATTCTGACAGTGTCAGTACTATGAACAATGACAGAATGCATGTCAAGATAGGACAAATCTGAAACGGCTATGTTTGAATTTCAAACATAAGTCACAAGGATTCCTACCTATAAATAGAGGAGTCCTAATTCAGATACAAGTGATGAAAATTGAAGAAAAACAACAGATAATCTTGAGCTTCAAATTCTTATCAAGAAAATACCCTGCTGACCCTACTGAACTTAAAGCTACTGATCCAATAAACTTCTTCAATTGTAATCTGCTATCAAGCTACATCAAGTTTACACACTTGAAGAATCCAAGCTGCTGATCATATCATCCTGATCAAGCTGCCAAAAGCTGAATCACTTACTTGATTCAAACTATCTCTTACAAGAAATCTACTGAAGATAGTGAAGCATCTTTTGGTGTCAAGGACTGTTGTTTGTGGTGGACTGGTGAAGAGGCAATTCTACCCTTCAAGGACCAGTGGAAGACTTTGGAGCAGCAATCCTACCTGTTCCAAGTGTTCAGTTTGTGAAGCCATAGTTATTGGTGAAGGACAAACAACTTAGGGATTTTTGTAAATGCTACCTCAAGGATCTCTAGTGAATTACCTCCAACATCACAGGAGAAGAGTGGACTGACAGGATTACACAGCCTGGAACCACTATAAAAATTTCCTACTTACTTTCTGCATTTACTTCCTGCACTTAGTACATTTAGCACATCAACCTACTGAACTAGCAACTGAATCACACACATACACTACTGAGTATCTAATACTTGGTATCATATTTTAACAACAAGTAATAAGTCTTAATTTAAATATATTCCGCTTCAACAAATTCAGTAAAGTCAATAGTCAGCAGACTACTGAGTTATCAGCAGGCTGCTGAAGTTGCTGAGTTTGTTAACTCCAAAAGTTTTAAGTGTTAAGTTTGTTCAACCACCCCCTCCCCCCCCCCCCCTCTAAACTTAAACAAAGCCTTTTCAAGGGACCAACACTTTCTTTATGTTCTATTATGTGCTTCGCATGTTTTTGTTTCTATTATAAGCTTTCATGGGAGAACACATATGCAAAATACAAAAATTAGGGGACCATACTTACACACAATATCTATTTGTAATCTTTCCGGACTCATATATCATCTTATTAGATAGGTCAAGTAATAAACAATGTTTGAGAAAAAAATCCGTTGTAGTTTATAAGAACGATTGGTTCTTATATAATTATATTTTTAATTGATTTCATACAAGCATGCACGATCACTATTATTTTAGGAGCCTCAATTAATGCGTCAGAGGCATACATCACGGCACAAGGAAGACTGAGTGCGGATGATACAAATGGATTTGTCTTCAAAGACTCCAAAATTATTGGTGAAGGTCCAGCTTGGTTAGGGAGAGCTTGGAAAGGATACACTAGAGTGTTTTTTATTCGAACTGATATGGCAGACATTATTCTCCCTGAAGGATGGTATTTATTTTACAAAAATGAGTAAGAATATGTCTTTGCACTATCACAACGTGTTTATTTTATTCTTTTGTCGACACTTGCATTCCTAACAAAAGCATTGTCTCCTTAAATGCAGGAATGATTTCATAACCGGTGAACATAAAAGAACAATGGAGCCATTGAGCCCTGCGTGCAACGGACATGAGCCGTGCGTGCAACAAGCAGTGGAAGGAGAAATAAGAGGGATGAAATACAGGTCGCAGCCGGAAACTATTTGTAAGTATACGTACATGCATAATCCTTAGTTCAGAAAATGTACATGCAAGTTGTCAATCAAACCCTTACGATCTTATATTATTTTTTAAAAAAGGGAAACATGAAAATATGCTCAAAAAGTAAAAAAATTGACGAAATATGCTTTGTATGATGCGTGCATTATGCGTCGGTCATGCGTCGCGCGTGCGTCGGTCAGTGATCATGCGGGACTCGTGCGTCGCTCATGCGTCGGACATTGGCATAGCATCCAAACATCTTCCTGCGACGCTGTGTTTTCAAATGTTTTACTTTTCGAGCACAAAAAATCAAGTTTCCCAAAAACAAAAACTATTTTGCTTTGTTTCTACCGAGTGCAAGTGACTCTTCCGCGTGACAAGCCCTTCGATTATTTTAACGGAATGGGGGCATATATTATAAAAGTGGAATGGGGTGGGCTCCCTGGTGCAAGCAATATCGACCAAGCGACATTAATCTCCTTGGCAGATAATATAGTAGTCCAAGGCATTACTTTGGGAGTAATTAAATCGAATCGTATTTTTAAGTTTATTTTAATCAAAGGTGGATTGAGTAATTAAGGACATAAATTCATTTGAGAAATGTCTTGTTTCCCTTTAAATAATAAAAAATATTTGATACAACACCGTTCTCACCTAATATTTTCCATTTTGTTAATACGTAGAACTCATACAACTATCCACCGGAGGCTAACACGAATCGCCGGGTGCAAGCTGTAGCGGCAAAAATATCAGCTGACAAAAGCGCCTTCTATGACGTGACCTTTATTGGCATCCAAGACACCCTTTTTGACCATAATGGACGCCACTATTTTTATTCCTGTACAATTATTGGCACAGTGGATTTTATATTTGTAGCCGGGCAGTCCATTTACGAGGTAAGGAGAACACTTGTATTAATTTTTTCCCGTAAATATAAGTCAAATGTGTTCAAGAATCTCTTTCCTACCAAAGTTTTGGAATTGACTGTTTGACAGAAATCTTTCTTTATGTTCTATTATGTGCTTCGCGTGTTTTTGTTTGTATTCTAAGGTTGCATGGGAGAACACATATGCAAAATTAGGGGACCATACTTACACACAATATCTATTTGTAATCTTTCCGGACTCATATATCATCTTATTAGATAGGTCAAGTAATAAAAAATGTTTGAGAAAGAAATCAATTGTAGTTTATAAGAACGATTGCTTCTTATATAATTATATATTTTAACTTGATTTCATACAAGCATGCACGATCACTATTATTTTAGGAGCCTCAATTAATGCGTCGGAGGCATACATCACGTCATAAGGAAGACTGAGTTCGGATGATACAAATGGATTTGCCTTCAAAGACTCCAAAATTATTGGTGAAGGTCCAGCTTGGTTGGGGAGAGCTTGGAAAGGATACACTAGAGTGTTTTTTATTCGAACTAATATGGCAGACATTATTCTCCCTGAAGGATGGTATTTATGGTACAAAAATGAGTAAGAATATGTCTTTGCACTATCACAACGTTTTTATTTTATTCTTTTGTCGACTCTTGCATTCCTAACAAAGGCATTGTCTCCTTAAATGCAGGAATGATGTCATATTCGGTGAATATAATTGTTCTGGACCCGGGTCAAACATTTTTGGACGTTGGCTGGGAGAGGACAGCAACACCCAAAATGACAGAAGAATTTGAGAGTGACATATATTGATATGGAGGGTTGGAACGTCAACCAACCACATCCATCTATTGACATGGTACCCATGCCATACGATAGAAATGCATCAATGCAATATACTGGGAATGCCATGTCAATGATCTGTTGTAGTGAAATTCATATAATAGTCCTTTATTGTATCCTAACATTTACAATAATATTAATATTTTAATATACTTGAATTCCAATTTTGCTACTTTTCTACTTTAACAAAAAAAAATTAATTGACAATAACAACCTTAATTAGATTATAGTGTGAACCTTTTGTATCCTGGAAAAAAAAAAGGGGAAAATGACCTATATGAGCTTATTTCCAACCTTTTTTTTCCCTCATAGGCTTCTCAAAATAAGTGGTTTGGAAAAGAAAAAAAAAATGAGAAAATATTGTTAAAGACATAACAGCCCCTCATTTACACTACACATTCATCCCTATTATCCCTTTTTATTAGTTAATTGGTATTAGAAAAATTTAAGGATTTTAGGAATGTGAATAAGATTTCAGTCAGAAAAGACATGTTAAATGTCTATTGAGCGAGGAAAAAAAGATGAGCACACTAATTTTTTTAACGCTCTCATATCTTACAAAATCCCAGAAAATCTTTAACGCAATAAAATTAAAAAAAAAAATAACAGCTGTAAATTCCATGAAATCTCAAAATTGGTTACCCCAATCTCAGCTTAATGTTGACAATCTCCACCAAATTCGCACATCGTCCTTTTTTTCTCATTGGAGGCGTTCTTCCACCAATTAAATTCGCATAATCTCTCCTTTTTTTTTTTTCAGTTTTCTGCCACCAAATTCCAAATCGATTGTTGGGATCGACGGCACAGGAACTCCGCAGTTTTCGTCTCTAGTAACGGGTAAAATTAGGATTTTAGTCCTCTAACTTGGCATATTTTGGATTTTAGTCCTGCTCCGGTGAGGAAAATGGTCCTCTAAGTTGACTTTTTTTTTGGATTTTAGTCACTATTCACGGAAATAGTGATTGAAGCACCTAATCTTTAAAAACGCTACGTTGGAAGTCTAGTTAGAGGACTATTTTTAAAAATTCCGCGTGCCAATCAACTATTTCCGCGGATAGGACTAAAATCCAAAAAAAAAAAAAGCAACTTAGAGGACCATTTTCCTCACCGAGCAGAGACTGGGACTAAAATCCAAAATAGGCCAAGTTAGAGGACTAAAATCCTAATTTTACCCTAGTAACGTTTTTGTCGACCGACGGTTCTTTGCTGCTTCCTAACACCATGATTGGCGATCAAGACCTTGGCTTCATTGCCAACTTTCTTGGCATATTCATATTTGCGATAGTCAATGCTTACCATTATGTGGTGGCGGATCCAAATTATGAAGGCAATTGAGAGTTTTATCATATCAGTTCAGATTCTGTGAATTTAGCGAAAATACTCTTTTACTATGATATTTTTGAATGGTTTGCTTCTACTCCATAATTTTGATTGAATTATTTCTGGATTATGGTATTTAGTATGGACTCTGTATGTAAAAAAATAATCCAAATCAATTTGGGTCTTTTTCATCAACAAATTACAGTAAATTGGTGAGTAGATTCATTTGGTTTCATCACTATTTAAGACATTCACTGTTTGGTGATATTGTGTTTTGAGGGTGGTTTAGTCTGTTCTCCTAAAAATCGTCGATGATAATCCAAGACTGTTCTCCTAAAGACAACCTGCTAAAAGGCTCAAGAACACGATAAAAAGAGGGGAGTGTTTTGAGGGTGGTTTAGACTAGACTTGAGACGTTATTTCTCAAACTACCTACGTATCCAATGCGTGTATTAGAATCAAGTCTTAGTAGATCCTTTAGGATGGTTTATATAGAGGAGAGTTATGCCCTAAGGCGCCGTGGGCCTTGTCCTTGCTGGGCTTGGATTTCGTGTTCCCTAAGGAAAAGATAACTACGATTTAATCTCCTTAATTGTTGGAGATAATTATAGACATACTTGACTGTCAGAATAAGAGTATCAAATATGAGGGATTCTTCCCATATTTATCTGATTATCACACACGTGGGAAAAATGATTGAGGATGGACTCTGGCCGACTTAGATGGCCCGAGCTGAACTGGCGGAACCTTTCTTTGTTTGGGCCGACCTACGGAGGTCGGGGAAGATAGCCGAGTTGGGATCAGCCCGGATTCTTGTGTGCGTAAGAGGTTTGGTCCGAGAAGGACTTAGGCCGACCTGTAAGGTCAGTCTGGGACATGTTTGATCACAAGTATAGGCCAATCTGGAGGTGTCGGAGGATGGTGACCGAGCTCATGCAGCTCGGGTACTGGGGGTTCTAGCCCTTGATGGAGGCTTTTATCTATTAACATTTATTATTGTACTGATGTGGAGACGACACGTGAGTAAGGTCAATTTTTGGCATCGTCATAAGCCCCCCAGATCCAGCTGAGTCCTCAAGGTCAGCTCGGATCTGCTTAAGGTTGCATGGACACGTTTCGCTAGACTTGAAGAGTTTATACGCAGCTTATTCTGCCAATCTGGCAGAGTTACGTTGTAATTCTGCTATGACTTTACGGAATGCGAGGCGTTTTAGCCCACCATGGTGGTTTCACGGTGGCGCTCACGAACAATGATGAAGAAAATGTTGTGTTTGTGAGTATGAGCTGGGCCGTAGAAGGCTGCCTACGTACCCTTAACTTGTAAGGGATCAAGCCCAAATTCTGTAGTTCTACGAAGATGAGAGCCCCCTTTTTTGTCAAGGGTGTGCAGTTATTTACATGGCCATGAGTTGGATGACACCAGGCTATTGGATGAGCTAGCAAACTGGGACACTGCCGAACTGAGATCGGTCTTAGAGTGCGGAGCTGAAGAGCTGGCGAAATGAGAGCCTTTGGTAAGCCGAGATCTTTGATGCCTGAGAGCATTGTTTATGAACTTTGTTGCCTAGTAGTGTTGGCTTTGTTCGCGTTGAAGGATGGCGGACTGGAGGGGCGAGCGGGTTGAGCCCTTAATGCTTTGTATCGAGATAGTTGCTTGTTGCTCCATTCCCGTTGCCTTGGATCACGACAGGAATCGTGATGGTACGAGGCGGGCTTGATCGTGATTTAGCTTGGCCTGGCTTATTAAGGGGTGGACTGGATGGGCTGAGGGGCCTATCTGTTTCTGGGTTTACGTGTGGGCTAGGTTCGGATCCATGGGATCTTTCCGGAACCAGGGGACTTGGACTGATTCGATACATCAATGCCCCCGTACTCTTTAAGCTTTCAGATGTGTAAACGATAGTCATAGTGTAAATTTGTAATGACTTGATACACCGTTTACCGATGTGACTATTGCAGAGCGGTCTACTGAGATAACGTAAGGCTCACTTAGCGTAGTGCACCGGTGTTGTGCTTAGGTCGAGACCGGTTTTTAGTGCATCGGGCTTGAGAGCGTAAGGCCACAACTTTGAGAAGATTCACTCGGGGGAGAGCTTTAAATACGGTGCCGAGCTAGAGTCGGGCATATAAAAGATTTGCTTAAGGGCTTACAAAACTGACTTCCATCGTTAAGTTTATCGGCGAGCAGGGCCAGATTAAACTGACTTCTTGCGTTATTAAGCGGAGGGGTTGTGATCCGTGCTATTAAGCGGACTCAATATGCTTTTTAGTTGACATAGGCTTGCTGAGTCGGAGAGCTCAGATTGTATGTCCTGCTGACTTAATTGAGTCCGACCAGTGGAATAGAATTCGATCTCTTGGGATGACTGATGCGGAGCTAGCTGATGCTGGCTTCAAGGCAATGGAATATGCAAGCTTGATTTTCTTACTCTAGTGTTGTGCTTTGATAGTGTATCTTACTTGACGGTAACCTAGATTGGCCAAGACATTTTCCCCATGCTGGGCAAGTTTACTAGAGATTTAAAGAAGATTCCCGGCCTGAGGCAAGGTCGGCCAAACCATGTCTACACTTTGGGGGTGGATAAGGCAAAGGGTCAGATTGCTGACTTTGTCAGGGACAATCTCCCGTGCAAGGCTTTTGATAAGTTGGGCATGGGTGCGGTCTATGACAACCGTCTGAAGGACTTCCTGGATGGAGTGAACATTGTGTCCGAGTACTCTCTCCGTGTTGTGGCTGCTTGTTTCTTGCGTCTTCAGAGCCACAAGAGTCTAGCCCCCGATTCTTAGGCCAGTAGGTTTGTGGACTTGTAGTTTTTTGTTTTGAAATTTTATTTCAAATGAAATTGTCATCCATACAATTTGAAAGTGGAAGGAGTATTTCGTTAAGTTCTCATCCTTAACTTTATTCCGAGCACTTCTTTAAGTACTTGATTTAATGTGCACTTTTTGTAAGTGCTTCGTTAATGGTGAGGTATCTTGCCCTCCAGTATGCCATGCATTGACTTGCAGTTTTGGATGGCATGCTAAAGGTTTTGTCTTACAGACAACAAATGCAGCCAAGAGATTGTTTTACAAACTTCTTGAGTCTGACCTGTGGAGCTCAATTGAGTGCGACCCCATGGTAGACCTGATGAGCTTGACCGAAAAACTTCACAAAGCTCGTCTTACGAAGCTCAGTTCGAGTCGATCCTATCCTTTGCAAACTTTGCTGAGTTCGACTTGCGAAGCTTAGGTCGAATCTGTCTTGCAGATTTGATTTTAAGCCGGTTCCATACTGCGGAGCTCAGATGTACTCTTGATTGAGTTTTCTTAATCCAAACTTTCAGTCTCTTGAATGCTTTATAACATGGGACGTCTTGCCCCACAGTATGCTATGCACTAACATACAGTTTTTGGATGGCATACTTGGTCGTTTGTCTGTCTAATCTAGAGTCTAGCACGTAGACTTAATTGTTTGAGTCTGTCACGCAGACTTTATTAGTTTGGTCTTTGCCGATCTTGATGAGTCCGACATGCGGAGCTCAGGTGTCAGCCGTAGTGATTTGAGTGGGGTCCGCACTATGGAACCCGGCTTTCTTGGCCTACAGACAATTTAGAGGATATGTTTATTTAGTCTGACGCGGGGGCGCGGATGTCATATTTTGGCGAACCGAGTCAAAAAATTTGTGACTTCACAAATTAAATTTCTGCGAGCTAGGTCGGATTTGTCAGACCTCATGTGTGTATTACTAAGCCAGACTGGGTGGGGCTTAGGTATCATATTTTAAGGGAGTCAGAAGTATTTCTGAGTATTTCATTGAGAAATATTGAGAAGTATTTCTGACGCGCATATGTCGAGAAGTCAGTCCAACCTTATGGGATAAGGAGAACTAAATGATAAAATGCACAATAGAACTAGTCAATATGACATTAAAATAGCGTTAAGGAGAACCTGATGGGATGATGTCCTTATCGCGGACTTGACCGCTCGGTGCACCAAAGGAGTTGTTGATCGTACCGATGTGATGATGGTCCTTTGAGTTATAGCATTCAGGGCGACCGACTGCTCCGCATATTGTTGGGCAAGCTAGGCCAGTTCGGACTGACTTCTCGCGTGAAAAGTATTGGACGAGCAGGGCCAGGCTATGCTGACTTCTCGTTTTAAAGCAGGGCGAGCAGGGCCTGGCTAGTGCTGACTTCTCACATGAAAGTATTGGACGAGCAGGGTCAGTCTAGTGCTGACTTCTCATTTTAAAAGCACGGCGAGCAGGGTTAGGTCGGGCTGACTTCTCGCATGAAAGTATAGACGAGCAAGGCCAGGCTAGTGCTGACTTTTATCACTGAGCTGCTGCATAGAACTGTTCCTAACAATCAGAGGAGTGAACTCCGCTGGTTACCGATGCCTTACCTGCCAAGTCAGCGCATCCAGAATGGCAAAGGTTCAGTCAACTGGTGGAGTCACTCAGCTGATTACTCCAGTTAGCTGCTCCTTATAACTTAATAAATTTCAATCATTCCCAACTAAGTTCTCAACTTGCAAAATCTTTCATGACAGAGTGGTTTTGTGAAAATATCAGCCAGTTGATCTTCAGTGGATATGTATCTCAAGATAACATCTCATTTTTCCAGATGATCTATAAGTGATGTCTCACATCAATATGCTTTGTTCTTGAGTGTAAAACTGGATTCTCAGTAATAGATATTGCACTTGTGTTGTCACACATAATTGGAATTGTCTTCTCCTCTATTCCATAGTCTCTTTTGTTGTCTGATCCACAACACTTCTGCATAGCATCTTCCTGCTGCTATGTATTCTGCTTCAGCTGTTAAAGTAGATATAGAGTTTTGCTTATTACTAAACAATGATACTAGTCTGCTCCCTAGCATCTGACAAGTTCTAGAAGTGCTTTTTCTATCAATATTGCATCCAACATAATCAGAATCTGAATATGATATCAGCTTGAATCCTCCATCTTTTGGATACCAAATTCATATATTGATTGTTTGCTTCAAGTATTTGATGATCCTCTTGGCTGCTAGTAAGTGAGATTCCTTAGGTTGAGCTTGAAATCTTGCACATACTCCTACTGCAAAAGCAATGTCAGGTCTGCTTGCAGTTAAGTAGAGTAGAGATCCAATAATTCCTCTATATGACTTTTGATCAACATCTTTTGCATTTTCATCCTTCCCAAGTATAACTCTTGCACACATTGGTGTGTCTGATGTGCCACTTGTATCCATACCATATTTTTGTATCAGGTCCTTTGTGTACTTGGCTTGATTTATAAAGATGCCATATTTCATCTGCTTCACTTGTAAACCCAGAAAATAGTTGAGTTCTCCCATCATACTCATTTGAAATTTACTTTTCATCAGATTTGCAAATTTCTCATATAGCTTCTCATCTTCTAATCTAAAATGATGTCATCAACATTGCTTTGAACTAATAAAGTGCTTGTACCTTCTTCTAGCTTGAATAGAGTCTTGTCAATGGTTCATTTCTTGAATCCATTATTGGTTAAGTACTTTTACAATGTCTCATACCAGACTCTAGGTGCCTTTTTGAGCTTTTACACTTTATCTTCTTTCTCTTTAAGTTGGAAACCAGGAGGCTGTTCCACATAAACTTCTTCTTCCAAAGGTCCATTCAGAAATGCACTCTTGACATCCATTTGATAAACTTTGAAATCCTTATGTGCTGCAAAGGCTAGAAAGAGTCTGATTGCTTCCAATCTTGCTACTGGTGCAAAGGTTTCATCATAATCTATTCCTTCTGCTTGAGAGTAGCCTTTTGCAACTAGCCTTGCTTTGTTTGTGACTACTGTTCCTTGTTCATCTATCTTGTTTCTGAATACCCATTTTGTTCCAATGATGTTGGCCATGTTTGGTCTGTCAACAAGTTCCAAGACCTCACTTCTCTCAAATTCATTGACCCCTTTTTGCATTGTTGTAATCCAATCAGCATCTTGAATTGCATCATCTATTGTTTTGGGTTCCACCTGTGATAAAAAAAAACAAGTTTGCGTATTCTTTAGTTGTCTTTTGGTTCTAACACTTGTATGAACATCTCCAATGACTTGTTCTTCAGGATGACCTCTTAGCCAATTCAAATCAGGCTGAAGTTGCTCTTGATTTAGTTCTTCTACAGCTCCAGCTTGTGTGTCAACTTCATGATCTTATGTTGGTGCTTTTGCTTTTGTGTTGACTGGTGCATCATCTTGATTTCCAAAAGTGTGATCCAAGATTGTAGCTGGTAATGTTGTATTCATATAGACTTGTCCTTGTATAGCTTCTGCTTCTTTA
This sequence comes from Gentiana macrophylla, assembly GCA_026214975.1. Lineage (NCBI taxonomy): Eukaryota > Viridiplantae > Streptophyta > Magnoliopsida > Gentianales > Gentianaceae > Gentiana > Gentiana macrophylla. Next base: position 38,524,168 of record CM047815.1, read on the forward strand.
AGATTGTGTAAGCTTTCACCATTTGTATTTGGTTCATCAAAAACTACATGAATTGACTCTTCAATCACAAAATTTCTTTTGTTGAGTACTCTGAAAGCTTTGATGGTGTCTGAGTATCCCATGAAGATTTCTTCATCAGCTTTTTCATCAAAAGTATCCAACTGATTTCCGTTCAAAACAAAACATTTAGATCCAAACATATGCAAATGTGAAATGTTAGGTTTTCTTCCATTCCAAATTTCATATGGTGTTTTTCCATGATGTTTGTTAATGATAGATCTGTTTTGAGTATAGCATGCTGTATTTGCTGCTTTAGCCCAAAATATTTTTGGGAGGGATGCTTCTGCAATCATGGTTCTCACGGCTCCTTTGAGTGTCCTGTTTCTTTTTCTGCTACACCATTTTGTTATGGAGTGCATGCTGCTGATAGTTGACGTAGTACACCATTTTCTTCACAGTAGGTTCTGATAACTTCATTTAGGAACTCTGTGCCCCTATCTGATCTTATCTTGAAGATCTTCAACTATTTTTCATTATGTTTTCTCCTCAGCAAATATGGTAGCTTTTTTAGTGTCTCTCTTTTCTTGTTCATGAATATGGTCCAAGTGAATTTGGAAAAATCATCCACCACCACTAGAGTGTACTTCTTTCCACTTACACTCACTGGTGTGACTGGTCCAAAAAGGTCCATGCACAAAAGGTGTAAGATCCTTGTTGTAGCTTGATAAGGCTTTGACTTGAAGGAGCTTTTGATCTACTTTCTTTTTGACATGCATCACAAAGACCTTCCTTTTTGAATGTGATCTCTGGAAGGCCTTCAACTAGCTTGTTCTTTGACAATTTGTTGATGGTCTTGAAGTTGAGATGGTTCAGTCTTCTACGCTAAATCCAGCTGGTTGATTTCTTATTCTTGACAAGAAAATAGGTTTCTGCCTTTGCTGTCTTCCAATCCACCACATATATGTTGTCTTCTCTTTTTCCTACAAGTACAACTATGCTGGTTTGATTGTGAATAACTTTGCATCCTTCTTTGTTGAAGTGCGCATCGTAGCCTTTGTCATAGAATTGACTGATGCTTAAAAGATTGAAACTCAATCCTTTAACATAAGCCACATTTTGAATCTTCAAATTGTTCTTGAGCATTGTGCCTTCCCCTTAATATTGCCGGGGTTTTCTTTGCCTCCAAATGTAACTTTGGGTCCTTCAAAGGCTTAAAGTCAATCATTCATCCCATGTTCCCTGTCATATGTCTGGAACTTCCACTGTCTATGTACCAGATATCCTACAAAACAGATTATGCAGTTTTAGGTACCCAACACTGATTGGGTCCCTACTTGTTAGAAGTCATGCCTCTCAAACTAAGTGTATATCCAAAGGATCTCTTTCTTGGACAATTGAAATCATCAACTTCATATATGTAAAGCATGGCATAATAATTTCTTGTAGGCTTATTTAAATTATTCTTATACAATTCTTCACTTTTTGGTGCATTAGCATCCTTTTTCACTCTCCAATATGCAGGAGGAAACTTATTTTCATGCTGTTTTTTGTGATCAGGAATGTGCCTGGGTTGGCCTTTCTTAAACACATGTTGCATGGCACAAAATGGTTTCTTCTTGTATTTTGGGGGTGCAACATTCCAACCATCCTTTGAAGGGTAAAGTCTTCCATTACCTTTCAGTAAGCCTTTGACTTTAATTGGCTGGTTTGATGATTTGCTGTGCTATTTTACAACACTGGATTTTGACTTCACTGGTGCAGGATGAGTAGTTGAAACTATGGTCTGTCCTTTTCTGAATTTAGGTCCAGTTTTGGTCCTTGATTCAGAATTTTGTTGTCCAATGTTTCCTTTCTCATCTTGACTGTTGTAGCCAAGACCAGATCTGGATCCAAACCTTTTTGGGGGTTTGTAAGCTGGTGTATTTAGTGGTGCAGTGGTGCTCTTAATGTTAGGAAATCTATGCGGAAACACAACGGAATTCAAAATTTTATTCCTATCGACCCAAGATCGTCTTCGTTCAAGCAATAAACAAATAAGCTAAAGATGGTGGTTACCTTACTTGATCTAAAAGATCGACGCTTTGACCGTCTAAGGAGAGTATTTCTGCATAGAGCCGCCCAAGTGTTCGGCCTCTACCGCTAGTCCACACGAACAGCCCGCCGGAATCCCATCATGGATTGCTATTGGAAAACTCCGCTTGCTAGACCGGTCTTTTTCCCCTCTCTCCAACTCTCTATAGGATGCTCTCTATTTTACACAAGAACTATTAGCTCTTGTAATTGTGATGTACAAAAGAGCTTGACACCCACCTCTTATTTATAGTGTAGGGGGCGCCCCAACCTATAGTGGAGGAGAAGAAAATATTTTCCCAATAAAATAAGGAAAATATAATTGATTGATTTATCTCATTTAATTTAATATCCTATATTCAATATTTCCAAAATATTGTCAATATCATATATTGATTATATTTATCTTGTTACCATAAATCTATTTTTTTTCAAAATCAATTATTATCCAATATTAATATTATGGTAATATTATTAATTAAATTACACAAACCAAATGTATCCAATACATGAAAACTTGCGCCACATGCATACACGAATATACACATATTTAATTAACGTGATTAACTAGTTTGGCAATCCCACGTGTGTCTTACACACAACTTTCGGCCATATATATATATATATATATATATATAATTAATTAATCAACAAAATTAATATCTTGTGTTATATTTATTCATAATAAATAAATACCACTATAACCTTTATAGTCACGAGATAAAACTTTCCAAATTCGGTTATTGTTGGAAATAAAATTTATGTTTTGATGATAATTCATCACAATTATTCTAAGTATTATCTTAACCTCATTGATGAAGTGCTAAAGCTAGCTGTTATAGTTAAAAGCTAAAAGATGTCTAGAACTGAATGTCTAGGTTTTACTAGAGTTTGATATTTGTATAGGTTACATCAGACAAGCAATGTAATAGTTAATGTGTCGTAAAATTGAAAACTCGAAATCATTCAGAAAACTGGAAATCATCAAGATAAACAAACTGACTCAAAATACACCTAGATGAAACTGAAGAAGATAAGTTCGCTGAGGGACACAGACTCAGTTGGCTTATCTGGAAATTGAAGAACTGAGGGTCACAGACTCAGTTATTGAAGATTGAAGAAGCGAGGTTCAAACTCGATTATGAAGACTACGTCGAGATCAGAAGTTAGACTTCGAGCAAGATTGTGGTGACTGAATCGACTTTATGGATCTTGTATGAAGACCTAAGAATCATAAGGACAATGAGTTCTTAGATGATAATAAGTCATGGTGTACTCTGATTAAATCAATTATAATCAGATGAAAAACTGGAGTACTGATATTTGAAGAAGAGTAAAATCTCAGTTAATGCTCCAAGTCAGTGAAGAAACTGACAAATGATAAACTTAGTATAAAACTGACAAGGATACTCAGTTTTATATGTCAGTCATCCAAAAAATTGATAGTACAGTCGAACGTTGTAAAGGAAGCAATTTCATTGGATGAAATACTGACACAGCAGAACGGTCAGAAAATATATCCGTTACAAAATAGACGTTGATACAATTCGAATTCATGCCAAGTGAACATTGGACCTCACACTATAAATAGAGGACTTTGCACCAAGGATTAATAAGTACATACATAAGAGATTTTACAAAAGAATTAACGTGTGCATTAATCATTCGAATTGCTATCATCTTTGCGCTATAACAAGATCAAATCAAGAAATTCTTCAAGTGTTCAAACTACCAAGAATTTATCAAGAATCAAACACTTTGAAGAACCACAAACAAGAATCAATTTATTGATTCTCAACCCAACTTTGATTCTACATCAAAGGTTTAAACTGTGAAGCAAACCGGGAAGGTTTTGTCAAGGACAGTTGTGACAAGCAGTCGGGCAGACTGTGTTTGTGGTGGTAGCTGGTGAAGAGGCAATTCAACCCTCTAAGGACCAGTGTTCAAGCAATTGAAGAACGGCAATTCTACATGTTCTACAACTGTTTAGATAGTGAAGCTAGGGATTAGCCAAGGACTATTGTTTAGGACTTTTTGTAACAGTTCACCTCAAGAAGTTCTAGTGGAATTTTCCTCCACACCACAGGGGAAGAGAGGACATACAGGATTACACCACCTGGAACCTCTATAACATTTGCCTTATTTACTTTACGCATTTATTTATTTATTCAGGATCTACCTACAACATTTTGATAATTGATTGTTATACACTTCACAGTTCACAAACTGACATTCATCAGAATTCAGTTCACTACACTCAGTTTTCATTAAAGAACAACAAGATCAAGAAAAAGGCTAGAATTATCCACTGCCGGTTGACTCAGTTTTGGTTAAGCCAGTTTGACTTAAACTCAGCTTTGTCAGCTTAACTCCACACAAGTTTTAACTGAACCACAATATGTTTAAAATCCATCTTAGGGAAGTTTTTGGTGACAAGTTTATTCACCCCCCCCCCTCTAACCTTGTGTTAGCCTTTCCAAGGGACCAACAATTGGTATCGGAGCGGTGTTTCTTTGACAAGATTTCATTTGCTCCATATCTCCTCTAGTTGTTCTCATTTGAAAGCTCAGTTCCAGTTAAATTAATATCAGTTTTCACTCACTCACAATGGATAACAATCAATATGCGAGATAGATGCTTATGTGCAACATGGACAGATTTGACGAATATAAACGTCGTATGCAGGCCTTCCTAGCAGCTACTCGTGATGAAATGATGGATGTACTCACTGATGGACCAATTCAGATCACTCACATGCAAACTGTTGGTGGACAGCAAGTTCGAGTTGCAAATCCCAAATCCGAATGGACTAGTGATGATCGCAAGAGAAACAATCTCAACAATGTTGCTATGGACTTTATCCTCAGAACTCTTGACAGCAACATGTACATAAAGGTGAAAGAATGCACAACTGCCAAGGAAATGTGGGACAAACTACAACTTGTTTGTGAACGAACAGATTCAATCAAGGAAAACAAAATTTCTGTTGCAAAAGAAAAGTTTGAGAATTTCAAGATGAAATCTGGAGAAACCATTGACCAAATGGAAACAAGATTCAGTGTTATCATGGATGTATTAGATCTACTCAAGATTGAGTACTCTAAGAAAGTTATCAATACAAGAATCTTGAAGGCATTACCAATGTGCTGGAAAATGAAGGTCACTGCTATGGAAGAAGACTTGACATAGAGGATTCATTCAAAATCTTCTCAGATTTAAAAGCTTATGAATTCAGTGAAGATTTTACAAGTACAGCTGCAATAATCAAAGCTCTGGAAGAACCAAAGACCACGAAGACTCACTCAGCAAAGATCAAATGACATTCAAGAAAACTCATCAAGCAATCTTCATGAATTGGATGAGATGGAAGAACAAATGGCTCTAATGATGAACAGAATTCGAATAATGAAGAGTGGATACCCAGTCACCCAGAAGTTCATCAAGAGGACTCCTGAGAAAAGAAAAGATGATGAATATCTTTGTTTCAACTGCAAGAAACCTGGACATTATAAGGCTGAATGTCCAGAACTGACCAAGAAGACTCCACCAAGAAAAGTTGGTAGAAGAGCACTACTTGCTGGAGATGAATCAGATTATGAAGCTGGTACTGAAAGACTATCAGACGACACATCTTTAATGGCACACATGGAAGATCCAAATGAGGTATGTGAATCTAATTCAAAATATTCCTCAGCTCAAATTTCCATGCAAAATGCATGTTCTTCGACTGCTGACTCCAATCCAAAAATCTAGAATTAGAAGAAACTCTTAACGAATTGATGAATCAGCTAGTAACTATTCAAGCTGGTTATGAATCAATTAAAGATGAGAAAGAGAATCTAATTCTTGAAGTTGAAAGATTGATGTCTGAACTAAAAATATTGAAACTGACTAAAACTGATAAAGAAAAGATTCAAGATCGACCCTCAGATCATCGGCAACAATCGAATCATTTGCTCAATCAAGTTTAGTTACTGGATTCAAATCAGGAAAACCGTATGGAGACAAGACGGGTTTAGGATTTGATACACAAAAATCTTCTAAGAATGGAACCAGCAAAGCTGCCGAACCTAGTACCAAAACTGGTATTAAGTTTGTAGCTGAACAACTTCCATAAACTGAGAAAATTACTGAACCAGTAAAGCCAGTATCACATAGGATAAATCAGTTTTCCAAGAAATCAACTGGATTTACCAACAAGGGTAAACCAAATGGTAAATCAGCTGTATCTCAAGAAAACCGAACTGGGAAATCAACTACCAGGTCCACAAAAACTAATCAAGTCAAGAACCAGAAAAATTACAATCAAAGTAAATCCAAGAATGTCAATCATTCAAAGATTCACACATTTAGGGGGAAAGGAAGATTATATCCCACTGAAGATGATTGGAATTTTACTGCATCCACTAATAAAACTGATAATGACAATCATTCCAGACAGAGAACTTTTCACAAGTTTCAATCCAAAAATCAGCAGAAAGCTAATCTCGCCTCGGCCAAAAGCCCCCAGCATCAAGGTCACCTCAGGACTTCGAGTAAAAGGAATGATGGTTATTATACAAGTTTTAATAGGAAGCATGATGGAAATAAATTTCAGCCAAAAGATCTGAGAGATCATATAAATAAGACACAATCCAAGCATAGACACTATGGGAGTGTGGCTTACCTATATGAAAACAAGTGCAACAATATCCGAAGAATACCTAAAGGATATATCCCCAGAGTTGTACTGACAACTGACCCCTATGGACCCAAACTGAGTTGGGTACCTAAAATTATTTAATTTTTATTGCAGGATATATTGTACTTTGACAGCGGTTGCTCTAGGTACATGACAAAGAGTAAAGACTGTCTCAGTAATTTTATTGCAAAAGATGGACCAAAGGTTAATTTTGGAAGTAAAGACAAACCTGGATACACCAATTGATTTGGTACCTTAATCAGGAATGGTCTCACAATCAAGAATGTATCTTATGTAGAAGGATTACACTACAATCTACTCAGCACCAGTCAATTCTGTGACATGGGATACAAAGTTACTTTTGACAAAGAATTCTGTGTTGTCGTCAGTGAATTAGCTTATCAAGTTGTCTTAGCCGGAAGAAGAAAATAAAACATGTATGTAGTAGATTGGACAACAGCCGTTGCTGAAACTTGTTTGCTTGTGCACACCAAATCAGAAATCAGTTGCCTATGGCATAAGAAACTGAGTCATCTTAAATTTGATGACATCAACACACTTGTTAAGAAACAGTTAGTCATTGGACTACCGGAAATATCATATAAGAAGGACAGCTTATGTGATGCTTGTCAACAAGGAAAGCAAACAAAAGCTAGTTTCAAGACCAAGTCTCAGCATTCAACAACCAGACATCTAGAGTAATTACACATGGATTTATTTGGCCCTATTACACCAATAAGTATCAGTGGAAAGAAGTATACATTGGTGGTAGTAGACGATTTTTCAAGGTACACTTGGGTAATTTTCTTAACCAAGAAAAGTGAAACCAAGCAAAGACTTATATAATTACTCAAGAGACTTCAGAATCATATAGGAGTATCAGTTGTGAAAATAAGATCAGATAAGGGAACTGAATTCCTCAATAGCGTAATTATTGAATACTGTGAAGAGAATTGTGTCTTACACCAACTGGCTGCCACAGGAACACCTCAACAGAATGGTGTAGCTGAAAGAAGAAACAGAACACTCAAAGAAGCTGGGAGGACTATGATCTGTGAAGCAAAACTACCTGAAAGATATTGGGCAGAAGCAGTTAACACAGCTTGTTATACACAGAACAGAGCTCTCATGAACAAAAGACATGAGAAGACCCCTTATGAAATTTGGAATGGAAGAAAACCAAATGTCTCCTACTTTCATGCTTTTGGAAGCAAATGTTTCATACACAATAATGGGAAATATCAACTTCATGTTTTTCAGCCCAAAGCTGACGAAGGAATTTTTCTAGGATATTCAAGTGTCAACAAAGCTTTTAGAGTACTAAACAAAAGGACACTCAAGCATGAAGAATCAATTCACGTGGTATTTGATGAACCAAACTTCCATGGTGAAACAACTGAAGACAGACCAGAACCAGTTTTTATTGACATTGGGAGACTACAAATTTCAGAATGTTCAGATCCAGATCAGCCTCAGTTTCCAACTACTCAACAAACCACACCAGAACTACATATTCCTGATCCAAATGAAGAAATTCAAGAACCAGTTCTTGAAGAACTAGTCGAACAAGATATAGATCCTTTGATGCAAACACCCACATATCAATGGATGAGAGATCACCCTGAAGAACAAGTAATTGGTGATACTCAAACTGGCGTTTGAATAAGACATCAACTAGATGCAATGATTGCATGTTTCCTAATCTGAACCTAAGGAAATAGAAGAAGCTTTGAAAGATCCAGATTGGATACTAGCTATGCAAGAAGAACTGAATGAGTTCGAAAGAAATCAAGTATGGGAATTGGTAGAAAGACCAGCTCATGTCAATATCATAGGAACCAAATGGGTTTTCAGAAACAAACTTGATGAAGATGGGAATATCATCAGAAACAAAGCTAGACTTGTAGCTAAAGGATACTCTCAAGTAGAAGGCATAGACTTTGATGAAACCTACGCACCAGTTGCAAGATTAGAAGCAATCAGACTATTTCTTGCCTTTGCAGCTCATAAGAAGTTCAAATTTTACCAGATGGATGTTAAAAGCGCATTCTTGAATGGAATTCTTGAAGAAGAAGTATATGTTCAACAACCACCTGGATTTGAAATCAAAGATCAAGCTGACAAAGTTTTCAGACTAAGGAAAGCTCTTTATGGACTAAAACAAGCACCAAGATCTTGGTATGAAACTTTGTCTCAATTTCTAGTAGATAATGGATTTATCAAAGGGACTATAGACAAAACCTTGTTCAGAATGAAAAATGGTGAAAATACTCTACTTGTTCAAATTTATGTTGATGACATCTTTTTTGGATCGGAAGAGGAACAATTATGTGAGAAATTTGCAAGTTTGATGAAAAGAAAATTCCAAATGAGTATAATGGGAGAACTAAATTACTTTCTTGGATTACAAGTTAAACAATTAGATAATGGAATTTTCATTCACCAAACCAAGTATACAAGAGAACTTATCAAAAAGTTTGGCATGGAAAAATCAACTGGAATTTCTACACCAATGGGGACCAACATCAGATTAGATGAAGACAAAGAAGGGAAAGATGTTGATCAAGCACTTTACAGAAGAATGATTGGAAGCTTGCTTTATCTCACAACAAGTAGGCCAGATATATCATTTATTGTTGGTGTATGTGCAAGATTTCAGTCAAAACCAAAAGAAAGTCATCTCACAGTTGTGAAAAGAACATTGAAATATCTGAAAGATACAGATGGAGTTGGAATTTGGAATTCAAAAGAAGGATAGTTCAAGCTAATATCTTATTTAGACTCAGATTATACTGGATGCAAAGTGGACAGGAAAGCACATCAGGCACATGTCAGTTACTAGGAAATAGACTTGTGTCATGGTTTAGCAAGAAGCAAAACTCAATCTCAACTTCTACAAATGAAAGTTTGATACATAGCAAATTGGAAGTTGTTGTGCTCAAGTTTTATGGATTAGACAGCAATTAAGGGATTATGGGATAGAAGAAGGAATGATTCCCATAATGTGTGATAACACAAGTGCAATTGCAATCACTGATAATATAGTTTTACACTCTAGGACAAACCACATTGATGTGCGTCACCACTTCATAAGAGATCATGCAGAGAAGAAGGATATAACATTTCTTTATGTACCAACTGAAGATCAGCTGGCAGATATCTTTACAAAGCCATTGGACAAAGATAGATTTGCCAAACTAAGAACTGAATTAGGGATAATCAAAGTTAGTTGAAATCAGTTAAGCCAGAAATTCGTCAAGGGGATTAATCTTTGTTATGCTGGGTGCGCTCACTTAACAGATTAGTCATTGACATCAACAATTTCAAACTGATCAACTAAAACTGAAACTGACAGACTTTTACTAAATTGAAGTTACATCTTCAAACTGACTTCAGTCTCAATTTCTATCTCAGTCAACTTAAGTCATAGGTTGACAAGATAAAAGTGACAGCGGTTATATCGCAATTAATCACTGCAGTTCTTTTTGTCAGAATATTGCGTGTACACCCCACGATTGTCAGAACAGTACATACATTGGTTACCCAAACCATCATGGAATTTGAAAAGTTGTACTACTCAACCACCAGTATATCCTACCTATTTATTCATCCCTCGTTCACATTAATTTCAATCAAATTTCGAATTCCTCCTCTTTTATAAAAACAGAATCAGACTCTTCTCAATCCACTCCTCTCAAAAATCAATTTTTGTGTTCACACTCAGATATGGCCACTTCAGACGAATCAAAACAACAAAGATTAATAACAGAGCTAGATGAATTTTCATTCGAAATGTATGAAGCCTTGTATCAAAACACTCTGTTAGTAAGTCACATCTGTGCAAAGATTGAAAAACAACCAGGATTAAGAAATATTCTGGAAGTTACATTCAAAGAAAAATGTGACTTGGAAGGTATTTTGCAATTTTGGCAAAATATGCGTTTAGTAAGAGACTCCCTAATGACAACAGTTCGTGGAGATCGAATTGCTATCAACGAAAGAGTCATGATGTCACTTTTTGGCTTCGCAAATTCATCTGTGACATCAACAGATTTGTCTACACTACCATTGGATAGGACTACATTTTTAAAGAGATTAACTTTTTCTACTGTACAAATCGAAGTTGGTATCCATGTTGACAAAATCAAGCCAGAATTTGGACACCTCAGCAGATGGCTCAGGAAGCATGTCATTGGCAAATCCAAAGGAATCAGTACACTATCTGATGAGAATATTTATCTGATGAACATTATCTGGGATGAAATAGAATTCAATTGGGCAGGTTATGTAGTCAACCAGATAAAGAAGCAGCATTTAGCCGAATTAGCCAAGATATCTGAGAGCTCAAGTGAAGGTCGTGCAATCTGTTGGCGATTCCGATCAAGAAAACACTCAGTGGAATCATTCAATTCTACCTGGAAAGACTCAAGGAAGGGAAGCAAGCAAGGGAAGCTGAAACCACAAAGAAAATCGCAGCAAAAACAGGAACAACTTCCCAACCTGGCGTGTCGAAAACGTGTCTCAAAGAGAAATCGAACACGAGGAGTCAAGAAAAAGCGGACTCAAAGACAAGAAAGATCAGTTGTAAGATGTTTATACCCAAAAACCTCAAGTATGACCGCACCAACTAAGGGGGAACAACAACAACAACAACAACAACAACAGACAACTGAAGATAGAAGGAAAAACACCCTTGCTGATAATACTTCTCAATTACAACATCAATCGATTCAAAGAATCAGCCCTTTTGAAGTCGATAAAATTGTCAGACTAATGAAGATGAAACTTAAACCAGAGGATTCTCGTGATGATAGTGATGTGATCCACGATGGTGTTCCGGATCCACTTGCCCCTTTAGCTACACCTGATCCACTTATCATCCGAGATGGGCCAATGACAAGACTTCAAAAGAGAAGAATGCGTGAAGGCTTGGATTTGTCGGTTTCTAAGGTCCAAGAAGAGTGTGGATCGACAAAGCTTGAAGATGGGCGTCCGCCCATAAAGCCCATGAAGGCTATTGTTTGCATCGATGGGCTTGAGAAAGCCGAATAAACTCTCTTATGTTAATTATTGCTGTTTTTAGGATTTAAAAGGCCAAAAGCCCATTAGAAAGGTGCCTATATGATACTATATTGGGTTAAGTCTTTATTTTCAAAGAAATAAAAGCCATTTGGGCTTAGTAAGGTCAAGTTAGGTCCATCATAAAGCAAAGTGGCGAATTTTACTTGTTAAATATCCCACATTGCTTAGGTTTTCTATTTTCATTGTGATTGTAGCCTATAATAGGCAAACTAGGAGCACATTCTACGGACAGTTAAACTTTGAGTGAAATATTATTATTTGAGTTCTTTTGAACTTGTGAGTATTCTGGGTAGAGTATTCAAACCCGAACTTATCAAGGTCGTGGGCATACCTTGTGGCGTTCACAAACCGAGGTTCTTAGATACAAGGATATCTAGGGGTCGAGGTCCTAATCCAAGGTTCTTAGGTACACGGATACCTAGGGGTCGCGAGCTCGCTTTTCATTGTTCCTACAATCAAATCCTTAAGCAAAATCCGAATTGAACCTCCCGGTTCACTTCATTGGTATCGAGAGCGAGGTTTTTGTAGGTAACAAATATCCTTCTTCTTTTTCTCTGTTAATTGCGTTATTGTTTCTATTCAAAAAAAAAAAAAAAAAAGAAAATTTGTTCCTTTTTTTGTTCTTGATCTTGACAAAAAAAAAAGAGATCTGTTATTTGTTTGTTCTTCTTGTTCGTCCCTTCATCAAAATAATTTTACTTCCAGCACCTGTTGCCGTGTTCTTGTGTATTAGCCCTGCATCACGAAAAAGATTTCCAGCCGTCATTGTCAATATTGTATATATATCAAAAAGATTTCCTTTTGATTCATTGTCCATTGATTCAAATTACTGCATACAGAAAAACAAAATTCCTTTATTTGATCATATATCAAATATTGCATCTTTGAGATCATATTTCCTTTTGCAAGTTGTAGCCGTATAAAACAAAAAAAAATACAAAGGCAAAGTTTGACCTATTTGTTTTAATTTATCGTAATTTTATTTCCTTTGTCGGCCTAAGAAAAAAAAAAAAAAAAAAAAAAAAAAAAAAAAAAAAAAAACAGGCTCTTTAATTACGAGAATTTCACACCTGGGTGTGAAAATTTTCACACCCGTGAAATTTTACTGTCAAAATAATTCATCAAATTTTCCTTTTCCTTCCTTCTTTGCTCTTCCTTCTTGTACCTCATTTCATCCTAACCTCTTTAAGGCTTCAGTCTCACCCTAGGTCCTCATTTAGGTTCTTTGGTTGTGATTGCTCGGTTTGCTCATTGTTTTGGTTTGTTCTCGCTTGAACTCTACACACGAGGGAGTGATAAACACGAGTGTTGTGAGGCATAATGTCGAAGCGTTCTGAATATGACGATGAGGGTACTACGGATGGTCGTTACCGGATGTATACAGAGGCTATAGAGAGTAGGGTCGCAAAGGCAATAGAAGCGTTTAAACAGGAAAATGCCGAGATGTTGGATGACCGGTTTGCACGTCAACATGCGGATTTAATTGCGGAGTTTCGAACCATGCTGAGGGAAGGGCATGTCCCCTGCTGATAACCGTGGTGGCGTTGTTGATAACCATGGTGGTGTTATTGCTAACCGTGGCGGTGGTGTTGATAATCGTGGTGGTCGTGGTAACCGTGGTGGTAGAGGTGATATGCGTCGGAGAGTGGCAGTACCGATAGTTGAGGAGGAGGATGATGATGATGATGAGAAATTGGAAATCGGAGATTTATACACTCCGCTCCTGATGTGTATTTAGATTGGGTTACTTAGTTGAGCCCATAATTATTCGAGAAAACTAAAATTAATTTGGCAACACTTGAGTTTGAGGGTTATGCTACCATTTGGTGGGAGCAATCGATTGCGAATCGTAGAGCACACATTGATGACCTTGTCTTGAAACCGTGAGCAATATGAAAGTTACAAACCCTAACGCAAAGGGCTCGTTCGGTGGAGGATTATTATCAAGAAATGGAACTTACGCACATACAAACGAGGAAGCCGATGCAACTATGGCTCGCTTTGTGAGTGGTTTACGGCCAAATTGCGCACATCATTTGATTTTGGAAAAGATGGTGCATGCAAAGCAATTGATTGAAAAGCTCAAGAAGAAGAGAGTTGCCATAACAAAACCTTATTCAGCAACTTTCTACTTATCGCTCAAAGAAAAATAACAAGGAAGTTGTGATGAAGATGATCATACAAGAAATGATATTGAAGATGTGACTATGATGAGTATATTGAAGATGTGATACCAATAAATAATAATTCGTTGGTGATTAAACGAGCTTTAAATGCAAAGGCTAAGGTAGATATTCAACGGAAAACATTTTTCAAACTCTTTATTGGCTGTGTTCTATGATCATTGATAGCGTTGTGGTTAGCACCGAGGTGGTGGAGAAACTCGGTATTCTTACTACACGACACCCCAAACCTTATAAATTGCAATGGTGAATGATTGTGGTGAAGTCCGAGTTACGGGGCGAGCATTGATCCCTTTAGCATTGGAAAGTTGGAGGATGAGTTCCACACTTATTACTTGGCAATACGATAGGAAGGTTATCTATGACGGTTTTCGAACAAGTACACATTGCTACACAAAGGCCGCGAAAATCTCAATTGTTTCAATGTCACCACAAGAAGCCCATGAGGAGCAACTTCGCCTTGCTAAAAACGTGAGGGTGAGAAATTAAGCGAGGAGGAAAAGTTGAAAATTCAAAGAGAGAATCCATGAGCCCGTGTGCCGTGCCGGTGATAGTAGTGCCCAAGAAGGGTGGAGAATGGAGGATGTGCACGGATTGTCGAGCCATCAACCAAATAACGGTAAAGTATCGCTATCCCATTCCCCGGTTAGATGACATGTTAGATGAGTTGCATGGCGCTAAATATTTCACAAAGATTGATTTAAAAAGTGGGTATCATCAAGTGCGCATAAGAGAAGGCGACGAATGGAAAACGGCCTTTAAAACTAAATTTGATGATCATTGAACGATATCATCCTTTGATGATATCCCGATTTATAGCCCAAGGATCAACCTGAAACAACATATGATCCTTCTGACATCCTAACTAAGGATGAGTTGGCCAAAGTTCATGAAAACTTGAATATTGTGCTTAGTCACAAGGATGCACAAAATGGCCTTGTATCAAATATTTCTGGATATCTCGATTATAGAACCTTTAATCACTACCATGCAATCGATGTCCCTTTGATTCATGCAAGATTAGAAATGATCCACAAATCCAGCCTGTTCCAAATCGCTCCCTTGGACGAAATTTTGTGTTGGGTTTGTACTAAAAAGATGGCACATTTTATTGCAAGCTAGAAGACTCAACTACAGTAGATCGGGAAACTCATGCTCAGGCTTATTGGCACATGAATCAGCATATCTACGGGTTAGAAACACAACTTAAGGAAGTAATAACTTCACAGCAACGTATATCAGCCGACCAGCAAGCAACCCATGCTTTAGTAGATCAACTTTATGATGCCAAAAAGGGGGAAGCTGAAGAAGAAAAGCTAAAGTTACTTAAAGAGATGAAGCGACTTGAAGATGAATTGCAAAGATACAATTCAGATCCTAAGTTCTTAAGAAAAGACTGACTGATGAACTGATCATTGTGAAATACAGTCAACCAGAAGAACGAAGAGCTACTCTTACAAAAGATATGTGGATGCAGTTTGTCAAAGATTACAATCCTATTAAAGCCATGTACAAGGATAGGACATTTGAAGAATCCTTGAACTACTTTTTATCTGATATATACTTTCCTTGATACCTAACATAATGCATGATAGGATCTTTGAACAACCATAGATTAGTCTGAAAGTCCTTAGCAAAAGTTTCGGTAGAGCTTTCGCACTTTCTTTTTACATAGCAGAAAATGGCACAATACAAGAAGAATCAGAGGATTGATGATAAACTGAAGATTAAAGACAAGACTGAACAGATGAAAGCTGATGTAGTAGAATTTGAAAAATACTACTTGAAAGAATCAGATTTACCAAAGCTATTTCTATGGAGAAGATGGAAAGAAGGAAGTGAAGTTGACTACAACAAGACATTCTCAAAGGAAGACTCCAAGCTAGAAGAAGACTATCGTTTGTATGACAAGGAAATGAAGTACAACTCAGTTAAGAAAAAGCTTAGTCTTTAATCACAATTTTTTTTTTGGACTAAATGTAATCCAGTTTTTGCTCATTCTAATGAAATCCAGTTTTCTAGTTTTACATTGTTTTGATCTTTAAGCTTTTCTTTTAGGGAGAGTTTTGGCATCATCAAAAAGGGGGAAATTGTTGGAAATAAAATTTATGTTTTGATGATAATTCATCACAATTATTCTAAATATTATCTTAACCTCATTGATGAAGTGCTGAAGCTAGCTGTTATAGTGAAAAGCTAAAAGATGTCTAGAACTGAATGTCTAGGTTTTACTAGAGTCTGATATTTGTATAGGTTACATCAGACAAGAACTGTTATAGTTAGTGTGTCGTAAAACTGAAAACTGGAAATCATTCAGAAAACTGAAAATCATCAAGATAAACAAACTGACTCAGAATACACCTAGATGAAACTGAAGAAGATAAGTTCACTGAGGGACACAGACTCAGTTGGCTTATCTGGAAATTGAAGAACTGAGGTCACAGACTCGATTATTGAAGATTGAAGAACCGAGGTTCAAACTCGCTTATGAAGACTACGCCGAGATCAGAAAGTTAGACTTCGAGCAAGATTGTGGTGACTGAATCGACTTTATGGATCTTGTATGAAGACCTAAGAATCATAAGGACAATGAGTTCTTAGATGATAATGAGTCATGGTGTACTCTGATTAAATCAGTTATAATCAGATGAAAAATGGAGTACTGATATTTGAAGTACAGTAAAATCTCAGTTAATGCTCCAATTAAGTCAAGAAACTGACAAATGATAAACTCAGTATAAAACTAACAAGGATACTCAGTTTTATATGTCAGTCATCCAACAAACTGATAGTACAGTCGAACGTTGTAAAGGAAGCAATTTCATTGGATGAAATACTTACACAGCAGAATGGTCAGAAAATATATCCGTTAGAAAATAGACGTTGATACAATTCGAATTCATGCCAAGTGAACGTTGGACCTCACACTATAAATAGAGGACTTTGCACCAAGGATTAATAAGTACATACAGAAGAGATTTAACAAGAATTAACGTGTGCATTAATCATTTGAATTGCTATCATCTTTGCGCTATAACAAGATCAAATCAAGATATTCTTCAAGTGTTCAAACTACCAAAATTTATCAAGAATCAGACACTTTGAAGAACCACAAACAAGAATCAATTTATTGACTCTCAACCCAACTTTGATTCTACATCAAAGGTTTAGACTATGAAGCAAACCGGGAAGGTTTTGTCAAAGACAGTTGTGACAAGCAGTCGGGCAGAATGTGTTGTGTTGGTAGCTGGTGAAGTGGCAATTCAACCCTCTAAGGACCAGTGTTCAAGCAATTGAAGAACATCAATTCTACCTATTCTACAACTATTAAGATAGTGAAGCTAGTGATTAGCCAAGGACTATTGTTTAGGACTTTTTGTAACAGTTCACCTCAAGAAGTTCTGGTGGAATTTTCTTCCGCACCACAGGGGAAGAGAGGACGTACAGGATTACACCACCTTGAACCTCTATAACATTTGCCTTATTTACTTTACGCATTTATTTATTTATTCAGCATCTACCTACAACATTTTGATAATTGATTGTTATACACTTCACAGTTCACAAACTGACATTCATCTTCAGTTCACTACACTCAGTTTTCATTAAAGAACAACAAGATCAAGAAAAAGGCTAGAATTATCCGCTGCCGGTTGACTCAGTTTTGGTTAAGTCGGTTTGACTTAAACTTAGCTTTGTCAGCTTAACTCCACACAAGTTTTAACTGAACCACAATCCGTTTAAAATCAAGCTTAGGGAAGTTTTTGGTGACAAGTTTATTCACCCCCCCCCCTCTAAACTTGTGTTAGCCTTTCCAAGGGACCAACGGTTATCATCTATAACCACATTTTAATCCGGCTAGATGTTCATATGTGTGTGACCCAATAGGCTTCCGAATATGTTGACCATAGACACAAAGTGCAAATTATGAAAATGCCCTTCATGCCTAACGATCACGGGATAGCGTCTAGCAACACACCGTGACCCCCAATCATCGGAAGAGTCAAATGCAATGACTACTACCTTTCATGAGAAACAGATTACGTGTAACTTACAATCCTATCATTTGTAATAATATCCATACGATCGTTAGTCGAGTGTCAAAACATCAACGACCGTATCTTATAATCTGGATATCATGCTCTCTCGAAGTAACTCATTTACTTCCACTTTGCAAAGATTCACGAGAGTAAGACATTCCTTATAAGAAGGACATTTCGGATATTCGATCCCAATCATAGGATACGCGATTCCCGGACGACCAATCATGTATACTCCGCATGCTTCAGTATCACACCCAATCACTACCACATGATCGCCCCGTGTCTAGGGGAAACCTCAATAGTGTTAAAGCATGACAATCCACACCGTGATGCCATGAAGACACCGGTCTTAAGGATAATTACACAACCGCCACATAGTGTGACACTTAACCGTGTAAGTGGGTTAGTCTAACGTACGCATTCTCTAATACATGTCCACGTACAGTCCAAGTGTCTCTACACTTTGATAGACGAGACCTATCCCTGCCCTTAAAGACAGAAGACATCTAATACGTGCTAGTCTGTTTATACTATCAATGCCATGTTTAATAGTACATCAGCCTAGAGATGTTTAAGTATCAAACTTATTAAAGTGATTAGAGATCTCATCAACCAGAATCACCCATCATGGTTTCTCTGTCACAGTTTAACACTAAGGACGTTATCATATAACAATTCATAATTGGTTCTTTAAAAGAACATATATAGGACAACAGAAAAGCCATTTAATATATGTATAAACATAAATAAATAGTAGAAATGATCCGACCCGGTCGGATCCGGTCCAACCCGATTGGGTTTAGGACACTATTTCAAAAATCTCCCACTTGGCCTAAAACCAATCACTCGCACACACAAGACCAAGTTGAAACACAAGAATCTCATGCAATACTCGTAACCAGCCCTAGCCATGAACGGATCGCTATCCATGGGGACACAAAGTATCTTCATATCATGTTCCAAATGACCAAGTCAAAGGAACCGCCTCAACACACACACGGATCTCTGATGAGGCCCTGGTCCTTGCTTTAAGCAATGATTCCACTTACTATATTAGCTATATAGAAAAGGTAAAAGAACCGTATAAGGTTCAGGAATGAACCTTCTAGATCCATGTACTGCTCCCGCTGCGCCTTTAAGGCACTACTGTGTTTTGGCCTGGTTGTGGAATTTACAGTGACCTATAGACTAGAACATTTCCAGCTCACTATATCACTTAATCAAAGTGACTGCAAACCCAGACTGTAGCTCTCATTCGCCTTCATAAGACTCAGGATATATGTCTGTATATCTATGTTTATTTAATTCCAAGTTTCAATAAACTAGGAAACTTTCCTTAACTTGTTTAAGGATAATCTCGACATTCACCATATTTACTTTCAAACTTGCTCATGACCATTCATGGACTATGAACATCTGGCATTACTTTTATGATGGTTCCTATCGTAGTAGAAAAGGAAACCTTCCATAAACATCATCTTTCACTTTATCTTTAGGACCAATGTCCTAACATAGACAGATCTCGCAATCTATGCTAAACTTCTTTTAGCATCACATCTATATAGGTAAACTATAATCTAACAGCAGTTAAATCTATCGCTATAGATTCTCATTTCTAAAATGAGAACTGCTAATCCAAGTGCTTTCATAAAGACCTTGAACTACCAACACATTAATTGACTGTGACACGGGGTAACAATTCTCGAGAGAGATATCCAATACCTTATTCAAAAATCGTAACACACTCCCACTATCCATCTTGCACATTGGGCATATCCTTCTTTTGACTAATCAAACTCCTTTGATTATCAAACAAAGAAATTTTCTAGAGAAACTTGTTTGAGTCCATAAATGGATCTCGTGGGCTTACATATCATGTTATCGTCTATGAACATTGAGCTGTCTGCCCAACGTCTTCAACACTATCATATAGCCATGATACGAAGTTATAACAAGCATAGTCTGAATAGAACTGGGCTCAGCCTTACAGGGACATTCCCTCTAGGTAAGACAGACTAGGTTCATAACATGGTTGTCACTGATGGAATCTAATTCAGATATTATGGCTCCTGGCCATATCTCTCAATCTTTCCTTTCAAACATTCTTTCATAAGTCGTGAGATATTCATTCATCAAGATGAACATACCAGCAACCCTTTTGGGCTTGAGGTTATCCATAGACTTACAGAATTTTTGTGTGCACTGAGCAGTGATCTACACCTCGTCGCTATGCGGCGTCTGCTCATGTTCCATTGGATGAATATATCTTTGTGGTTCTCAAACTACATTTGATATCTAAATCTACTCCCACTGTTTCTTTTGAAAGAAACACTTCCTCTAGAAGACAGCATTTTGGAGACAAACATTTTGCTCCATGGACAAGAAAATAATATCCAACATACTTGCTAAGACATTCACAAAGTTGCATATGTCGTACTAGGCTCCAAGCCTTTCTGACTTTGCCTATGACAACTTCAAATCATCGGTTAAGATAGATTCGACATTATCTTCTTCCATATCTAATATGGAATTTATTCAACCTTTATTCTTTGGAACTTGGTTAAGTATAAGGGTACTGTCCCGAAACGGGTAAGGGATACTTCGCATGGCTTGTGTCACACCTTTATCATATAAAGTGTTGTTTCCATTCTGGGAACACAATTTAATTGCGTATCCCAAAGATGGTATCCTTCAAGGGAGAATCTTATTCGTTTCAGATGACTTCTGAAGCACCCTTCAGGTATTAATTACTTCCATCCAATTGAAGATTAATTCTTAAGTAGTTCATCAATCTTATATTCGTGCTTGCTCGAACTTTTCGGGCTTTCCGAACTATCGTACTTTAATAAGTACATTCAACTATTTCTTAAAATAGTCCAAGAGAGAGACAAACAATTGTTTATGGTATAAATTGTCACAAGCCAACAAACATCAACATGTTTAGCCTCTAGTCAATCTTCTAGGTTTCATAACCTTTTCTTAAAAGGGTATTTTAGTCCTCTTTGGATAAGATATGTATAACCCACATGATTCATAATCATATGGTTCAGCATCATCAGAATGACGTTTGATTACACGCTTCCCTTCCAGAGAGATCATGTCTAGAACAACCACAAATATTAATGATAACAGCCATACTAACATTTGGTTGAAATTTCATCACCTATATCAACTATATAGTGACAAAAATCTAGTATGATAGATTCAGTGACTTTTCAACTTTATCGGAATAACATTTATTCTTTATAATTGAATATGTCTACTAAATCCGGACAAGCAATTGAAAACGTGTTTTCATAAGAACCGGAACATAATAACATTTATTTAGTTCCCTTATCAGCTTACTAGATCCAGAATATGGTAAGTTTCACAACGTTTGCTTCACCTTCCATATCTGCATTTAATCTTTCTAATTTAATCACACTCGTAAGATATCATATATCTTAGAGTCGAATTTGAACTTAGATAGATTCATCTCAAAACACTTTCCTAGAATAGAAACTTCAATAAGTTCTCTATTTAAGCACACGCCCTAACTTTGCTTTTTAATCCTTTAAGCACTTAAAAAATGTTTCTTATTGTGGTCTTCATAAGACTTAAGAAAGATCACAAGAGCTATGTCTTTGATTTCCTTTCATAAAGAAAATCTAAAGTTTATTAAATAGTTTATTTAACCTTTTGAATCCTATTCAAAACATTGACTATTTGATTAACCTTTAAGCAATGATAGAATTAAGTCGATACTTAAATCTTACAATTTTGAAAACAACCTTACCAAAATCTGTTGTAGTCATTCACATTCAACATTTGAATTAATTGTCATCGTATGACTGAATGATCATATTGTATCATATCCAATATCATGAGCTTCCACTTTTCATTAGTAATTAAAGCCTTGGAGTACTCCATCAAATATGTAGTCTCCTTGTCTCTAACTACTATAACGGGATTGCTCGTGTCATTGCTTATTTTAAAAGGATTAAAATTTACTTAACCATATTTGAGAACGTTTCTCAAAAGGTAATAGTCATGATTTGGTTTTACTAATCGAGAAAAACATAAATATAAAAGTTCGCTAAAAACTACAACATAAAAAATGAAAATAAAATAGTGTTGTTGTTTATACACGCAAAATCAAAAATGGTCTTTTGGTTTATGATTTTGCTCCCACTAGTCAACTACTCACAATTGACTTTCAAGAATATTTCAAAAATTATGTAGTGGCTGAGATCCAATCTAGTTACCTCGATTCCCGGCGGTGGTCGATCAACCAAGATAATTTCGAAAGGTAGATAATTCATTACCATTCACATCTCTATGTGATTCTCAATGGTTGACTAGTCAACTCTTTGACGATACGCATCATTATGTGTTAGTCAACCCCTTGTCTCTAAAGTCAGACGGCCCTGATAGTGGCCAATCACTGAAAGACTCTAGTCAAGTCATAACCCAATATTCACGAGATCTCATACGATCATATCGCAATAACGACGATATACCCGAGGTAGGTCAACTCCCGGCGGTGGTCGATCAGTTGGATATGAACACAAGCTCTTCACCGTCGTTATAATATTGGGAGACAATATTTTGACTTGATTTTCGTTGTGGAAGTATTTTCGTAAATTAATTCACTTAATTAATTTTAATTTCGGTCTCATCAATTATATATATCTCTATAGATATATATCCTACACATTTATCTAGATCGTGTCTAGTCATGCATCTATCGTATCATATAAAATAAATATAAGCATAAAATAAATAAATGCGTAAAGTAACCGGTATGATCATGAACTTTTCCTAGGTACTGTTTCGAATACAAACTGACGAAACCGTGGGTCACAATCTAAGGGTAGCTGCAACCGCCAATAGGATCTTTAATGCGCCATCTCCAATGGGATCTTTATTCTTCTTTCTTTGGTCTCCATCTTCTGCTCCATTCTTGTTACATTTAATTCTATCTAATAAAATAAATACACCCGCCGCATACGGGGGGAGCTAACGGGAATGAGATAAATGCAGAAAATAAACTAGGTCACGTTCTTCATAACGGCCTAGGACCATTTTTAAAACCAACAGAAAAATTAAATCATTCACATCTATCCTATCGGTCGAGTCCATGATCAATCGGGGTCCATATAATCATATCATATCTTCTATATCTAATCCATACAATAACATCTTATGAAAAAGATAAAATTAAAATTTAACTACTTTGCGTCTTAATTAATCAATTAATATTTAATCTATTAAATAATTTTATCCAATTAATTAACTAATTAACATTTAATTAATTAAATGATTTAATCGAAATAAAATTAACTATTAATTTTAAACAATTTTAGTTTTAATTTTAATTAATTAGAACTATTCGAATATTAAATCGAAATTAAAATTAAGTCTCTTTTATTTCTTTTCTTTTGATTCATAATCAAAGGGATGCCTTTGGTTTCCTAAACCAAACGGCATCTTCCTAAACCAAATTTGGTTTAGGCCTGCCCACTTTCCAAAATCAAAATTTTAGAAGTGGCCTAGGCCTAGGCCTTTTACAAATCAAATATTTGAAAAGGGACTAGGCCTATTTCAAATCGGAGGCCAAATAATTTTGGTTTAGACCTGGCCACTTTCCAAAATCAAAATTTTGGAAGTGGTCTAGGCCTAGGCCTTTTTCCAAATCAAATATTTGGAAAGGGCCTTGGCCTATTCCAAACAAAGTTTGGAAAGGCCATTATTATTTGCCATGTGGCATCCCAATGACCCAAACTATTTGAACCATTAGTTAGCCACATGACACAACTTGACAAAGGAGAAATTATCAATCACAACTATGAACCATATTGAATCACAAAATACAAAAAACAAAAATTTGGAGATCCGCAGCATTGACCGGTCAACCGACTGCCGGCAGCAGGTTGCCCTGCTGCCGCCGCCGCCGACCAGCCGCCAGTCGGCCGAGCACCACCCGATCTCATTTTTTTTTCTTTTCATGTATCACTTTTGCGAATAAAAAAATTTTCATCTTTTAATTATGTGATTTAAACGATAAAATTAACTATGCAAAATAACATGCTTATTGCTTAAACTCGAAACTCTTTTTGATACCACTGTTAGGAAATCTACGCGGGAAAGAAGCGGAGTTCAAAAATTTATTTCCTATCGACCCAAGATCGACTTCGTTTAAGCAATAAACAAATAAGCTAAAGGCGGTGGTTACCTTGCTTGATCTAAAAGATCGATGCTTTGACCGTCTAAGGAGAGTAGTTCTGCATAGATCCGCCCAAGTGTTCGGCCTCTACCGCTAGTCCACTCGAACAACCCGCCGGAATCCCATCATGGATTGCTATTGGAAACTCCGGTTGCTAGACCGGCCTTTTTCCCCTCTGTCCAACTCTCTATAGGATGCTCTCTATTTTACACAAAAACTATTAGCTCTTGGAATTGTGATGTACAAATGAACTTGACACCCACCTCTTATTTATATTGTAGGGGGCGCCCCAACCTATAATGGAGGAGAAGAAAACATTTTTCCAATAAAATAAGGAAAATATAATTAATTGTTTTATCTCATTTAATTTAATATCCTATATTAAATATTTCCAAAATATTGTCAATATCATATATTGATTATATTTATCTTGTTACCATAAATCTTTTTCTTTTCAAAATCAATTAATATCCAATATTAATATTATGGTAATCTTATTAATTAAATTGCACAAACCAAATGTATCCAATACATCAAAACTTGTGCCACATGCATACACGAATATACACATATTTAATTAACATGATCAACTAGTTTGGCAATCCCACGTGTGTCTTACACACAACTTTCGGCCATATATATATAATATATAATTAATTAATCAACAAAATTAATATCTTATATTATATTTAATCATAATAAATAAATACCACCATATTAATTTACCACTATAACTTTTATAGTCGTGAGATAAAACTTTCCTTATTCGGTTATCATCTATAACCACATTTTAATCTGGCTAGATGTTCATATGTGTGTGACCCGATAGGCTTCCGAATATGTTGGCCGTAGACACAAAGTGCAAATTACGAAAATGCCCTTCATGCCTAACGATCACGGGATAGCGTCTAGCAACACACCGTGACCCCCAATCATCGGAAAAATCAAATGCAATGACTACTACCTTTCATGTGAAACAGTTACCGTGTAACTTACAATCCTATCGCTGTAATAATATCCATACAGTCGTTAGTCGAGTGTCAAAACGTCAACGACCGTATCTTATAATCTGGATATCATGCTCTCTCGAAGTAACTCATTTACTTCCACTTTGCAAAGATTCACGAGAGTAAGACATTCCTTATAAGAAGAACATTTCGGATATTCGATCCCAATCATAGGATACGTGATTCCCGGATGACCAATCATGTATACTCTGCATGCTTCAGTATCACACCAATCACTACCGCATGATCGCCCCATGGCTAGGGGAAACCTCAATAGTGTCAAAGCATGACATTCCACACCATGATGCCATGAAGACTCCGGTATTAAGGATAATTACACAACCGCCACATAGTGTGACACTTAACCGTGTAAGTGGGTCAGTCTAACGTACGCATTCTCTAATACACGTCCATGTATAGTCCAAGTGTATCTACACTTAGATAGACGAGATCTATCCCTGCCCTTAAAGACCGAAGACATCTAATACGTGCTAGTCTGTTTATACTATCAATGCCCTGTTTAATAGTACATCAGCCTAGAGACATTTAAGTATCAAACTTATTAAAGTGATTAGAGATCTCATCAACCATAATCGCCCGTCATGGTTTCTCTATCACAGTTTAACACTAAGGACGTTATCATATAACAATTCATAATTGGTTCTTTAAAAGAACATATATATGACAACAGAAAAGCCATTTAATACATGTATAAACATAAAGAAATAGTAGAAATGATCCGACCCGGTCGGATCCGGTCCAACCCGATTGGGTTTAGGACACTATTTCAACACTTAACTGGTGGGAAGGTTTTCTCAGCTGGTCTGTCAACTTCAGATGAGTGATCATTTGCAACTTGTTGATCAATTGAGAGTACTTCCTTACTAGTTGGTTCAGCTTTCAGTCCATCCAGTTCTTTCCTTAATCTTTTATTTTCCTCTCTCAGATTCTCACATTACTGTTCCATAATTTCATGATTTTTCTGAATTTCTTCAAATTTACTCATGAGATTTTTGATTATGTTTGCAGAATCTAGTGGGAGAATAGAAGATTATGCAGTGTCAGATGTGGATGAATTTGATGAGTATGAACTAGATGTTAGCTCTGTTTCATCACTTTTCTTAGCCATAAGGCATAGGTATGCCTTGTCATTGTCTGAGTTTTTGGATTAACCATCATCTGAATCGTTATCAGATGATTCTTCATCTTTTTAACTACTGGTTTCAGCTTTATGTGCCTTCTTGCTCTTTTTCTTTTCTGTTGTTTTGTACTTCTTCTTTTCCTCATCTTTGTCAGTTTCTTCAGGGATGCCTTGAAGTATCCTTTCTTCTTGCAATTGAAACATTTGTATTCATCATCCTTTTTCTTCATGTCTTTGCCTGAGCTTGACTTCTTGTTTGATGATGAACTTCCTTTGAATTGTTTATTCTTGCTAAACCTGTCAAAACGTTTAATCAGTAAAGCAATTTGTTTTGTTAGTTCATGTGTCTCTATGCTGCTTGTATCATCCGTTTTGCTTTGTTGGGGTGCAACTAGTGCACTGGCCTTGTGTGCCTCTACTAATGCACTGTCTTCACTGTTTAACTCAAACTCATGAGCCTTTAATTGAGACATCAGAGTCAAAGTATCGGTATTTGCAAGATTTATTGTTCCTCTGAGTACTGATGTGATGATCTTCCATCTTTCAGGTAGGCCTCTCAAGATTTTCAAGCAAACTTCCTTATGTGGGTATGTATGTCCAAGTTGTTGCAGTTCACTAATGATGCTTGAAAATCTATTATCCATTGGATCAATGGATTCACCAGTCTTCATTTTGAAGTTTTCGAATTTCTATTTTGCAAACAGACATTTTGTTTTCTTTGACTGCCTCTGATCCTTCATTGATAAGCGCTAATTTATCCCACATCTCCTTTTCTGTTGTGCAGTCTTTGATTCTCATGAACATGTTACTATCCAGAGTCTTCAAGATCATATCTTTTGCAACAAAGTCGAGGTTTGCTCTTCTTCTATCATACTTGGTCCAATCTTTCTTAGGTTTCTCTATTTCCTTTCCTTGATCTGCTTATGTGGCTATCACAGTCATGATCTTGATTGGGCAATCATTGATAACATCCAACATCTCCTCATGAGTTACTGCTGGATGATACACCATCCTTATTTTGTATTCATCAAAATTATTAACATTGAATACAAGTACTTTAGACATGAAATTTAAGAAATCCATAAGCACAAACAAGAGATATATTTAGAAAGCACAGATTTGAAAACTACTTTGAAAATAAGTGATCTCCTTGTTACCAGATATCAGATCTGAACAATTTTTGATACTAGGAACACTGCTCCGATACCAATTGTTGGTCCCAGAGAAGGGTAAAAGTACAGTCAGAGGGGGGGTGAATGACTATACTGGAGTTTCAAAAACTTTTCCGGTTTTTAAAAGCTTTTGGGCAGCGGATAAGTCCCTTGTTTTAATACTGTTTCAAAGTAGAATATGCATACACAGAGTATGAATTATGCAGTAAGTAAGTGCAGTAAAGTAAAGTGCTAAAAGTAAATAGGCACAAAGGTTTATAGTGGTTCAGGTGGTGTAATCCCTTAATCCACTCTTCTCCTATGATGATTTGAGGAGTTCACTATTGTTTTCATTGATATAATAGAAAGATTGTCCTTGGCTACACAAGCTTCACAATCTAAAAGACTATCACTCATTGGCTTCAAAAGCTTCAGTGACTCAGTCTTCAACACCGCTCCTTAAGAACAAATCCTTCATCAGCTATCACAAACACAACTCCTAATTAGATGGCTCTGATTCAGTTGCTTGACTGGTGTGAATTGGATTCACAGAGTCTGTTGATCAATCTTAGTGCTTGATGTGGAATTTGAGCTCTGATTGCTGAGTTGATCTCTAGATGTGTCTTTTAAGTTCAAATAGAAGGCTTTTTAAATTGACATAGTTTCTGCTTGTTTTTCAGTATTGTGATCGTTATTTTTCTTGTCTGTCAGCGCCTTCTATTTATAGTCTTGATATTCCTTGATTTGAATTTATGTCCATTGGCTATTTAATGTGGACAATAATCTTTGATTTAATTCTTGATTCCCCATAATTATATTCTCCTTGATCTCAGTGATCCGGATTTTTTTCAACGTTTATCACAAAATCCGTCCTTGATTGATTATTCATTTAATGCTTGATCCTCTGAATCTTCCTTATTATTCACGTTCTGAGTAAGTGAAGATGATATGCCTTACTCAACTGTTCCTTTACTTGGCTGTTGTGTGATCAGTTGAGTAGATCTGCTCATTTAGCTGATGTGCTCTTACTTCACTGAATTTCTCCAATCAGCCGATAGAATGTTTAAGCGCCGGTTCACTGCTTTCTTTCTTTCTTTGATTTTACAAGAGTCCTTGTACTTCACTGATCCTTGATTTGAGTGAGATCACTGTACACCATATTTAAACAATGAATTTCATCACTTGAAATATAACTTAGACTTATCCAAGATCACCACAGACTTTCCTGGTTATAAGTCAGACTATATGTCTTCATGCTTCTCTACTGGTACTTGGCTGCCTTTACTATACCGGATTTCTATTTTACTTAGCCATCCTACCAACTAGTACAATACTTATCTGACTCAACTTATTCAACATGTCAGACTCTAAGTAAAGACTTATACAGAGATTCTAACTTATTTCAGGGTTGCTATAACAACAAGTATGGCCATCATCAAAACATAATAAAATATTCCTAACAGTTTTCTTTCTCCCTATCTACCAGGAAGCTTCTCCCAATCATTTTTTGGGGCATATGGGGTGCCACTTTCCTCTATATAAGAGAGGTGTTGGCTAGCTCTTTTGTATCATCACAATTAGAAGAGTTATAATTTACTAGAAAATTGAGAGCTTCCGTGAGAAAGATTTTGATAGAGCTAAAAGGTCGGTCTAGAAACCGAGTTTTTCTGGTAGCAATCCATGATGGGATTCCGGCAGACTGTTCATGTGGATCACCGGTAGAGGCCGAACACTTGGCGGCTTCGTGCAGAAACTAAAACCGTAGACAAAGCATCGATCCAATTTGATCAACCAAGGTATTCTCTTGTCTACATCTTTTATGCTTGTTGTTTAAAAGAAGTCGATCTCGGGTCAATAGAAAATAAATTTTAAACTCTGTTGTGTTCCCGCGTAGATTTCCTAACAGTGGTATCAGAGCGATCTTCGAGCTTAAGCAATAAGCATTAGTTAATTTGCGTAGTTAATTTTATCATTTAAATCACGTATTAAAATATGAAAGATTTTTTATTCACAATACGATACACGAAAAGAAAAAAAATCGGGATCGGTGCCACGGCGGCGGCAGCGGCGGGGCAACCTGCTGCTGGCGTCGGTTGACTGGTCAAAGGTGGTGGCTCTCAATGATTTCGTTTTTTGTATTTTCTGATTCAATATGGTTTATAGTTGTGATTGGTAATTTCTCTTTGTTAAGTTAATGTCATGTGGCTAACTAATGATTCAAATAGTTTGGACCATTGGGATGCCACATGGCACTATTTGGTTTATGGTCCATAATTATAGACCTAAGATAAACCTAGGCATTTCCAAATTTTGTTTGGAATAGGCCTAGGCCCTTTCCAAAATATTTGATTATGGGAAGGGCCCAGACCTAGGTCCTTTTAAAAATATTTGATTTTGAAAAAGCCCAGGTACCTGCATTTGGGTTTTGGAAACCAAATGCATCCATTTTAATTAGGAGTTGAAATGAAAGAAACAAAAGCAGACTTAATCTTAATTTTGATTTGTTTTTAGTATAGTTCTAATTAATTAAAATCGTTTAAAATTAACCGTTAATTTTATTTCAATTAAAATATTTTAATTAATTAAATGTTTATTAGGTAATTGATTGGATAAAATTATTTAATTGATTAAACGTTAATCGATTAATTAAGACGCAAGTTGGCAATTTTAGTATTTATCTTTTTCATAAGATTTTATTGTATGGATTAGATATGTAAGATATAATATGATTATATGGACCCCGATTGATCATGGACTCGAACAATAAGATAGATGTGAATGATTTATTTTTCGTTGGTTTAAAAATTATCCTAGGCCGTTATGAAGAACGCGACCTAGTTTATTTTCTGCATTCATCCCATTCCCGTTAGCTCCCCTCTTGTGCGGCGAGTGTATTTATTTTATTAGATAGAATTTTATGTAACAAGAATGGAGCAGAAGACGGAGACCAAAGAAAGAAGAATAAAGATCCCATTGGAGATAGCGCATTAAAGATCCTATTGACGGTTGCAGCTACCCTAAGATTGTGACCCGCGATTTCGCTGTTTTGTATTTGAAACCATACCTAGGAAAAGTCCGTTATCATACCGGTTACTTTTCACAATTATTTATTTTGTGCTTGTATTTATTTTATATGATATAGTAGATGCATGACTAGGCACGGTCTAGATGAATGTGTAAGATGTATGTCTATAGAGATAGATATAATAGATGAGACCATAATTGATATTAATTAAGTGAATTAATTTAAAATTACTGCCACAATAAAAATTAAGTCGGAATTTTGTCTCCCAATATTATAATGACGATGATGGGCCCTTGTTCGGATCCAACTGATCGGCCCTCATCAGGAGTTGACCTACCTTGGGTATATTGTTATTATTGTGATATGATTGTATGTGATCTCACGAATATTGGGTTACGACTTGACTAGAATATTGCGGTGATTTCTAGAGGCAAGGGGTTGACTACCACATAGAGATGTGTAGTGTCTAAGAGTTGACTATTGAACCAGCAAGAGTCACGTTGAGATGTGATTGGTAAAGGGTTACCTACTCTTCAAATTATTCCAATTGATCGGCCCTCGTCGGGAATCGGGGTAACTAGATGGGATCACGGCCACTAAAGAATTTTTGAAAGATTCTTGAAAGTCAATTGAGAGTAGTTGACTAGTGGGAGCAAAATCATAAATCAAAAGACCATTTTTTTATTTTGCATGTATAAACTACAACACTCTTTTATCTTTATTTTTATGTTGTAGTTTTAGCAAGCTTTTATTTCTATGTTTTCAATTCTCGATTAGTAAAACCCAATTATGAATGTTATCTTTTGAGAAACGTTCTCAAGTATGGTTAAGTAAATTTTAATCCTTTTAAAATAAAAAATGATATAAGCAACTACGTTATAGTAATTAGAGACAAGGAGACTACATACTTGATGGAGTGCTCCAAGGCTTTAATTATTAATGAAAGAATGGAAGCTCGTGATATGATTGGATCACTTGATATAAGTATCAACGAATCAATCATATATTGTATATATCGATATCCAATGGGTCATTTTGTCATACGATGACAATTAAATTCGAACACTAGATGTGTTGAATGTGAATGACCACAACAAACTTTGGAAAGATTGTTTTCAAAATTGTGAGATTTAAGTATCCACTTAATTCTTTAATCATTGCTTGAAGATTGATTAAATGGTTCATGTTTCGAATATGATTCAAAAGATTAAATAAACTATTTAATACACTTTAGATTTTCTTTACGAAAGAAAATTGAAGACATAGCTTTAGTAATTTCTCATAAGCCTTATGAAGACTAAATTGAGAAAATATCTACAAGTGCTGAATGGATTAAAAAGGAAAGTTATGGCATGTGCTTAAAATAAGAGATCTTATCGAAGTCTCTATTCTAGGCAAGTAAGTTGAGGTAAATCTATCTAAACTCAAGTCAACTTTGAGATATATGATATCTTAAAAGGATTATTAAAATAGAAAGATTAAATACAAAATATCCTCAGATATGGAAAGTGAAGCAAACGTTGCATCATTACCACATTGTATTCTGAAAACTGATAAAGGAACTAAATAAACGTTATTATGTTTTGGTTCTTATGAAGAACATGATTCTTAGTTAAATGTGAGGATTTAATGGACAAATTCAATTCTAGTTCTTATTCGAATAAAGTTGAACTGTCACTGAATCTAACATACTAGCTTGAAGTCACTATATAGTCGATATCTCAACTAAATGTTTGAATGGCTGTTATCCTTGATATTTGTGGTTGTTCTAGACATAGTCTCTGTGGAAATGAAATGTGTATTCAAGTGTCATTCTAATGATTTTTGAATCATGTGAATAATACGTGTCTTATCTAAAGATGACTAAAATACCCTTTTATGAAAAGGTTGCGAATTCTAGAAAATTTGTCTAGAGCCTAAACATACCGATGTTTGTTGGCTTATGACAATTAATGGCATAAATGATTGCTTATTAATCTCTATGACTATTTTTAGAAATAGTTGAATATTCTTAGTGAAGTACAACAATTCGGAAAGCCTGAAAAGTTCAAGCTAGTATGTATATGAGATTGATGAGCTACTTAGGAGTTAATCTTTAATTGGATTGAAGTAATTAATCCCTGAAGGGTGTTTCAAAAGCTGTCTGAAATAGAATCGGATTCTCCCTTGAAGGAAACCATCTTTGGGATACACAATTAGATTGTGTTCCTAAAATGGAAACAACACTTTATATGATAAATGTGTGACGTAAGCCAGGCGAAGTATACCTTAACTGTTTCGGGATAGTTCCCTTATACAATACATATACTTAACCGAGTTCCAAAGAATAAAGGTTGAATAAATTCCATATCAGATATGGAAGACGATACATCAAATCCATCTTAACCGATGATTTAGGGTTGTCGTGCTTCTGGCAAGCAGGCAATGTCTGAAAGGCTTGGAGCTTAGTATGACATATACAACTTTGTGGAATATCTTAGCTAGCACACTGGATATTATTTACTTGCCCGCAGAGCAAAATGTGTTTGTCTCCAAACATGTTGTTTTCTACAGGAAGCGTTTCTTCCAAAAGAAGCAGTGGGAGTATGAGATCTCAAAAGTGTTTGAGAACCACAAAGAGATATTCAACCATTGGAACATGAGCAGGCACCGTATAGCGATAAGGTGCAGGACACTGCTCAATGCACACAAGTATTCTATGAGTACAGATATCCACACGCCTGAAAGGGCTACTGGGATGTTCATCTTGAAGAATGAAGATCTCACGACTTATATAGGAATGCTTGAAAGGAAAGATTAAGAGATATGGCTAGGAGCCATTGTATCTAAAACAGATTCCATGTATGACAACCGGGTTATGAACCTAGTATGTCTTACCTGAAGGGAATGTCCCTAAGAGTGCAGCATGTCTTTATGAAATACTGGCATGTATGGTAATACGGTTACCATAAGGCTAAGTTGATAGGCTAAAGGCTACATGGTGTAAACCTTGTAATTACCTTTGTGCTACCAGCCATGCTTAGATCTATTCAGGCAGTGCTTGTTGTAGCTACGTATCATGGCTATATGATAGTGCTGAAAACGTTGGGCCAATGGCTTGATGTTCATACACAATAATGTGATGTGTAAGCTTATGAAGATCCATTTATGGACTCAAACAAGTTTCTCTGTATGAGTTCTTTACTTTGAGAATCAAAGGAGTTTGATATGATCTAAAGTGAAGATATGCATAATGTGCAAGAGGGTTAGTGGGAGTGTTATTATTTTTGAGTAAGGTGTTGCATATCATTCTCGAGAGTTGTAACGCCCCGATTTTCGTAATGCTTTTATTTATTTATTTTTTTACTTTTATAAGGTGTTAGAGATAATGACAGAATATTCTAGATATAGAAAATTAGGAAAATAATTGATTGTAATCAATCTCATTATGGTTATTATTATGTTCATATTATGACTATTAGTATAAATAGCCTACTATTGTATTCAATCAAAGTAATGCAATACAATATCTTTTTCTATTATTCTATCATGGTATCAGAGCTCTAGACTAACGTCGTTTAGATCCTGAACAAACTTTCAAGAATCCGTTCGGGTGGGGGTTCGTTACACTAATCTATACGAACCCTCACCCCTCCGTTCTTACGTTTTTTTTTCTCTTTTCTTCTCGAATTTCTTTTTCCTGCTTGTTCTTCAGCCGATCATTTTTCTCTCTGTCAACCCACCTCTACAAATCAGCACTTTAATTTTTTTTACCACTTTCTTTGCTTTCTTATTTCAAAAGTCCCACCTCCTCATCTCTACTTTGCTTTATTTCTCGTTCTTTTTTTTTTTTCTTTTTTCTTCAAGATTCATACATCCACATGCATATTAATGAGATTCGGAGACATGGTAATCTATTACACCACCAACAGCCGCCGGCTTTTCTTTCCCGTCCACCCTCCCTCCCGCCACCCCTCTTCTATTATTATTGTTATTATTATATTAATATCAAAATAAAAAAAATAAAAAAATAAATAAAAACAAAATAAAATAAAATAAATTTCTGTCATTATTGTCGATCCAACCCCGTCAACACCTAGTCATTTTGTTTAACGGTGATTGTCTCTCAATCAATTTCTTTTTCTAAGCCCTTTCTTTCTCATGGTCAAATTCAATTGTTTCTTGTTTCATCGGCAGTTCGACTTTTCACTCACTTGATTTGCTCTATCGTTTTTTTTTTGGGGTATATCCCTCAATTTATTGTTTTTTTTAAGGGTAAATCCCTCGTGTTTTTTTTAGGGTATATCCCTCCATGTATTTTTTTAGGGTCTATCCCTCCAGCTTTTATTCAAGCAATATCAAGTTGAGAAGAAGTTGATGCTGATTGATATGCAGAGTTGTTGCAGACACCCAGGACTCAAGTCATTCATTGCGAGCCAATCACCATGTTCGTTGCACTACCATGTGATTGCGGGGGGCGTGTTAGAGATAATAACAGAATATTCTAGATATAGAAAATTAGGAAAATAATTGATTGTAATCAATCTCATTATGGTTATTATTATGTTCATATTATGACTATTAGTATAAATAGCCTACTATTGTATTCAATCAAAGTAATGCAATACAATATCTTTTTCTATTATTCTATCATAAGGTATTTTTCCACTATTTGTTCTAGTGATATATGCCCCTTACATGCTAATGTTTAATCCGCGAAAAAAAAAATTAGGAGTATCTTTTTCATCGTGACATTTTTTTATTCTGTATTAAAAGTGATATTATTCTGTACTAAAAACTATGTTATTTCATACTAAAGGTTAGACATAAACTACAAATATTTTTTAATGAGTTAATTGATCAAATTAATCTTAATCTTACGATCATTAAGATCTATGTCTTTATGATAAATAAAACAAATGAATACGGTCAATTTAGTTAATAGTTTGAGTTCAAGCTTCTTTTAATATACATATTTTATTTTTTTTAGGATCATATAAGTTATTCCATAATTTCTTTTCCTCTGTTAATAGCACTGTATCATTTTGATTCAATAAAGTAATACTTCAAGTTTGGTGCAACAGTTCTATGTTCTTTATCTTCCTTTAATGTCTCATAATTAGAGCCACTTATTACTACTTCAGTTTCACTAACATTGAAACGGGAAAAGTATTTAGGCACCGGAATTTGGTAACACTCATCCTCCGAAAGATGTATTGTGTGGTACAGAATTTTTATGTTTTTTTTTTTTTTTTTAAGTGTTAAAATGTGTGGTTATAAAGTGTTGTGTAGATGATTTTTGTGTATTATTTCGGTGCCTAAATCACTGTCCTATTGAAACGTATGAAATTAATGGTTTGCTGCTTTAATTATATTTTTTTCCCACAACATCTCCATTTCCTTTGCCTAATATATATACATACCTTTGACTCTCAATAAAACCACACACCTGCTTACACTTGTTCTTCTGCCTCAAGGTTCTTTTCCTTATCGAACCCCATTGCAGTTGTTTTAGTAGCAAATTTTGTAGAAAAAGTTCCACATATTGGTTTAGTAAAAGAAGAGCTAACCACAAAAGCAAACCATTCTTCTGTCATCTCCAGCATATTGGCCATAATCTTAGCTGTTTCTGTCAGCATCAAGCTCAAAACAATCTTATGAAATTTAATTGTCTCTACAACCGCACATCACCGTTCCAGCCAAGTTCATCATCAATGGAAGCCATTCAATCTATCAACGAAAATACATCCAACCGAGTGCACGACAAACCCACCATCGAGAATTCGAGATAAGCCGTCAAGAAAATAAACCCTCCACCATTGCATAAACTTCTTCATGCATATTAATATCCCTCACATTATCAAAAGAATTTCACCACCAATTGATGCAGTACGTGATCATCATTAATATGATCCCGGGAAAAGAAAAAAAAAATCATGTAGCAGCAGATCATGCCCTGCTTTTTATGCCGTTTCCGTTCGCCGTCTAACTGCCTAGCTGTTGTTGTAGCTAACTTGTCGGCTAGAATTAGAAGCAGATTTGTGGTGATAAGTCGTTATAGCTGAACGGGAGTAGAAACTAAGAAAAATGGTACATAAAATTATGGTTTGCATGGGGAAATTATGGGTCGTAAGCGGACTAAGATGATTAGTAATGTACAAAAGAGAACAACAACTAAAGAGATGCAGAGCAATATGAAAATGAAAATAATGATGATTGAAGTTAGGCCAATTAAACCTGCACAGACCGCAAATCCATATTTTTAAGGGCACATGTGGAGAAAAATGTGAGTTCAATTTTATTTTCAATAAAAGCTTCTTCTTAATTATTTCTAAGTATTTTAGTTATATCAATTGCTGATCATTTAAAATCGGAAGTCGGTTTTTGAATGATATTTCTTAAAATTAAATGTTTCAAATTAATTTAAAACGACTAATGTTTTGAGCTAGTGCACAACAATAAAAATTGATATTTGGAATTGACGGACAATACTTGCTCGCTCGTTCGCTCGTGGCACGAAAGTGTCAAACCTCTGATGGCTAGGGGGAATAGAGTTACTGCTCTAGAAAACGGCTAGTCACCAGTCACTACTAGAAAAGGCGTTTTTTGGGACGACGTTTTTTGGGACGACACGATGTCGTCCCATAAAAATATTTTTTGGGACGACTTGTCGTCTCAAAAGATAAATTCCGGGAAAAGTCAAATTTTGGGGAGTTTTTTGGTGGGAAAAATTGACGGATACTTTTTTGGGACGACATAATCGTTTTTGGGACGACATGTTGAACGGAGGAAAATTTGACTTTTGGCGGGATTTTTTCGCAGGAAATTAAATATCTCTTTTGGGACGACACGTGTATGTTTTTGGACAACGACTGTACATATACTTGATCATACATGGCATGTGCGGGATCTGCAGGCGGCTCTAGACCACCTCACAAGCACCGTATTCGGCTACCTGCCGATTGTGAGGAAGGTATTTAGCTTTCATTTTTTTTCTAGTGTGAACTTTCTTGTATTCGTTGTATTAACATTCACACGTACAATATAGACTTCATGGATGATGACATAGAGGAAGATCCTGGCCAAGCTTATTCACAGCAAAAAAACAAGGTGACCGTGGGATTGCAAAAGTCTTTAATGTACGGGCTGAGCTTAGAAAGCGAGGGGGATCCAAGATCCCGCTTACATGGGATCCAAGATATCCCAAGGTATGAAAGGCGGTGGGTAAATACTCATCATTGATAGATTCTGAGATAGGTAGGGTCGTGCGGATCCGATGTCCCCCTAGCGCCGAGAACTGGCGAAAAGTCGACGGGCAGGCCAAAGAGCTAATTTGGCGAGAAATTAAGGTATATTTAACTAAATTTAAGTGCTCAACACTATCGCATTATACATTTAATTCTATTAGATTACCAAATGTTTGGTTGTATTGCGTTTTCAGGACACTTTTACACCGGTTCATCGCGCAACAGTGCTAGCAGAAGCTTCATTTATATTTAGAAAATGGAAGAGTAAGATGACCACTCAAGTAAACGACTACTTGAAAGAAGGGGGAACTTGGCCACCTCCCATTTTAGATGACACCATCGCAACACAAGCGGATTGGGAAGCGTTTCTCCGATTAATTCAATCTGAGAAATTTAAGGTGAACTTTTTATTCTAATATATGTGTTACATTTATTCAATCATTATTTTTTTATATATTACTTGTATCTAATTGAAAAGCACATTTTATTGCAGAAGCATCTGAGCAGAACAAAAAAAACCGTGATAAAAATAAATATACGTGTTCTCAAGGACTGACGTCTATGCCCGCTATTCGATGGAAAGATGTAAGTATTAAATTTTAAATCCTTAGAACTTCTACCTTTATTTTTTAATTTTCCAAACTAATACTACATATGTATTTTCTACAAAAATCCACTTGAATATCCTTTGGGAGATGATCCTATCGAGTTATGGGCCGCGAAGCATCAGAACTCTGAAGGTCAATTCGCCAATGCAGAAATGGAGGAGGATTTCGTAAGTGATATACCTTCTATATATATTATATATTGTGAACATTTTATTTCTCAATTAACTTAATTACAAAAGTTTTTTTATATGTTTAGAAGAGGCTGCTTGAGTTCAAGGAAAGGATTGCTCCTGGAAGACGAGCAACTCAAGAAGAAGTGGAGCAAATCTTTGCTCAAGCCTTAGGTTCAAGGCGAAATTTTTTGGTTGGCCTTGGACCCACTCAACCTTGTCAATTGTTCGCTTCGCAGCAGTTTGATGCCTCAACATCGGCATCAACCCAAAGTCGGGACATCAAATTTCAAAAGATAAAAAAGTCCCAAAATCGGTTAAAGAAGAAAAACAAATGGTTAACGACTAGTTTGAAGGGTTTGTTTGAATCTATGAAAAGTCGCGATCCAACCATACACATGCCGGAGACGCCAGAGCCTTCAGATGATGATGATGATGATGACGATGATGTTGATGTTGATGTTGATGCTGATCTTGGTGATGATCAGTAAGGTTTGTATGCATGTAGTACACTTTTGTAAACAGTAAGGTTTGTATGCATGTTTTTAAATATTATGGTTTTTTATGAAACATCGTATGTTTTGTTTGGTTTTGGTATGGCTTTGAATATGAAAACATGTATAAGATTATGAAATGAGCAAGGGATGCCATGCAGAAACAAAATTAGTATTAAAAGAAATAAAAGGTTTTTTGGGACGACATAGTCGTCCCAAATGTATATTTGATATTTTTTATTCGAAAAAATTATAATCTGAAAATATTTACAAACATCTTTTGGGACGACAAGCCGTCCCAAAAAACAATTTATATATATTTTCTGATTTGAAAAAATTAAATTAAAAAATTATACAATGCCTTTTGGGACGACATGTCGTCACAATATTTTTTTTTCGATTAATATTATTTAATAATTAAAAAAATAAAAAATTTCTTTAGGGATGACATTTGGCGTCCCAAAAACCCTTTGCCATGTCAGACGGTCTTCTCCACGTCAGCTAACATGAAAATCAACGCCACGTCATCACTTGTTTAAAGGGACGACATGCCGTCACAAAAAACGTTCGCCTTGTTTTATAGGACAAATCTAATGTGGTGACATTTTTGGGATGACCTGTCGTCCCAGAAAACAACTTTTGGAATGACATTTGGTGTTTTGGGACAACTTTTTGTCGTCCCAAAAAATGAGTTTTCTAGTAGAGTGGGTCTCGGGGCCTCTTGACTCGAAGTCTTTCCGACAGTAGCTAGAGTGCTCGCTCGTAAGAGTGAGGACGGTACCTTTTCCCCGAAGATTCATGCTACAGCTGGGAAAGCAAGGGCTGGCGGTTGGTGCGTGAGTCCTAGGGCATGGATAGGGTTGGCTGGAACCGTGTAGGAGGTTTGCACGGCTAAGGTTGATTCCTTTTCCTTGACAATCGGCCGAAGTTGTCAGGCATGGCTAGTTCTCGTGGAGTGCGGTTGAAATCCATATAGTAAAACGGTGTTTGGGCGGTACTTGACTCATCGGCTCGGCCAAAGCTGGTGCTCGTAAATAAACTCGACATGTTTTCTTAATGCTCTTGCACTTCAATATAAAAAAATTGTTCTTTCATTTGTTCAATCAGTTTATAAAAGACTTCCGTTGTTGTTTTTAAAAAAGTTGTTCAAGATAATGATTCTCTTTTATAGATTTTAATATTATATATTATATATAACACTCTCATACACGGCTCATATCAGACCTTTGCTGACGCCTCATTTTCTTTTGTGTTCCTTTTACAAATATTTTTACAGGTTACAGATCGAGGGAAAAAAATGAGAACTATAGGTGATGATATTGACCAAGAACCGAGGAAAAAGAAAAAATTGACGTCATGGATTATGCCATTCTTTTTAAGGAATTACTGTAATTTTATATATTTGTTGTAATTTTTTTAATGGAAATAGTTATTGAAGTATTTTCAATTTATTTTGTGGATTTATTGGAGTATTTTGGGGATTTTCTAGTCTTATTATTGAAGTCACGGCGAGAGCTTCGCAACCCCTCCTAGAATGACCTACGAGTCGGGAGTAGGACCCAAGTCACAGCCAATTAATATGTTGTAGTTCAAGGACTTTTCGAAAGCTCTTGGAATTAGTAGTTCTTATTTTAGAAATAAGAATCTATAGTGATGGATTTAGATACTTCTTGATTATCATAGTTCAGCCGTATAGATGAGATGCTAAAGGAGTTTAGCATAGATTACGTCAGGAGATACTACTAGTCGGTATTCTCAGGATCTATCTATGATAGGACGTCAGTCCTGAAGATAAGGTGAATGATGATACTTATGGAAAGTTCCCATTGCTACTGCAATAGGATCAGTCAAAAGAGTTGTGCTAGATGTTCATACTCCCTGCAGAGTCATGTGTAAGTATGAAAGAGATTCTAGTAGATATCGAGAATGTCCTTAAAAGTGTTAAGAATGAGTTCTTAGTTTATTGAAGCTGGGAATCGAGTAAACGTAGATATACAGATATATGCTCTGAATCTAATGTAGATTGTGGGAGTTACAATCTGGGTTTGTAATCACTTTAATCAAATGATACAGTGAGCTGGAAATGTTCTTAGCTAAAGATCACTGAAAATTCTACAACTAAGCCAAAACACTGTATTGCCTTAAAGGCGCAGCGGGAGCAGTACATGGATCTAAGAGGTTCATTCCTGAACCTTGTACGGTTCTTCCACCTTTACTATATAGCTGATATAGTGGTGGATTCATTTCTTGAAGCAAGGACCAAGGTCTCATAAGAGATTCATGTTTGTGTTGAGGCGGTTCCTTTGACTCGGTCATTTGGAGCATGATATGAAGATAGTTTGTGTCCACATGGATAGTGATCCGTCTACGCTTAGGATTGGTTACGAGTATTACATGAGATTCATGTGTTTCAACTTGGTCTTGTGTGTACGAGTGATTGGTTTTAGGCCAAGTAGGAGATTGTTGAAATAGTGTCCTAAACCCAATCGGGTTGGACCGGATCCGACCGGGTATGATCATTTCTACTATTTCTTTATGTTTATACATATGGTAAATGGATTTTATGTTAATATATATTATGTTTATCTGTATGAACCAATTTGTGATTGTATATATGATAACGTCCCTAGTGTCAAACTGTGATAGAGAAATCATAATAGTGATTATGGTTGATGAGATCTCAATTCACGTTGAATGGTTTGATACTTAAATGTCTCTAGTCGTATGTGCTGTTAAACAGGACATTAATAGTACGATTGGACTAGCATGTATTAGATGTATTCTATCTTTTTGAAGATATGGATAGATCTCATCTATCAAAGTGTTGAGATACTTGAAATGTATGTGGACGTGTATTAGTGAATATACGCTAGACTGACCACTTATTTTGTTAAGTGTTGCATGATGTGACGGTTGTGTAATTATCCTAAGACCGGAGTCTTCATGAC
The DNA here is from genome assembly GCA_026214975.1 of Gentiana macrophylla. Lineage (NCBI taxonomy): Eukaryota > Viridiplantae > Streptophyta > Magnoliopsida > Gentianales > Gentianaceae > Gentiana > Gentiana macrophylla. The sequence goes on from CM047815.1 coordinate 38,566,202, forward strand.
ATCACGGTGTGGATTGTAATGCTTTGACACTATTGAGGTTTCCCTTATCCATGGGGCGATCATGCGGTAGTGATTGGGTGTGATACTGAAGCATGCGTAGGATTCATGTTGCTCGTCCGGAAATCGTGTATCCTATGATTATGAGTAAAATATCCGTAAGGGCCTTCTTATAAGGAATGTCTTATTCTCGAAAGTCTTTGCAAAGCAGAAGTAATATGTTACTTCGACAGAGTTGGATATCCAGATTATAAGATACGGTCGTTGATGTTTGACACTCGACGTACGACCGTATAGATATTGTAACAGCGATATGATTCTATTTGCATGGTAATTGTTTCACATGAAAGGTAGTAGTCATCGCATTTGACTCTTTCGATGATTGGGGGTCGGGGGCGTGTTGCGTGACGCTATCCATGATCGTTAGGTATGAAGGGAATTTTCTTAATTGCACTTTGTGCCTACGGCCAATATATTCGGAAGCCTATCGGGTCACACACATAAGAACATCTAGCCGGATTAAAATGTGGTTATAGTGATAACCAAATAAGGAAATTTTTATCTCAACTATAAAGTGTTATAGTGGTAAATTAATATGGTGGTATTTATTAATTATGAATAAATATACTACAAGATATTAATTATGTCGATTAATTAAATATACATATAATGTATATGTATATGGCGCATGTGTGTGTATATTGATACACATGGATTTTAAAAATTAATTAATCATAGCATTATATTAATTAAGAAAATTTCGGAAGCCAATTTTTAGGATATGAGGCGCAGAACACTAGTGTATCCAGATACACTTGGATTGTGCAATTTAATTTATTACCATATATTAATACTAGATATTAATAGATTTATGAAAAATAGATTTATGGTAATAAGATAAACATAGTCAATATTAGATATTGACAAATGTCTTGGAAATTTTTAATATGAGATAAATCAATCAAAGATACGTTCCATATTTTATTAGGAAAATGATTTCTTTCTCCCCTATCTACTAGGTAGCTTCTCCCAATCAGTTTTTGGGGCATAGTTGGCGCCACTTTCCTCTATATAAGAGAGGGGTTGGCTAGCTCTTTTGTATCATCACAATTAGAAGAGTTCTAATTTACTAGAAAATTAGAGCTTTTTTGTGAGAGATTTTGAGAGAGAGAAAATGTCGGTCTAGCAACCGAATTTTTCTGGTAGCAATCCATGATGTGATTCCTGCGGGCTGTTCGTGTGGATCACCGGTAGAGGCCGAACAATTAGGCGGCTTCGTGCAGAAACTACAACCGTAGACAAAGCGTCGATCCAATTGGATTAACCAAGATATTCTCTTGTCTACTTCTTTTATGCTTTGTTGCTTAAACGAAGTCGATCTTGGGTCAATAGGAAATAAATTTTAAATTCCTTTGCGTTCCCACGTAGATTTCCTAACACACATGTGTAGAGATAACTACACACCCTTACTATATGTGAGAGAGTTTATAAGAATTCATCACATCCGTCCACTTAATATAACTCAAAAATATCCATTGCACCATAATTTTCTCGTGAAACAATATGTTTTGTTTTGTTTTGAAACATTAAAGGTGCATAAAAAATACTATTATTAATTAAAACAAGTTTTTGTCAATTACCATAGAGGAGCCCGTGCTTAGGCACATGTGTTGCCCATTTCCCCTTATACATGATCTAGAATATACATAACTGGTATAGGGATCAAACGAAATCAGAGCAAAACTCAAAGATACTAATTAATAAATCATAACCCTCAAAGAAAATTAATAAATCATAGCACCATTGTTGTCTAATTAGTTTAATTAGGTACAAATTCTTTGAATCGGACCAGAGCAAGAAAGGAGAAATTGGAAAGAGAGAACCATGTGCTCAACTTTCATAAACAAAAAAAAAAAACAAAAAAACATGTGCTCATACAACAACGTTCAGCTCTGTTGAGAAATAATGATGTTATTAATGTTTGTAAAGGTAATATAATCAAGGGTAGAATTGTAAGTTTGCTAATATATCCAAGTGGCACAAGTAGTTAGGATAAGGTGCTAAAATCTAGACTACTAGATTTCCCTCTATCTTGTCTTTATCCTGGCTGTATAAGAATTTATGTATTATGGTTGCTGCTGTAATATGAATGAAAGAATCATCATTCTCTTCTAAAAGTTAACTTGGTATCGGAGACAGGCTATGGACGGTACACCGCCGATGAGCTCGGACCCGTCCACCGGTGCAACCACTCTTCCAGCAACGGCCATTTCGACTAGCGATTAATAACGACTTCCCCTCCGCGACTATTACAAAGAACTACTCAAAGATGCAAAGCGGTGGAAGTGGAATCTCAGGTATCCCGTTTGGATCATTACTCAGCTCCTACCCCACCATGGTGTTTGCTAGCTTGCCGAGCAGTCTTGGCTTCAACTATGGCAGATCGGAGTCTGGATCATCCGGGTTTGTAAATCCAAGTCTGATTGGAACCTATTCGTCAATACCGGCCGTTCCCAACTTGGGATCACCTGGATCCAACACAGTAAGTCCTCTTCCATTTACAAATCAGCTGAGTCAGACCTGCAATGTTAAACTCGATCGATCAAATTATCTTCTGTGGAAGTCCATTGTGTTGCCAATCATTAGGGGTCATAGACTTGAAAATCATGTGCTAGGCGTTGAAAATAGATCTACTGAGGTCTCACCATTCAGGATGTCACCTTCTCCATTTCAACGAATTCAAACCCAAGAAGAATGGCAAATTAGTGATCAGCTTTTAATGGGATGGTTGATGAGCTCAATGACTGAGCAGGCCCTACATGAGGTGGTTGGATGTTCTACAGCAAGAGAAATATGGGTTACATTGGAGAATTTGTTCAATAGTCAGGCAGAAGCAAGAATGCTTGAGTTTGAAAGTGCCATGGCTAGAGCTACAAAAGGATCCAAATCTATGCCTGACTATCTTGCTCAAATGAAGTCCTATGCTGACAATCTTGCAGCAGCAGGTTATCCTGTGTCCAAAGCTGAGTTGATCCTAGCCACACTTGGAGGACTGGACAGAGAATATGAAGCAGCTATAGTTAATCTTACTGCTAGGGTTGGATCTCTCTCCTGGCAAGATGTTCAGTCCCAACTAATCACACATGAGAGATTGATTACAAGATTTGGTATATCTGGGCATGGAGATAATGGTAATATATCTGCTCACTTTGCTGCTGGTCAACAGACAAGGCCTAGGAGCCCTGGTGGTCCTAGAAATAACAGTCAACCCTCTGGTAATTCTGGAAGAGGAAGAGGAGGTAGAACTAGAGGCAGAGGGGGCAGAAATGGAGGTTCTAACACTGGAAATAGACCAGTCTGTCAGCTGTGTGGGAAGACTGGTCATGTGGTGGTTGATTGTTGGCACATATTTGAGCAGGATTTTGTTCACATTGGTTCAAATGGAGTAGGGAATTCTAGACAAAATATGGCATTTGTAGCTTCACCTCAGACCCCTGCTGATCCGGCCTGGTATATGGATAGTGGAGCCACAAATCATATCACTTCAGATATGAACAACCTCCATTTTGGATCTGATTATTCTGGTTCTGACTCCCTGGTAGTAGGAAATGGTGAGACTCTTCCTATCCTTCACACTGGTACTTGCTACTTACCTAGTCTTAACAACACACACCTACACTTAAAAAATTCCCTACATGTGCCTTCTATGACAAAAAATCTTGTGAGTGTGTCTAGATTAACTTCTGAATTACCTGTTACTGTTGAATTTGATGACAAATTTTGTTATGTTAAGGACAAAACCACAAAGAAGCTGGTGCAACTAGGAGCTCTTAGGAATGGTCTATATCAGCTATCAACTCAATCCAAGGCCCATCCTCAGAGTCATATGATCTCCCTTCACTCCAAACAATGTCAAGGTCCTTCCAGTTTGTTGATCAAAGGTTCTAGTAGTTGTTTTGCCCTTGTAGGCTCTGTTGGTTTCAAAAAAGATAGAAATGTTTGGCATAGGAGGCTTGGCCATCCTTCAAAAAATGTGTTAAACCTTGTTTTAAACTCTGTTGATGTTCATGTTAATGAAAGTCTTCAATTCTGTGAAGCTTGTCAATTTGGCAAATGTCATTCTCTACCTTATGCTAAGTCTGATTCTCATGCTAAAAATGTGCTTGATCTTATTCATACTGACCTGTGGGGCCCTGCTCCTGTTAAATCCACAAATGGTTATTTGTATTATATACACTTCATTGATGATTTCTCTAGATATGTGTGGATATATCCCCTTAAAACCAAATCTGATGCCTTATCTTTCTTTCTACAATTTAAAAAAATTGTTGAAAATCTGTTTGGAACTACTATTAAATGTGTACAGTCAGACTGGGGAGGAATATAGAACCTTTGAACCAGTCCTTAAGACACATGGGATTCAGTTTAGACATCCTTGTCCACATGCACATGGGCAACATGGAAGGGCAGAGAGAAAACATAGACATATAGTAGAAATGGGACTAACCCTTATGGCACAAGCCTCCCTTCCTCTTAGATTTTGGTGGGATAGCTTCCAAGAATCTGTTTCTATAATCAATGATCTTCCTACTCCTGTCTTGCAAAATCAGTCCCCTCATGAAGTCTTGTTTCAAAATAAATCTGACTATCATAAGCATAGGGTTTTTGGGTGTGCATGTTATTCTAATCTCAGGCCCTTCCACAATCATAAATTCAGGTTTCACACTTCTAAATGTGTGTATCTTGGCATGAGTCCTTGTCACAAGGTGTATAAGTGTCTTGATCAATCTGGAAGGATTTATATCTCTAGAGATGTTAGCTTCAATGAAAACAGATTCCCTTTCCAAGAAGGCTTCAATCAAGGTCCTACCAGAACTGTGAGTACTGATCCTACCATGTCTTTCCATGTTCCTCACTCCTTTGCCTTATGATAATAGCCACAATACCAGTGGCTCCATAAGTCCTCCTAACTCTGAAGATCACCTCACTGAATCTGTCCATAGGTCTATTGAATCTCCCAAAAGGAATAACATCCAAACTTCACCTTGTCTTGAAGTAGGTGTGTCAAGTGGTCTTGAGTCCTCTAATGAAACTGAAGTTCCTAGTGATCACTATTTTAATAATGACCTATCCAATCCTGGTAGTCACTCACCTGATTCCCCTAATTCTGAGTCACCTGATAGAAACACAAGTCACCAATCTGAGTCCCCTGTTCCAAATATTAGTCCACCAATTCCTGTTCCACCACTCAAGCATCATATGCAAACCATGTCAAAAAGTGGCATTTTTAAACCAAAAGTTTATTCTGTCTCAATCTCCAACCAGTCCTTACCCTCTCACCTCTCTGAACCTACTAAGGTGTCAGAAGCACTTAATCAGGCTGAATGGAAGCTGGCCATGTCTAATGAATATGATGCCTTAATGACCAATAAGACTTGGGACCTTGTACCTCCTGATCCTATGCAGCATTTGGTGGGAAATAGGTGGATATTCAAGTTAAAATTGAATCCAGATGGAACAGTTCTAAAACATAATGCAAGGTTAGTGGCAAAGGGGTTCAGTCAAAACTATGGAGTGGATTTCACAGACACTTTCAGTCCAGTTGCTAAAGCATCTACTATAAGGGTGGATCTAGCCTCAGTTGTTGCTCAAAACTGGAGCATTAATCAAGTAGACATAAACAATGCCTTTCTCAATGGCCCCCTGACTGAAGTTGTATATATGCCTCAACTAGAAGGGTTTGTAGACTCCTCAAAACCTAACTATGTATGCAAGTTGAAGAATGCACTCTATGGCCTAAAACAGGCTCCTAGGGCTTGGTTTGATGCCCTAAGAAAACAGATGCTGGCATGGGACTTCAAACAGTCTGTTTCTGACATTTCCTTGTTTATTCATAAGCATGGTACTGACATTATGTATGTCCTCATCTATGTTGATGATATTCTAGTGACAGGAAACAATCCATAACATACAAGGAGGTTTATTGAAGTACTGAATGTCAAATTTTCTCTCAAGGATTTGGGACCTTTGGCTCATTTTCTGGGTATGCAGGTCAAAAGAGATGACACAGGGCTGTACTTAACACATGAGCACTATGCAGCACAACTGTTGAAGAGGTTGAATTTGGAGCATCTAAAATCAAGTCCTACACCTATGATTGTTGGAAAACACCTACATTCCACTGATGGAGAATTACTGCATAATCCCACCATATACAGGAGTGCCATTGGAGGGCTGCAGTTTCTAACTTGCACAGGCCAGATTTGGCATATTCAGTGAACTATTTGAGTCAGTTCATGCAGTCTCCTACTACAGAACATTGGCAGGCCCTAAAAAGGCTCTTGAGATATGTTCAAGGAACACTGGGTTGCAGTCTACACTTCAAAACTGATGGAAGTTTGGATATAAATGGCTTCTCTGATGCAGATTGGGCCTGTTCACGCTCTGATAGAAAATCCTTTGGGGGTTATTGTGTTTATCTGGGTTCCTCTCTTGTTTCATGGAGTTCCAAGAAGCAGAATATGGTTGCAATGTCAAGTACAGAGGCTGAGTACAGGTCCTTAGCAAATCTTGCTGCAGAGGTGACATGGCTGACACAGCTCCTAAAGGAAATGCATATACCTGTGAAGACTACTCCTGTGCTGTGGTGTGACAGTTTGGGAGCAGCTGAATTAGCACAGAATCCAGTTTATCATGCCAGAACGAAGCACATTGAGATAGATGTGCATTTTATCAGAAATAAGGTGCTGAACAAAGATTTGAAGATAGCCTATGTTCCATCTGCTTCCCAGATTGCAGATTCTTTAACCAAAGCACTTCCAACAGTGCAGTTTCAAGACTTTAGATCCAAACTTAATGTGGTTTCCACCCCATTTAGTTTGAGGGGGAGTGTTGAGAAATAATGATGTTATTAATGTTTGTAAGGGTAATATAATCACGGGTAGAATTGTAAGTTTGCTAATATATCCAAGTGGCACAAGTAGTTAGGATAAGGTGCTAAAATCTAGACTACTAGATTTCCCTCTATCTTGTCTTCATACTGGCTATATAAGAATTTATGTACTACGGTTGATGCTGTAATATGAATGAAAGAATCATCATTCTCTTCTAAAAGTTAACTAGCTCCAGTTAGCGCAAGCAGATAATGACAAAAAGGTTGGTCAGGTGTCTCTTTAATACTTATTAATTAATAACTCCTACTACTATAAAGATTTAAAAATAATGGTCGTCTATAAACGAATGTAATCAAAATGAAGCCCATTTCTTCCTTGCAAAATGTAGTTCCAAAAAGACACTCATTTCATTTTCAAACCCATGTGAAGCCCATTAAATCATGAGGGCATGTGCACTCCATAACTTTCCTCCTTGTCAAAATTAGATTTGTTTTGTTTATTGTTGGTGTTGGCGTTGCGGTCAATGCACACTAGAATTTTCATATATGTACATATATTATGCGTTTTATAGCACCACACCAATTTTATTGTTATAACACAAGTGTGAAAAATGATTTTTCTTGGTACATTTTTGTTGGTTAATTATTTTGTATGTGGCGTCGCAATTAAAACACACGTGGTATGGAGGTAGTGTTATTTCGAACGAGTAGTGTAGCCATTTTATTTTGAGTAATGATACGGGCAAATTGGTTGTGCCACAACGAATGACACAACGGTGATCTGCACCGTTGATTATAATGATTCTAAATTGATCATGATGTAATCTAACATGATCAACGGTGCAGATCACCGTTGTGTCATTCGTTGTGGCACAATCGTTGTGTCCGTATCATTACTCTTTTCTTTTTAGATGAAAAATTGTTGACATGGATGTAGTATTGCATTAGTATGGATAACGATAATTTATTTCAAAGTAATATTTACATTCGCAGGGAAATGGGACAATTAAAACATACTTGTAGTAGAGTTCAATTGTAGAATGTTGATGTGTGATGCTGGATTTTTTGTTTGGAAGGTTAACTTTCATTAAAAATTAAATATCTGCTGGCAAGACAGAGCTAACAGAGGAAGGGGGTTAGGTATCCCAATTATATTAACCAGAAAGAAAATTTGGGATATTACCCTAAATTAGCAAGCCCATCAGTTGAGATATTACAATTTCGCCGAATTAAAAGCACAAGACTTGAAAAGCCTTCTCATTTCTCGAATTCTCTGAACCATTGACTCTATCGTTGAGATATCTTCTTCATCTGAATTGATTCTTGCAACACACAGAGATGAATCTGATTCACCAATCAAATTCCCACTCCAAATCCTAGCAGCTTATTTCATTCCCATAAAGATTGCAGATAGTTCAGCTAATTCCACAGATGTCACTATCCCTATATCCATTGAAATGGCTGAGACAAGAGCCACGTCATGATTTCTTATTGCAACTCTGATCGCACCATGGCCATTCTGAACTCCGTCATCAACATTCACTTCAAGTTGCAAAAGAGGTGGATGGATCTGAGCCATCCACCTACAGGGAAGCAGTGACATGTTTTGAAGCATCTCCATGGCTTGGTGCCATGGGAGATGAGATGGAATCATTACTGAAGAATCAGACTTGGATCTAGTCAAACAACCATAGGAAGAAGGATAGTTACTTGTAAATGGATCTTCAAGAAGAAAGAAGGACTGCAGGTAAGGGAATCAAGTATAAGGCATGTTTGGTTGCCAGAGGGTTCAGTCAGAGAGAAGGGGTGGACGATGATGAGATATTCTCACCAGTAGCCAGACACACTTCCATCACAGTGATACTTGCCATGAGGGCACATCGAAATCTTGAACTTGAGCAATTAGATGTGAAGATTGCTTTTCTACATGGTGATGTAGATAAATAGATATACATGACTCAACTACAGGGGTTCCAAATTACTGGTAATGAAGGGTATGTTTGCATGTTGAGGAAGTCCTCATATAGACTCAAGCAAGCTCTAAGGAAGTATTATAAAAGGTTTGACAACTACACGATCCACTTTGGCTATGATAGAAGCCCATATGATTTTTGTGTGTATCACAACAATCTAAAAATGGATAATTCATATATCTTGTCATGTATGTGGATGATATCCTGATAGCTGCTGAAAAAAGTCTGATGTTCAGAATCTGAATGACCTTCTTAGTGCTGGGTTTGAGATGATGGATTTGGGTGCAGCAAAGAAAATTCTAAGGATGGAGATCTATAGAGATATGATTCAGAATAAGCTTTTCTTGTCTCAGAAGGACTATATTCGTAAGATATTGTCTAGATTTGACATGTCAGCTGCCAAATCAATAGATACGCCAGTGGTGTCAAATGTTCATCTATCTATTTATGCTTCACAGTCAGCTGTGGAGAAGGAATACATGTCAAAGGTTTCGTATGCTAGTGCAGTGGGCGGTCTGATGTATGCAATGGTCGGTATTAGGTCTGATCTGACTCAGGAAGTCAGTGTTGTCAATAGGTTTATGCCTCAACCTGGAAAGGAGCACTGGAAAGCTGTGAAAATGATGATCAGGTACCTTAGGGTCACAACAAATGTTGATCTCATTATAAGAGGTGATACTCAGTGTTTGATCATAGGCAACTGTGATTCTGATTATGCAGGAGATATGGACAGCATGAAGTCTATGATTGGTTTGTTTCTGACATTGGGGAATTCAGTTGTCAGCTGAAAATCAACTCTTCAAGCCATGTCAAGAATTGTGGAAAAGATTTTCCTTAGCTTTCATTACATCAAAATGGTACAATTTATAGTACAATTATGGGTTTCCCCTTCTATCTAAATTGTCCAAACTATCCCGGTATCAATTAATTACACTACATCACAAAATTAACTATATACATATATATCATAATATTGGTTGAATGAATCTAATACCGACCTCCAATTTTGATAACTGCAATGGATGTGTATTTTTTAATCACCGGGTCTTATCCGCTAGAATAAAGAGGACACGTGAGGTTTTTTTTTCTTTTCTTTTTTTTTTTTTTTGGTTGTTCCGGATGAGTTTATGGTAGTGAGATTGACATTGATCATTTATGAAAGCAAACTAGTGGCAGGAAATTTCAACATTTTTTTTTTTTTTTGGGTTTGGACGAACAAGGAAAACAATAATATATGGTGATGAGAAATTACTCTTGACAGACTGACGCACATGCACTGAAAGCAAATGATATGGAAAAAATAATTCAAATTACTAAATATATATGGATGATTAAAGAGACTGAAAAATAGAGATGGAGTATTTGATGTGGACACGATGATAAAGGAAATTGTTTAAAAGCGGAAGAAGAATCAGGCGAGAGAGTTACCAATGTTAAGATTTACGAACCCGTCTCTGACTTTGATACCATAAAGAAAATGAGAATAGATTGAAAACTAAAGACTCATTATATTTTATTGAATGATAAAACCGTAGAAGTACAAGTGGTATTTATAGTAAATCCCTAAGCTGCACTATAAAGATAAGAACACTTACTAGAGATAAGTCTAATTTCAAAATAACTTAAAATAACAAACTATTTAAATTAAAGACTTTATCATAACAACTATATATTCTTTGAATTTCATTCTTGAAACTATCTTCTATCATAAGGAACTGTGGGTGACTAAACTGCGCCACGCCGGCTGTGAGGGACAGATGACGACCTATGTCACGTCGATAATAAAATGATATAAAGGCGACATGCGTCATGTTGAAGATGAATCATGTTGAAGTCCAGCCCCTTTCATTCTGGTAAAAGAGCCTAAATCGAACTAAGACCAAATCGAACTGAGGTCCGATGAGTGTCACGCATAAGGTGACCGATTTTACCAATATCAAATGCCCCATGTACTTAAGCTAGAATATGTATCATATGTTAGGTTTGCTCAATGATGTCGTGGCACTATCTAAGCGGAATTATGATCTTTCGGCGCTTAGATCCATGGGCATTCGTGGGCACAGAGGCTCATAAGGCCACAGATTAGGCCCCCATTAACCAGGGGCGCCCCTGTGGGGGGGCCAAGGGGGCCATGGTCCAGAGCCCCCCGAAAATCAATGAATTTAAGGGTCCCACAAACTTTCGACATAATATTATATATACTGTATTTATATAAACAAGGAATGTATTATCTTAATTGTTAGCACTTTAGTATAGTAGACAAGAGACTCAGTTTAGAATCTTGCTAGCTATAATAATTTTTGTTTTTTTAAACTAGGACTAGAAGCCAAATAAATAGGTTTTTTTCCTTCCAAACCCATGACTATCTCACGCAGCTTTTTTGTTTTTTTTATATATATTTTTTGGTTAATGTTTTTTTTTTCGAAGGGCGAGGGCCTAAAATTCTTTTTGGCCCCGAGCCTAAATTTGGACAGGGACGCCCCTGCCATTAACATCCATATTGTTAAGGCTTATCTTTAATACTGTATTTTTGGTCAAATCATATCTTTTTACTTAAGGTAGAAAAATTAAAAAGACCAAAATCAATACACATCAGTGACGGACCCAGGAACTTTTTTCAGTGGGGGCCAAATTATAAAAAAAAATTGTTAAAAAAGATGAAGCAGCAGGGTTTTGAACAAGTGACCTCAAGTATAGTAGTAATTCTTCTAAACAATTGAGCTAACTAAGAGATTACACTAGAATTTGTTTGATATAATATACATACACAATCTTAAATACTATTAGAGGGGTATTTTAGTAACTTCACACGAAAAGTTGAGTGGGGCCGTGCACCCTCCCCCCCCCCCCCCCCTTGTGTACATTGGGTCCGTCCCTGATACACATACTCAATAAACCGTGGGTAAGTTATCGGAGCAATATTGTCTTATAAATATATAGTGGATATACATGCCTCAGTTTGATTCTCGCAGGGCCGGCCCAACCAAACCCGAGGCTTAAGGCGAATCGATGCACGGGCGCTGCGATTAAATTTTTTTCTCTTGAACACATACTTACAAAATATATCAACATTGTATTTATAACATCCGTAAATATAAAATTCGAATTCATTAATAGCCTCGAAACATACCTAAAAGTATAATTCAAATTCATATCATCATATGCATAAACAAGTCGGCTTGGACCAAAATTTTTTGCAAAACAGATAATCCAAAATGGGCCTGGACCAAATTTTTTTTTTTTTTTTTTTTTTTTTTAAAACAGGTAATCCGAGGCGCCACCTTTCCAGCGCTTTAAGGTGAGTGCCTGCCTGCTGCTTATGGGTGGGCCGGTCCTGGATTCTCGATTTATGTTTCTACATCTTTATTTCCTGTTATGCATCAAGGCTTCTCAGATTTGGTTACCCGCATATTTATGAGTTTAAATCTCATAGAAACAATCACATTTAATTTACACCGATAATTATGAGATTAATTCCGTTTACATATATCGTAAAGCAATTCACATGCACAGATTATAATCCAACATTACATATTACTTTACGTACGCAATAAAAAAAACATAATTCATAATTCAGTTTGGAAAGGGGAGTTCATTACTACATTGGGTAATTCTTGGTTACAAAAAAGTTGCATGCAAGCTTTTCGTTTGAAAAAAAAAAAAAAAAAAAAAAAAAGGAGAACAAGAGTAAAGGAAACCTTTAATTTAATTTGCATGCATGCATTTTTGGATGTGAAAAGTGACAATGCATGAGCTACAGTTGATAAACATAGTTCAATTTTGGAGTGCAATGCTGTAGAATACCAAATGACATATATTAAAGCATTTTTTTAAATAATACATTTTTATCGTGTATGAAGAGTTGGAAAAGAGTGTAAAATTTCAGTTAGGGTAACTTCATACAACCACCGTTGTATTTGTGGTAAATGAAATTGTTCTTTATCATTTTACTTATAAATTTGGCATTAGTTTCCTCAATAAATTTAGGGTAAAAGTCATCCCAAAAAAAATAATAAAAGGAGAAGAACCCCCATGTTTGTAGCTGTTTGAGCTTCTCATAGTGATCGATCAACTATATTTCTTAATAATTACTATAAAGATAGATACGCTGCGACTCTTGAACTTTAAAAGCTGCAATTCTTAGATTTATAGGTTGATTGTATAAGCTTGGATTCATCAGCTTCCATAATTTTCAAAACCGCAAGAGCCCAACCAGTTTAATTACAAGATTGAGGTCCGAAGATCCGATCGAGAGGCACTCACTCCTGCAAGTATGAACTCGCACAGGTACGATGCACCTTTTAGGGTTTTCCTATATATATATATATATATATATATATATATATATATATATATATATATATATATAAATATATATATATATATATATATGATAGTTTTTCAATTTTTTTGATACCGTAAGCTGCCTATATTAATTGCAACTTAGTGACTTACTCTTTGTTTGTTTTGATCCTTTTCTTCAATCATATTCTGCATATTTAGTGGAGTTATATGGTTGATTAATTATGCATTTGATACAAATGCAAACGGAAATTCTATAAAGAACGGTGTATTATTGTTGGAGAATCCATGTTGATCAGCACTGGTGATGCCGTGAGCACAAATTTTATGTTGGTCCAAGTGTAAATCCTAGTTGGTGTATCAAAACCAATAAGAATTCAGCTTCTTAAAATTGGCCCCTACCTGTAAAATCTTCCACCAATGTATTTCTTAGTGATGACTTGATGGTCCAATACTTGCACCTAGACCATCCTAAAATTAGTGTGCCGTGATGGAGATTAAAAAAATAAAAAATAAAAAGCTTGATAAATGGAAGGGTATCACTTTTATGACCAGTACACAAGGACTAGTTGGTGGTAGAACGGTATGTTCAGAGGCAGTGCCTTGAATCTATTACTCCCTCCGTCTAATTTTATTTGTTCTGTTTAACTTTTCAAAGAGATTTTAACTAGCGTATTTAATACGTTGAATCTCATTAAATTGTCCAATATTTTTACATTTATGTCATTTAACTAGTAATTTTATCATATGTAAAAATATTGGATAATTTAATGAGATTCAAAGTATTAAATATGCTAGTCAAAATCTCGTTGAAAAGTCAAACATAACAAATAAAATGGGACGTGATGAGGTGGAAATCATCACGGAGGCTTAGCGGTGAATGATTGATGGATATCTGGCTTATTTGTTGGTGATTTATATGGATGGTAGCCGGTGGTGCACGACGGTGATAGGAGGAGTGTTTGAGAGATGGTGTTTCAGCAGAGCTTTGGCCTGCTTTCTATTAGAATGTATATCTCACTCAGGTTACACAAGCCTTCCTTTTATAGGAGGAGGAAGCTTAGGAGCTAAGTAAAAGACAGGTGTTACACGGTAGCTTAGTGTTTAAGTAAACTTGGTAGCTAAGCAAACTAAATATCTGGATTGCAAGTGGGTAGAACATCTCGGTGGCGACCTGTTAGGATCGCATAGGTCGCCTAGCTTCGTTGTCCTGCCTTGCTCTTGCTCCCTACTGCTTCTCATCAAGTCTTGTGCGGCCTCTTAAGGACCTTAAGTCCAAGATCGCGGGTCGGCCCACTGGTCCAGCAGCGTTCTGGGCGGGGTCGACAGCAGCGACCTCGACTTGGTTGGTTTTAATCGCCGACACCGTGGTCAAGGGCCTTTATCTGGTCCGGTGGGTCGGATAGGCTATTTCCGGGATTCAAAGGTGGCGATACCATTTGTACGCATCAATGGCCCCCTACTGCGTGCCTTGAGCATTTTTCGTGGAAATGTTAAGCGTGGAGTAAAGTGAGCTCAAGGATTATACAGTCTTTTGCGAACTCATCGTTTGACGCGAATTGTTCACTTAGGACCGTGCTTTTAAAGCGAGCGGCCTCAAAGCAACTTTGGGTCTATTTGCGACCTCGTCGTCTGATGTGACTTGTTTACTTAGGACCGTGCTTTTAAAGCGAGCGTCCTCAAAGCAACTTTGGGTCTATTTGCGACCTTGTCGTCTGATGCGACTTGTTAACTTAGGACCGTGCTTTTAAAGCGATCGGCCTCAAAGCAACTTTGGGTCCATTTGCAACCTCATCGTCTGATGCGACTTGTTCACTTAGGACCGTGCTTTTAAAGCGAGCGGCTTCGAAGCAACTTTGGGTCTATTTGTGACCTCATCGTCTGATGTGACTTGTTCACTTAGGACCGTTCTTTTAAAGCGAGCGGCCTCAAGGCAACTTTGGGTCTATTTGCGACCTCTTCGTCTGATGCGACTTGTTCACTTAGGACCATGCTTTTAAAGCGAGCAGCCTCAAAGAAACTTTGGGTCTATTTGCGACCTCGTCCTTGGCGAGGCGATCTATCCGTCCAAGGGTTAGTGGGGGCAGTTTAATAGTTGGATCGTCGCTGGCGTCAGCTCCCTTGGTAACCGTAATTGCGTGGGTACTGAGGTTGCTTTGGTAACTACCCAAGTACGTGGGCGGATAACGGCCGAGTGATTGATTACGTGGGCATTAATGATCGTGCCTTAATGATGCGGTTTTAAATTTTGAAAACTTAAAAAGGCCGCGCAAACCTGGGCCGTTGGATGGCTGGATCCTCGATCGCATGATCAAATTTCCTCTGCATATATAAGGCTCCCATCCTTCCAACCTTCTCACTTTTCGTTCTTCCATTCCCCCTCCACTTTTCCTCTCGTATCTTTGCTTATTTTCTGTGAGTGCAAGGGTTTTCCGGTGAAGGTTTTGCAGAGGATTTGGTGGTGGATGAAGCAAGTCTGCGGTTTCAGGCTAGGATTTGAAGATTCTGGTCACGAGTTTGAGGATTCCGACGTGTTCTTCCGGCTGCCGGCTTTAGCCTCTTCTCAGAAATAGGTAAATCCTTCTTCCCTTAGCCTCTTTCCTTGTTTTCCTTCCCGTATTTCGATCCTTTTTAGCAAATTTGTTCCACTGTATGGCAATGTGTTCAACTTAAGACATTTTTGAGGTAAAATTCGGGGCTTTTTGAGTTGGTGTTTTCGTTTTGGGTATGATTTTTCTTGAAAAATGAGGAGGGGTGAGGCATGCTTTTGGTATAAAGGATTTTTGAGTAGATGCACCGGGGTGGTTTAGCTTTGAAATCTTTACCTTTCATTCGATGTGTTTGTTCGTATCAGCACTTCTCCTTTAATTGCAATTGCTTTCCATTTCTCCTATAAAAAATGGAGGGGAAGGCGTCGAGATGGGTGAGATCACCTTCCTGGCTTAATCCCCATTATACCAGGACTGAAAGCTCCACCTTTTCCTCTTGTTTTTGTAGGATGTCCGACGGAGAGTACTCTTTAGGGGTGACTCCGAAGGGGATCAGGAGGCGTACGACTATGCACTAGATGGAAGGGAGTATGACCCTTCTAGCCCCGATGTGTCTGCCGGGGATGACCTGCTTGATGAGATAACCGGAGGGGAGGCCGCTGCTCAAGTACGCGGTGACCCTTTCGGTTTAAATGTTATGTTCCCTAATCCGGCGCCGTGACGTAATAAGGATCGTAGAGAGATGGCCCGCACTCAAGGGACCAGTACTAGTGAGGCCGGAGAAAGAGAAGTGTCTGATGTTGAAGATCAAGCCGCCGAACCCAGCTCTAGTGGTACCGCTGCGCATGACGAGGCATATACTGAGGACGCCGCCCTTCACGAGCTTATGAGGTCAAGTGAGGATGAGAATGCGCCCCTACCTCGTAAGTCTGTCTGGTAGCTCCCAAAGAAACCAAAAAAGAAAAGGGACCCCAAAACAATGACTGTTGGCGAAGCGGCGGCGAAGGCAAAAAACCCGAAACCCAATAATCCGGAGGCGTTAAGGGATTTTTCCCTTCTGGTCGCGTATGAGAAGGCTCTAGAGGAGGAGTGGGTGATGCTTCACGATAGTGACGACCTTAACAAGATTCTCCGCCGTCGATACAAGATCGATACAAATGTCTACAAATTTTCTATGTTTGATTATTCAAAGGAGGAGGATATGTTTAAACCCGGAGACCGCGAGGATTATGTTTGTGCCCTTCGTCCGGATGATACCCTGATCCTTCACTTCGATCATTTCTATGCAGGGCTCAGACCCCCTTTTGATCCATTTTTTTGTCAAGATTTGCGAGCTGATGGGAGCTCTACCCACTGATTTTGCTATTGGGGCTGTTATTCAGATTATGGCCTTCATTCTTATGTGTCGGACGATGAAGATAGAGCCTACCCTTACTCTTTTGAGGACAAAGATGCCTCGCCTGCTGTTCTCGTTACCAAACAAGATCCATAGATGGCAAGAACGGGTGCTTAAAGTGAAGTCCAAAGTTGGTTGGCAGTTTCCCAAGGTCGCACAGCGCAAAGGAAAGTCCACTCTTTCAATTGGCGAACCCCTAGTTACTGAGCAGCACTTTGTTAAAGGGCTCATGGCGCTTATATAGTCTGACGGGGTTGAGCCCTCTTTGACAAACGTGGCCTGGGTCGATATTCTTGATGTGGCTCTTCCCCTGGCATGCATGGCTGGTATAGCGGGCCCAGGTAGAGCGGATGCCTTAGTCGCCATGGCCCCGGAGGAGTGCGACCCTGATTGGATCGGAGATTGCCACTTAGGAAAATGTTTTCCCTCTTAGTTCCTTATATGTGGATGCGACCCAAATAGAAGGCGCCTTGTAATTTTCTATTTTTTTATTTCATCGTATTGTAAGCTGTATTGTTTTGTTCCTTCTCTGGAACTGTTTCTAACGAACTCTTTTGCAGGTATGGACGCTAACGAACGCCGGGCTCAAAGAGAGAGACTCGCTGATGAGAACACCAAAATTCGATAGGCGACTCTGAAACAGGTTCTGGGGAAGATACCACGTACTGTGGATGCCTCCGTTGTTGATGAGATATACAATCCTACTCAGCCAGCGGCGGCACCCATAGGTGTGAGCTCAGGTCAGGCCAGTAGGGCCCAAAAAAGATCACAGACTGACGTACCTGTTAAAGAGCCTCAGGGCCAAAATCGATCTAGAACTGAGAAGGCCAAAACTACTGACGGAGCTGACAAAGGCTCTGATCGCCTCGGTAAGCGACCTGCTGACAAAGGCTCTATGCGGCCATAGGTTATTGCTGAAGAGGCCTCCGAGGAGATGGGGGTGCTGCCAACAGGGACATTGCCCTGTGGTTACAAAGGAAAGGAGGCGGTTTGGTTGGATGCTAATTTCGTCCAAGGCCTTGACATGTCGAAGGTGAGCCAGATCAGGGAGGCAATTGCCGACGTCATTCCTCTGGGGCGTCTTTCCTGGGATTTGCCGCATGGCGTTCAGATGGAGATTGGAAGGGGGATTACTGCACACGTCGTGGTTCAAGACGATTCCCCCGCCAAAGATGAAGTCGCTGAGCTTAAAGATCTTTCCGGCCAGTTTGGGATCGCAGCCTCTATGGTGAGATTTTATTTGTCTTGTATTTTTTCTAACTTTGTTTTTCTGGCGGGCTTACGTTCCTCTTTCTTTTCAGCTTGGAACTCGTATTAACAAGGCCATTAAGGCTACTGAAAAATGCAAGGCTGAACTTAAGAAAGTGACTGCGGCTCTTGGGGCTTCGGATAAGGCCAGGGTCGCTTCAGAGAATAAGAGCACGGAGGCCTTGATCGAGGTAGAGCGAATGAAAAGGCCATGCTTGAGAGTGCTAAGCAAGACGCTGAGCTACAGCAAAAAGTGTCAATTTTGAAGGATGAAGCTTGTAAATCTGCTGAAGGGTTATCGTCCGCGCAGGAGGAGATTGCGAGTTTAAAAGAGCAACTTGCTGCCGGAAATAAGGCTGCTGAGGAGGCAGGTCTTGCGGCCATTGCTGCCTTTAAACGTTCTGATGAGTTTGCCGATTACCTGGAGGCGAGCTTTGAGCAAGGTTTCAACCACCTCGCCCGCTGCCTTTGGGCTTATCATGGTAGAGAGTCGATCACCTTAGAGGAAATGCTCCGGTGTGTTAGCATGTCCCAGCGAAATCCCGACTTGTTGGCCCTTCACCCAGATATACCTTATGCCGCGGATCACATCGTTGCTATTCAAACTAGACATAGAGCATGGCGAGCCAGTCTGGGATCCTCCTCTAGTTAACCCTGTTAACTTTGCTATTTTGAAGGTTCCTCCTACAGCTGCGAACGACCAAGCAGGCGACGAGTACATTGACACTCCCCCGGCTCTACTTAATGATTTTATGCCCTTGTTTTGAAACTTTTCCCTGTGATCTTGTAATAATTCAACTTTTACTTCTGTTTTTGAACTATTGCGACGCTTTCTTTGGATGTGATTGTAATAACTTTAGCTTTTATTTTCTGCACTTGGATCATGTGGCCGCGTTTGGCTTGTTGAACTTGATTTGTGGCCGTTTTTGGCCCCCTGATTTATGCATTGCACTTGTTTCTTCTGATTTCTCTCCTGCATCTTGTGTATTTTGTATGTGTGCGGCCCCATTTATTTTGGCGAGGTTTAGGTAGCTCGCTAAAATAATAAAACCGAAGAATCTGTAAAAAATTGATCGAAAATTCTTGGCTCGCTAAAATAATAAAACCGAAGAATCTGTAAAAATTGATCGAAAATTCTAGTGTGACCCTCTTTATTTGGAACAAGGATATCAGCCACCTAGTTTGTACTCGCTTGCGTCGTGTATGAAGCGTTAAAATTTCCCTATGCCCCCTTGTTTTGGGCGAGGCCTGGATGGGCTTGAGCGAAACAAGTTTTCGTCCCTATTTGTAAAAACCTTGGTCGATGCGGACTTGTGGCAAATAATCAACCAAAAAATCTGAATGCGGCCTCCCTGTTTGAGATGACCTATGGTGCGATTATGCTTTGAGAATTCCACCATGGGCTCGCTGGAGATTTCCTGGCGAGGCAGCGTAAAGCTTTATTCGGCCCCCTTGCTGGGGACGGGCCATGTTGCGTTCAGTTTGTTGATGTTTGAAACTTTCTGTGTGCGGCCCCCTGAGTTTATGGCGGAATAGAGGTTTTCCAGAAACTTAAAGGTTGAACTGATTGGACGGGACTAACCTTTCTTGACTGTCGTGTTGTTGAAAAAGCAGGGGCTCTGAATTGATTGGACAGGTTATTGGCAATATTTTGACCAACGGTGCATGCACAGTCAATATAGCCTAGAATCTCATGCTGATAACTGTCAAGCGATAAACGCGCCCCCTCGATTTCAATTTTTTGGGTAAAACCACATGGATGCTGGCCGTCAGATCATGTCAATCATGGCCGTTTGTCTTGCTTGCTTCTGCTATAAAAGGAGGGAGCAAACCTGGCTCTATTTCACTCTTTTGAACAAATCTTTATTGTGGGATTCATGTCTTTTCAATCCGGAGAGGGTAGCGCAGTCCGAGTGTGGAAAGTTCGTCCAGTACGCGATGTTTCCCCTTTCTTCCTTACTGTCTCTCTAACTGCCAAATATCATTTCTGGCGTTACTTTGATGTGGTCAGGCTTGCGAGGGAGAGGAGCTTAAATGAGGGCAAAGTTGAGGGTGATGGTTCTTTGCTCCGGGTGCGGCTTTCTGGGTGGTTAGATTTTGTCTCGCCACCTCCGACAACTTTCAACCTTACGATGGTAAGGGAATTTTACTCCGTCTTATCAGAGGTTCCTTCCGAAGAAATTGTTAGTTGTGTGGCCCTTCGAGGTGTCTCGGTCACTTTTACCCCGGAGGCTATCAACGAGGCTCTTCGCATACCTGCTATTGATCCCTTTGCTCATTATGAGGTTGCCTGGAACCTTGGTGATGAGGCAAGTGGACCGGTTCGTTTATGTCGGGCAATCCGCGAGCTCTTCCCAGATCATCAACGGCCTCGCACCCTAGGCCCAACGTCTAAATTGAATCGTAGCAACCGCGAGTGGAAAAGGTTTATCAACTCACGCGCTCTTCCGTCCGTGGATTTCGAGGTTGTCAGTGAGGCTGAAGCTTTCCTTCTTCATGCTATTCGCGACCCCCAGGTTGACATTGATTGGGGGGTCCTGATTCACCGCGAGGCAGTTAACTTTGCGGTCTCAATGAATCCTGATCATCGTATCCCCTTTGTCTCGCTTATTTCTAGGTTATGTTGTGTAGCTAGGGTGCCGACGCACTAATTGGACAGTTGTGGGTTCGCTTGAACGAGTAGTTTTTAAAATTTCACCCTACGGGCCCCTTGTTTTTGGTTAAACCGAAGGGCGTTGTAGGCCGCGGGTTTGCTAAAAATAACTGTACCCCTTATCGTTAATGAAGATGCTCTTTTACTTGATGCTTCCCTCTTCACATGCTTCACTTGTATGTACTAGACAGACAGCTTACATGTAATAGTTTTTCAAATTGTCTGCGTGCCAAGGGCTGTTGTATTCGCGACCTTGGTTGTCACTTAATACGTAAGTCCCTTTCTTGACTATTCGAGTGACCCGTACCGGGCCCTCCCAATTCTCTGATAGCTTTCATTTCTTGGCCTCGTGGCATGTGTCCTATCTTTTGCACAAAACATATTCTCCCACAGCGAAGTGATGATTGTGAATGTGTCTGTCGTGGTGGCGCTTGGCCGCCTATTTATAATTGAGCATGTTGGTCCCTTGAAAAGGCTTTGGTTAAGTTTAGAGGGGGGGTGAATAAACTTAACACTTAAAACTTTGGAGTTAACAAATTCTGCAACTTCAAGAACTCTTGATGCTTGATGACTCTGCTGAGACCTCGTGAGCTTCTTTGATAAATGATAGTCTACTAACATTCGATTTGCTTTGAATTTGTGCAGCGGAATAATATCAAAATTAAGCCTTATTACTTGTTGTTAAATATGATACCAAGTAATAGATACTCAGTAATGTATGTGTGTGATTTCAGTTGCTAGATTCAGTTGACTGATGAGTGAAATAAACTAAGTGCAGAAAGTAAATGCTGAAAGTAAGTAGGCAGATTTTATAGTGGTTCCAGGTGGTGTAATCCTGTCAGTCCACTCTTCTCCTATGATGTTGGAGGAAATTCACTAGAGATCTTTGATGTAGCTTTTACAAAGATTCCTAAGTTGCTTGTCCTTCACCAATAACTATGGCTTCACAAACTGAAAACTGGGAACAGGTGAGATTGCTGCTCCTTAGTCTTCCACTGGTCATTGAAGGGTAGGATTGCCTCTTCACCAGCTCCACCACAAACAACAGTCTTTCACACCCAACAGATGTTTCACTGTCTTCAGCAGATTCTTTATAAAATAAAGATTGAATCAATTAAATGATTCAATTCTGCGCCCGCCTTGATTAGGATGATGTAATCAGCAGCTTGCAGTCTTCAAGTGTTTAATCTTGATGTAGCTTGAATACAGAATACACTTGAAGACATTCACTAGATCAACAGCTTTATGCTCAACAAGTTCAGCAGGGTGTTTTTCAGCTCAGTGTTATCACTTAAAGTTTATCCCAAATTTCATCATCATTTTTCTGAGTTGAAAGTCTTCTATTTATAGGCAAGAATGCATGTGACTTGTATTTGAAATTCAAATGTAACCGTTCCTTGTTTTTGTCCCATCTGATTTGCATTCTGTCACTATTCATGGGGTGACCTTTATCGCCGAAATCTTTTTGACAATCACGATCATCATCCACCTTTGACTTGTGTCTATTGGATAAAGTCCTGAATCATCCCAACGTTCTTTTAATCCTAACCACTGATTTGTTTGATCAAATCAGAAGTAGTTGGCTGTCCTTATCCAAGTAATCTTCCAAAATAATCTTGAATTAATCGATGTATATATCAGCGAGTTCAACGATCTGTTTGAAGTACCAATCGATCATTTGAAACGACATGTTCTTTGTGTATAAAATGCAATGCAGCTGATTTCTTTTATCTAACTTTTATTTGTGAAGTTAGATTACACCTTTTTAATTATAACTAAGTTCCAAACATCATCCAACTTATGGAACTTAGACCTTGTACACAAGGTATATGTAGTCAGTTTAGGTCATCACAGACTTGCCTAAATTCTGATTCCATATCCTTGACTTAAATTACTAAGTTTGACCCCTTAGCCTTCATTTACTGAGTTTGATCCTCACCTTGAGTCTTGAAGAGTTCAAGACTAGTCTCTTGACCTATCTACCCTCTCGACTGGACCAGATCTGTGACACAAGTCACCGACCATTACAAAGGCTTGTTTGATCAAACCTATTTATGAATCAAACTCTAATAAGCCTATACATTTGATCTAGACATCTTTTTGCCTTTGCACTATAACAGCTAGTATGGCACTCATCATCAAAACATAGAAATAAGTCCAACAATTTCCCCCTTTTTGGTGATGATGCCACTACCCTCACCTAATCAGCAAAGCAAAAAGATTAAGACAAAAACAGAACAAGTATTCATCTTTCATTAAAAACATTTGTTCAAAGCTATTACAAACTAGATACAGCAAAGATAAAGTAATGTGAGTATGCTGATCTATTGTCTCTTTTCTCTTTCTTGTCTAGCCTTCTCAGCTTGCTCTTGATAGGCTTTGATCTGTTCTATCATATCCCTCATCCACTCATTTTCAATCAAAGTAAAATCAATGTAGGGATTAACTTGTTTCCACCAGTTCCATGCTTCAGGCAGGATAAGATTAATCTGATTCACCCAGAATCCAAACTTCATGTATAGTTCCTTAAACTCATCAAGTGAATCCTTTGCTTTTGTGATAGGCAAGTTCCTATCACCTCTGCCACTTCTTCCACTTCTTCCACCTCTGTTGCTTGCCCTTAAGGCTTTAACCCTTGCTTCCCAAAATTTCAATCACAAGAAAGAGTCCAGACCTTCATGAAACCCTTTGTTTTGATAAGGTTTCCTCCTGTTGTAATACTCTTTCTTGTATTGTCTAAGGAGATCATCAGTAAGTTGAACTCTGCCAGGTGCAGGTTGCCTAAAAGCATTAGTATCATCTTGCCATCTCTTCTGTGCAAAAAGTCTTGCAGCCTCCTTTGCTGCAGCTGATTGGCCCTCTTCCCCCTTAGTGACATCATCAACAAAACGGGATATGAGGCCATGAATGCCCTCCTGTGAGATTATCACTCTATGCAATTGACCTTCCATTGTTTCAGTTCTTGTTCCAATTGCAGTAATTCTTGATTGCAATGTCTCCTCCAGCAGGTTGATCCTTTCAGTAAGTTTAGGATCAGGCATAGCAGGTAGTTGTGCAGCAGCAGGCTCAGTAGGTTCAGGTGTTGCAGCAAGGTTGTCAAGTTTCTGATGGATAGAAATAAGTTGATCTTTCAGAAATTTATCTTTTGCGATATTTCCAACCTTGATGCCCCTCACATCTAGTATCGAGATCATTCACGACATTTTGAGTAGATGTGAAGTTTGAAGCAAATCGTGGGCGATTGATTGTCTGTTTTCATTTACGATCTTCATCATTTCTTCAAATCTTTCTTCCTGTCTGTCCAGTTGTGTCCTTAACTGTTGCATATCATGCCTTACAGTCCTTAACTCATTTAACACTTCAACTGGCACTTCACTGGTCATCCTTCCACCAGTGGCTTCATCAACAGCTCCTCCACATTGTACCGTGGCCTCTGATTGCTTATTACCATTGCCCAACTCCTATCCAGTCCAGCAGGGTTAGGTCCTTCATATTCCTCCAGGATAGGATCAATGGCAGGTTCCTCAAGAATAGGTACAAATGCCTGAGGGGGATCAACATCAATATTTTCTTCTTCAGGCATCTGAAACTCCTCATCACTAAAGTCATAGTCCAGCAGCTGCTCATCCTCATCAACAGCAGTCTGCTGACCATCTTTCCCTTCAGTGGTCTTGCCTCCAGTAGGCTCCACTACAGCAGCTTCATCAACAACAGGGGTTTCCTCCAAACCCAAATCAGGTTCCAACCTTTGTCCAGGTGCTGTTTGAGACTCGGCCACTGTACCTCTGTTCCAACATCCGTCCCAGTCTTTGTTTGTACCCCAAAGAACTGTACCTCCTCTTCAACTCTATGTGGATTGAATATAGTGTCATTATCCACTTGGAATCCTTCAGCATGACCAATCTTGTGCAGGATGATGGCAGTTTTAGTAAGAATGCCCTCAAAGTCAAATCCACTTTGATATTCAATAGATTCTTCTGAGCTGGCACTAGGTTCACTGTGATCAATAACTTTTTCTCCATCCAAATCCTCACTTTGTTCAACTTCAGGTTGTGCAGTAGGCTCTACAACAAGGAATGTAGCAGATTCATCAACCAGCCTACCAGCACTCAAAGTAATTCCTTCAGTGATCAATGCTTCCAGATCATCCATGGTGAGATCCTGTAGATCCTCATCCATCTCTCCAGTCTGCTGGCCCTCAGCAGACTTACCAGTATCAGTGGACTGTTGTGCAGGTTGTTCTATGATGATTGCAGTCCCACTGCTTTCTCCTAGTCCAGAGGGAAAATCTCCTCTAGAATCTGATGATGAGGAAGAATCATCATCTCCATCTCTTGGATCCCTAAACTTGATACCCTCCTCCTTCTGTTGCTCATCAAATAAATCCATCAATCTTGATTGCAGCAAGGTTGTATCAATCAGATCCAGCAAGATCTCCACTCCTAATTTTTCAAAAAACCATTCTTCAAGATCTATCATTGGTTCAGCAGCTGGCTTTTGTCTTTTGTAGAAACCAAACTTCCACTGAAAATAGTCAGCAATTTGCTGAAGTTTGGGGTCTACATACTCCTCTGTTTTCTTTCTTTGTTTCACATGCCTTTCAAATGGCATGAAAGATCTCCTGGGAGCAACTCCAGTACCTTGTTGACCTCCAAGGGTTCCAACAAGCAGGTTAATGGTTTCTTCAACAGATGTTCTAAAGTCAGTAGGTTGCTGAGGTTGTGCATTTGTGCCTACTGAAGGATGCAGGTTCTTAGATCTAAACGAATTAGATCTACGCGCAGCGGATGGATCACGATTTATACATCACAATACATAAATAAAGGATTTAACTACTACAAGGGGGTTAAGATCATGTTACCAATAGTAGGAAGAGAAGCCAAGATCTTCCGATGTGTTCTCCAAACGGCGGTTGGTGGACACCCTTCTTGATACACTAACACCTCTTTGATATGCAACACCAAGAAAAACCCCAAGTTTTTCTTCAATCGGGTGGAGCTAAGGATCGAACTCCTTAGCCTTTTTTTCTTATGAATTTCATGGCTTTCACTACCCTTAGGGCTCGGGGAGAACTCTCTTTTTATAGGCAAAATCCAAGAGAGAAAACATATACCCAATCGGTTTAACAAAATAAAAGAGATAATTCTAAATATTATTATCCAATAAAAATAAGAGATAATTATAATCTTATAATAAGAAAATATAATTATCCTTATAGTTAAGAGATAAATAATAAATACATTATTTTCTTTTATTTATCCAATTAATTATTTAACTAATTACACAATATGTCATTATCCAGGAAAATTAATTTCTTGGAAAATCCAAGACATATTGGCGCCACACTAAGCCCACTGTGCCCACGAAAAATATTTTTCATGTATTATATTATTTAAATTTCAACTAAATAATATTCATGCATATCAATTAATTAGCCCACCCAATTAATTATCAATGAGAGCCCAAATAACAAGATTATTAGTCCGAATTACGAAGCCACATCGGGGACCATGGACTATAACCATAGCTCCAATAATTAATTATTCATCGAATGTAATAAGTACATTAATTATTAATTCCGGGATTACGCCACCATAAACCCGAAACTGAACTCTACCGATTATAGATGTATACTTATACTCAACCTATAGAGTGAATAAGCATTAACCCTCCATAGACTGTCCATTCTGAGTGGGAAGTCTCCATAAACCCGACTAAGAATATCTTATCCTTATTTACCATTAACCCCCTAGTGATCAATTAGTTCACATATCTGACTAGTAGCTAATTAGTCTAACATGAACTGGGCCCATCGATCATTTTCTTAGGGCTAACAAATAAGGGGACTATCTCTCTACTTCCCGAGGAAGGAATGAATTCCATGTCTGTGAAAATCGAACTACTCACTCATCCGGAGATAGTGTCAAGAGAGAAGTGGCTTGGAACACATATTTAAGTGAACCGTAACTAACACATCAAACACTACCCCGGACAAGCGAAGATCCTGTGATCACCTCGGGATTAAGGTTGATCCATATATGATCATCTAATGATTTAATAAGATTCCTCGATTACGGAATTATACCGAGAAATTCAGATTAAATCGGTCCAAATTTATATGAATGCCATCATATATAAATGCCCCACGTAGGTACCTCTCCGGCGACAAACCGGATAAGACTATCACACCCTAAGGTGTTCTTGGCGCATTATTGGTGTTTTAATCATGAGACCCTAAACACCGATTAAGTTCACCACGGACTATCAGCTTTAAGTATATCACCACTAACTCAATCCTCACGTGCATGCCATGCACCGAGTTAAGCGATTACATACCGATATACTTAGGGTTTGCAAGCAGATGTATTACTTACAAGCACAAAGCAAGTAATAAGGTGAGATAAATTCATCATCCATTAAAAACAATTACACAAATTGTCTTTCGGCACTACACCTAACAATCTCCCACTTGCACGAAATGACAAGCAACGATTGTTTTTAGAGCACACCCTTTCTCATCTTATTCACAACACTCTCCCACTTGCTCTAAAAGCAGGTGAGACATATCCATCAATGCCGTACCCTCCAAGCACTCAACTTGGTACACTGATTAGCTAGGTTGTCGACTCGAGACGATCTTTAGGATTGAAACGTTGTCGGTCCTTCCAATCAGGCGGTACTCTCTCTCAATATGCTTTTGACTTCTTGTGACCGAGAAGATCCTTCTAAGCTATCTCTTCACTGCTTTCACAATGAAGTGATATCGGCTTATCGACACGGAATTACTCCCGCACCAAAAGGAAATTCTAAGCACTATGAGTAAACACTGAGCCCGAGATCAACTTAATGATCATCCTTAATCGACTACAAGTCGAATCGATTAGTCAACCATATTCAAGTTTGCACCTGAATATACAAGCATATGATTCCTCGTTCTCTAACGATACTTGAGGACGTACTAAACCGCTACTTATTGCTTGAATCCAAGATTCAACTGCAATCGACTCATTTTAAGCTGACTTGCCCTTATCCTAGAGAGACTCTATCCCATTTTCTCTTTATCCAAAGATTTGGAGAATCATTCCTGAGGGGTAGGGTAGGACTACTCTCGATGAATGCTGCAACCGTATATGCATAATCATCTTATTCAATAAGATAGGTGGGATAGCCAATGACTCATTCTCGTGAATTTGACCGAATCAAATTCTTAGAATATAGTCCAATTCTCTCATCCAGAGAATCTTGGCGTGTCAGTTTCCGACTTCAGATAGCACACCCATGTTGTTTCCAACCGTTTTAGTGTTATCATTTATGAACACTAATGCTACTACTTTACCAATATTGATATCCAGTCTACGAAAAAACTTATCAATATTTTGGTCAAGTCCACATATTTTAAAACATGTGACTTTTAAATGACCGAGAGGTTCTCTTAAATCCACAAAGGATATAAACCATGGCAGGCTTCCTACCAATGGTTCTTTCTGAATAAATTAAGATATCGTTAGTCTCGCAAAAAAAGGTATTAGGGAATCACCCCTATCTTCTGCTTTGTAACGAATCCGTTATTCATTCTCAGCTAAAACCCTTCTGTTCTGAATGAATTCACATTCCGTTGTTCGGCAAGAAAGTCTCAGGGAATCACCCCTATTTTCTCCTTTCTAACGAAATCTAGCAAGACTGAGTGGTGAGAGAGTTCAAGGTCTGGTTAACTCTCTACTTGTCAGGGAATCACCCTTATACCACTCAACTTTGCGCTGAAAGTTTAAACTTTCATATTCATTCGACTCTTTTCTATGTAGATCCAATTGCTCCCACTGGGCCTTAGACACTCAGGTGGTTCTACTATAGACTGAACAAAACTGGAGTACAAAAACTCCATTTACAGGGTTAAGGCTGTCAAACCAACCTCTATGATCAGAATCCTATACAACCCACTAAGAGCCATAGGTTATCAATCACCCCAGCAGACCGTAAAGTCCACAAAACCACAATGGGTCAATGGTTAAACCATACTCCCACTGCGTGGTGGATTGACATCCTGATCTAGTAGTATTTATTAGTGTAATCACCAACAACCGATGTTGGACGTGGTCTGATTAAATCAGATAGTAACTACCTTTGGGTAACCGTACTCCAAGGTTTAAGGTTGTTACTTATAGATTCTATCAGAAGGCTTGTGACAGTTCAACCGTCACTTTCTGATCTCAAGAATCTTATAATCAACCTTCACTCGTCTCATTAAGATATTTCACGAACAATCACAATCAACGTATCGCGCAAAATCTCCAAATCCTACCTTCAAGCATTAAATGCTAAATGCCTACATTTATGGAAGTGGTGTGAACCGAATTCACTCATTATCCATAAATTCACTGGCATCTTCTAGGTATCTCGGTTATAATAATGTTAACCGTTATTTTGCAACCAATTATCTTAATCGCGTTTAACAGTGTATTGTAGCACACTATTAACTATATCAGGAAAGTCTATGGTTTCTTCCTCAGTGAGAAACATTCCACTAGGAGGCAGGCCGAGCATCAGTCCCAAGACTATGCGATAGCCTATTTTTGAGCATGGAATACTCTATTCTCTGCTAAAATCAGAGACTCCTCCTCGTATTCTTTTGATAAACTAAATCACGTTTCGAGTAGTTATCAGACAAAATGTCACCACTCAAAAACTCTACTAGCTTGTATCTCTCTTACTAGACCCGAAGGTCATGGTGAACAAGCTATGTTACCCTTCAAATCTACTACCCTTTCCCGATTGAAAGGAAACTTAGTCATTGTTCCTTTGAGATAGTGTTCTAGACTCGGGAGATAGGAATCACCCTTAGCGATCGTCAGTCTTATCTCTAGGATATATGCACTAATTAATAGATATTGAAAGGTCGCTTATCTTAGTACGGAAACCTTTTACCTTTAATAGTTTTAGATGTGTTATACTTATTCAGCTTTTCTTAGTGGTTCTGACTTTATCAAACAAAAGTCCGAGTCTTGGATTCGTACTATAAATGTCATATTCACTTTCTATGAGGCAATATATCGAGTTGAAAGTGAATCCATTTGTTTCAACGAATCTGTAAACAGAAAAATAAATTTTTCTGTGATATTCAAGGATAGAATCCGAAATTCATTTCCTTATATCACTCCTACTATTCTAGCTGAAATTACTGCCCGTTGTTACTTTATTAATGCATAGCTTCATTGTTCTTCCAAAGAACTAAGCCACTGAGTCAAGTTACTCGGTTAAGAAAGTCGCTAAGGATTCATTGGTTAGTGATCCGAAATCACTTTCCTTATCCTATACTTTCTTTAATTAATGTTTCGGTTTAGCCTCAAAACTTTAGTTAAGATGATTAACACTTATAGACATTCTTTCCCATTCTTAACTTTCCTTAAAAGGAAATAGTCTTGAACTTTCAGTTCGTTTGAGTAGACACTACTCGTGAACTGTGGGATGTCTAATGAAAGTGTTACCCAGTGGGACTGATTTTCTAATAAATTAGAAAAACATAATATAAAAGCTCCCACTAGTTTATCGGTTCCAAATACCGTCTAACTAGCGACACTTTAATTTATGATTCTCCAATTTTTCTATCAAAAAATTTCTCGTGTAGACACTACACAATTCACTAGAAGAATTTTATCGTCCCAATCATCTTTCAAACTAACTACGGTTGTCTCTCGTTCTGCACGAGTGACAGCAGTGACATGTCTATTTACGTCACTTAAGTTTTGAAGGCTTCAAGAGAAATATCTCTTCCGAAAAATTAATCGCATGTGAGATTAATAAATACAACGTTCTAGTTACTTACCACTTTTTAACGAAGTCATTACTAGTCAATTTTACACTAGCAGTCTAGCACCTTAGAGAGATATATATATAACAGTTGTAAATAAAATTGACAGAAAATAAATCCAAATCATACACTACTAAAATTTTAGGAACATAAACTAAGTACTTATAGTCTATCCTACCGTTCCAAGGATTTAATCTAATGCCTCAGTGCCGCCTTAGGGTAGGTCAAAGAGGTTTCGATTAATATTGAAGATCAGATTGAGAATCGAACATCTCATTTGTGATCGTCAATCACCTTTCCTTTTTCAGCCAAGGTACTACCAAAAATACCCTTTATGAGTGTGACCCACTGTCTCAGATTTTTAGGTAGACCCCCGAGTGTGCCGCCGCTAGGGTCGGTCAGTGACCCGACGAGTACCCAAAATCCTATCCTTTCGGAGACCAAGCCTTGAATTTTGATAGCGGTGAAGGCCTTCCTTAGGGAGGCCGGTCCCAGGCCGGCACGAGGCGTCACCATTCTCTCACGTTGCTTGTGTCAACAGTAGAGGCCGTGGGGTCGGTGCGTCGCCTCTCCGCTCCCTCAATATTTTGAAAAAGTGGTGGGTTTATCGATCACGTTTTTGACTTGATGTTACATTAAGGAACAATAAATCATAGGCCCGAATGTTGTCGGTTATGTGGGCTAGCCCACCCGACCTATTCGTTAGAACATATGTGGCCGTCGGGACGGGTCAAGGCTAGGAGAGGTCCGCTGAGCCGTAGTGGCTCTTCGGATGGCTCGAGATTGCGCACTTCCCGTGCAAAC
This sequence comes from Gentiana macrophylla, assembly GCA_026214975.1. NCBI lineage: Eukaryota > Viridiplantae > Streptophyta > Magnoliopsida > Gentianales > Gentianaceae > Gentiana > Gentiana macrophylla. The sequence goes on from CM047815.1 coordinate 38,597,761, forward strand.
GCCACACGTGGAGGGTGAAGTCGATTGAGCCGTAGCTACTATTGACCACCCAACCGTGGTTAAACCACTTTCGAACCTGTTTGCCCGTGATTATCCAATCCTTAAACATCAAACTTTCACGTAGACACTACGGAACAAAAACGTAATCTCGTCTTAGGTAAGGTGGAATTCACCGAGAATCCAACACCTTAACCACGAGGTTTTGGGATTTTACTCCTTATGCTTTCGCAAAGTGGGATTCACCGAGAATCCATCACCCAACCTCGACGATCGAAAAAACCCGTGTTCCTCGGTTTTTACCCTAATTAGTTTCTAATTAATATCAAACAATTAATTAAAACTAATCGTGTGTTTTATACATGCCTAACTAATTCCTCGAATTAATTTCTACATGTATGCATATGGAGTGGAATTCATGATATGATGCATGTCATGGAAATTTTCCGGTTCTACTCATACAATCTACACATGTATACTAATGCGGAAAATAAACACCGAGATGGACCGTTGGCACCCCCGTAACTAATCTATTTGAAAATAAATTAAAACCTTAATCTGCAGCTGTTAAGAATCTTCGACGATCGGCATATCAAACGAACTTGGATCGGGACGAAACTTTCCAGATCTGATCTTCATTCTTCGGACTTCAAGATGGACGGTCGGATCGGAGCTTTGACTTGTCAATCTTCCTCAGTGAGCCGCCCAACTTGCTGCTGAAACAGACCCTAACAGCAGCGCATCATATACTTCCCGAGGCCGATCGGGGATCAAGATGATTCCCGATCGTCCTGAAAATTTTATCTCACGTCCAAAACTACATGATTATCGATCTGACCGGTCGGATATTCGTTTCAACGGTCCAATACGTTCCAGAAAATCGAGGAAGTCACAGTTAGGGTTTCTGTGAATCCTGCGTTTTTCTGTTACAACAGCCACTTCATTGCAACGAACGGATATTGAGACGGACTCCGATCGACCCCAAATTTGGATGGATTGTTCTTCAACTTTTAATCTTGATTCTGACCGGAGGGATCGTCGTTTAAACGGCTCGATCAACAGGAAAAACGAAAAAAACTAAACAGCTACTAAACAGATCTACTTTCAGGAAATTAAAATTGCAACAACAAATAAATTACATAATTTCCTATACTCATATGAACGAATTTTCTTCGTTTAAATGAGTTTACAAAAGATCTAACGGGTAAACAGTGCCAACCCCCAATCCAACTCTTCAACCATGGCAATTAATCATTATCAATGCATAAAACAATAAATAAAATTTACCTACATGCAATTACACTCCTTTAAATCGTTTAATTATGATTATGACTATATAAACCGTGGAACCTTGCTCCGATACCACATGAAGGATGCATAGGTTCTTAGATCTAAACGAATTAGATCTACGCGCAGCGGATGGATCACGATTTATACATCACAATACATAAATAAAGGATTTAACTACTACAAGGGGGTTAAGATCATGTTACCAATAGTAGGAAGAGAAGCCAAGATCTTCCGATGTGTTCTCCAAACGGCAGTTGGTGGACACCCTTCTTGATACACGAACCTGCTTGATATGCAACACCAAGAAAAACCCCAAGTTTTTCTTCAACCGGGTGGAGCTAAAGATCGAACTCCTTAGCCTTTTTTTCTTATGAATTTCGTGGCTTTCACTACCCTTAGGGCTCGGGGAGAACTCTCTTTTTATAGGCAAAATCCAAGAGAGAAAACCTATACCCAATCGGTTTAACAAAATAAAAGAGATAATTCTAAATATTATTATCCAATAAAAATAAGAGATAATTATAATCTTATAATAAGAAAATATAATTATCCTTATAGTTAAGAGATAAATAATAAATACATTATTTTCTTTTATTTATCCAATTAATTATTTAACTAATTACACAATAATTACATAATATGTCATTATCCAGGAAAATTAATTTCTTGGAAAATCCAAGACATATTGGCGCCACACTAAGCTCACTGTGCCCACGTAAAATGTCTTTTCATGTATTATATTATTTAAATTTCAACTAAATAATATTCATGCATATCAATTAATTAGCCCACCAATTAATTATCAATGAGGCCCAAATAACAAGATTATTAGTCCGAATTACGTAAGCCACATCGGGGACCATGGACCTATAACCGTGAGCTCTCAATAATTATTTATTCATCGAACATAATAAGTACATTAATTATTAATTCCGGGATTACGCCACCATAAACCCGGCCCGAACTCTACCGATTATAGATGTATACTTATACTCAACCTATAGAGTGAATAAGCGTCCATTGATATAATCACTACATACGGATTAACCCTCCATAGATCGTCCCATTATGAGTGGGAAGTCTCCGTAAACCCGACTCGAGAATATCTTATCCTTATTTACCATTAACCCCTAGTGATCAATTAATTAGTTCACATATCCGACTAGTAGCTAATTAGTCTAACATGAACCGGGCCCATCGATCATTTTCTTAGGGCTAACAAATAAGGGGACTATCTCTACTTCTTCCCTTGAGGAAGGAATGAATTCCATGTCTGTGAAAATCGAGAACTACTCACTCATCCGGAGATAGTGCCAATGAGAAGTGGCTTGGAACACATATTTAAGTGAACCGTAACTAACACATCAAACACTACCCGGGACAAGCAAAGATCCTGTGATCACCTCAGATTAAGGTTGATCCATATATGATCATCTAATGATTTAATAAGATTCCTCGATTACGGAATTATACCGAGAAATTCAGATTAAATCGGTCCAAATTCTATATGAATGCCATCATATATAAATGCCCCACGTAGTACCCCTCTACCGACAAACCGGATAAGACTATCACACCCTAAGGTGTTCTCATGCATTATTGGTGTTTTAATCATGAGACCCTAAACTCGATTAAGTTCACCACGGACTAACAGATTTAAGTATATCACCACTAACTCAATCCTCACGTGCATGCCATGCACCGAAGTTTAGCGATTACATCTTGATATACTTAGGGTTTGCAAAGTGATGTATTACTTATAAGCACAAAGCAAGTAATAAGGTGAGATAAATTCTGTCATCCATTAAAAACAATTACACAAATTGTCTTTCGGGCACTACACCTAACACCTACTACTTCCATCTGTACCACACTTGGTTCCCCCTGACTTACATGCTCATCAAATAGGTTAGCAAAGCAGACGCTTCTTCCCCGATTTCTTGCCACACTTGCAGGGTCTTCAACCAAGTCTTCATCATCCTGATTTTCTTGCTTAGTAGGGCAATCTGCTCTTGCATCTCATCCAGCAGATCATCCTGTCCTCCTGATGTTTCTTCTTGATGTGAAGCAGCCAATGCAAAGTGTCTTTGGCTCTTCTTTTTTCGATCTCGAGCACAAGCTTTTGCTAAATTCATAAGCCTTTAGATCTGAAAACAATTTGAAGGTGTCTTCTTCATGCAACTTTCTCATTTCTTCAATTGCAGTCACCTTCATTTTCCAAACATCTTTTGCAGGTAGAGCTTCCAAGATTTTGGTGTTTATTTCCTCTTTTGAATAACTTACACTCAGTAGGGTAAGTTCATCCAAGATTGCATTAAATCTAGACTCCATTTGCTCAATGGTTTCATTTGGCAGCATTTTGAACTTTTGGAACCTCTTTCTGGCCACACTGATTTTATTCTTCTTTATTGCATCAGTGCCTTCACAGATCAAGTGAATCTTGTCCCAAAGTTCCTTTGCAGTCTTGAAATCTTTAACCTTCATGTACATATTGCTATCCAAGGTTCTGTAAATGATGTCTATAGCAATATTGTTGAGGTTTGCATTTTTTCTGTCTTCTGCATTCCATTCTCTTTTTGGTTTAGGAATGTACTCAGTTGTATCACCCATCATTCATCGCCTTTGTAATCTCCAAAGGGTCCATCGCTTAGTACATCCATCATCTCATCATGAGTAGCGAAGAAGGTAAGCCTGCATTCGACGTTTATACTCATCAAATCTATCTAAAGAGCACATCAGCATAGTTCTAGCATACTGAGTGTTATCCATGATGCAAGTCTTTGAAAATCAATAACTTGAAAGAAAGTTTCAAAGAATTTTCACAAGCACAACAAGTAGGATTTCTTCAGAACAGAAGCACTGCTCCGATACCAATTGTTGGTCCCTTGAAAAGGCTTTGGTTAATTTTAGAGGGGGGTGAATAAACTTAACACTTAAAACTTTGGATTTAACAAATTCAGAACTTCACTGCTTTGATGCTTGATGAGTCTGCTTGAGACCTCGTGAGCTTTCTTTGATAAACGATGAGTCTCGACAGCAGATTGATTTTTTGAATTTGTGTGCATCGGAATAATATCAAAATTAAGCCTTATTACTTGTTGTTAAATATGATACCAAGTATTAGATACTCAGTAGTGTATGTGTGTGATTTCAGTTGCTAGATTCAGTTGACTGATGAGTGAAATAAACTAAGTGCAGAAAGTAAATGTTTGAAAGTAAGTAGCGCGATTTTATAGTGGTTCCAGTGGTGTAATCCTGTCGACCCACTCTTCTCCTCGTGATGTTGGAGGAAATTCACTGAGAGATCTTTGATGTAGCTTTTACAAAAATTCCTAAGTTGCTTGTCCTTCACCAATAACTATGGATTCACAAACTGAAAACTGGGAACAGGTGAGATTGCTGCTCCTTAGTCTTCCACTGGTCCTTGAAGGGTAGGATTGCCTCTTCACCAGCTCCACCACAAACAACAGTCTTTCACACCCAACAGATGCTTCACTGTCTTCAGCAGGTTCTTTATAAAATAAAGATTGAATCAATTAAATGATTCAGTTGCAGCAGCTTGATTAGGATGATGTAATCAGCAGCTTGCAGTCTTCAAGTGTTTAATCTTGATGTAGCTTGAATACAGAATGCACTTGAAGAAATTCACTAGATCAGCAGCTTTATGCTCAGCAAGTTCAGCAGGGTATTTTTCAGCTCAGTGTTATCACTTAAAGTTTATCCCAAATTTCATCATCATTTTTCTGAGTTGAAAGTCTTCTATTTATAGGCAAGAATGCATGTGACTTGTATTTGAAATTCAAATGTAACCGTTCCTTGTTTTTGTCCCATCTGATTTGCATTCTGTCACTATTCATAGGATCGACAATCGCGAAATTCCTTTTTGACAATCGCGCGATCATTCACCCTTTGACTTGTGTCTATTGGATAAAGTCCTGAATCATCCCAACGTTCTTTTAATCCTAACCACTGATTTGTTTGATCAAATCAGAAGTAGTTGGCTGTCCTTATCCAAGTAATCTTCCAAAATAATCTTGAATTAATCGAGGTATATATCAAAGAGTTCATCGATCTGTTTGAAGTACCAATCGATCTATTTGAAACATGTTGTTTGTGTATAAAATGCAATGCAACTGATTTCTTTTATCTAACTTTTATTTGTGAAGTTAGATTACACCTTTTTAATTATAACTAAGTTCCAAACATCATCCAACTTATGGAACTTAGACCTTGTACACAAGGTATATGTAGTCAGTTTAGGTCATCACAGACTTGCCTAAATTCTGATTCCATATCCTTGACTTAAATTACTAAGTTTGACCCTTAGCCTTCATTTCATGAGTTTGATCCTCACGGCCTTCGGTCTTGGCGAGGTTCAAGACTAGTCTCATCGACCTATCTACCCTATCGACTGGACCCGATCTGGCGACACAAGTCAGCTGACCATTACAGTGCTTGTTTGATCAAACCTATTTATGAATCAAACTCTAATAAGCCTATACATTTGATCTAGACATCTTTTTGCCTTTGCACTATAATAGCTAGTATGGCACTCATCATCAAAACATAGAAATAAGTCCAACAGAGCAAACGGTCATACGACTGGATCCGCCGCTCCTCTGCTAAATCAAGGTCAAGCTTCCGGGTCAGCGGGTTATCAGCTTCACTGAAATGGGAGACCCTTAGACTTGGTAGGGCCATTTCTACTGGGGCCATAGCTTCTGATCCATAGGTCAAAGCTAAGGGAGTTTCCCCTGTAGTTGTTTTTCACGACGTCCTGAGCGCCCATAAGGCCACTGGCTGGTGATCTGGCCAATTGCCAGTCTTTTCACCCAAACTCTTTTTTAGCACGCTTAGTACCTATTTGTTGGCATTTTCGGCCTGACCATTTCCTTACGGATAGCACAATGATGACTGCCAATGTTTGACGTTATTTTCTCTGCAGAATACGTCAAACTCTTCCCTGAACTGTGGCCCGTGATCCGATACTATCACTCTGGGGACGCCAAATCTAGTTCATACTTGATCGAGTAGAAAGTAGATTATATCTCTGGCGTTGATTTTTACCAAGGCTTTGGCCTCGATCCATTTGGTGAAATAGTCGACGGCGACCACCACGTATTCGCAACCGGAGCGACCCCTTTTCAGCTGTCCAATGAGGTCGATGGCCTACATGTCGAATGGCCAGGCTGCGACGATGATGCTTTGCTCGACTGATGGTAGCCTGGGAATATCTGCAAATTTCTGACATACGTCACACACTTTAGCGTACGCTTTGGCGTCCTCTGCGAGCTTCGGCCAGTAGTACCCAGCCAATAAAACTTTCTGAGCGAGAGTGCGGTTATCCGGGTGGCCGCCGCACATCCTCTCGTGTAGTTCTGCGAGGACTCCATCAACCTCTTCAGGTCGTACGCACCGTAGTAGAGGTTTAGAGAACGATCTCCAATACAAAATGCTGTCTAAAATGGTGTATATGACGGCTCTTCTAGCCAGGGCTTTAGCCTCGCTTGGATCATCAGGGAGTTCTCCAGAGCCAATATACGCCCTCTTGATGTCAATCCAACATGGGTTAGTGGGTCAGAAATCCATTACCTCAACCCTGTCGATAGCGGGTCCTGACAGATGTTACACCATGATTGACGGATTGCTAATTTCGTCGTCGCTAGTTAGCTTGGACAAGTAATCTGCTATGTGATTGTCCTCTCGAGGGATGTTGGTGAATTTGCAATATTTGAAGCTGCTCTCTAGTTTTTTGACGAGATTAATATATTTTTGCTAGATTTCGCAATGGATGCCGAAAGATCCGGCTACCTGATTGACTACCAACTGTGAATCACAAAATACCTACACATTTTCAACTTTCATGGCCCTGGCGAGCTCAAGTCCTGCAATGACTTCCTCATATTCTGCTTGATTATTTGATGCAGTGAAATCAAATCTCAGGGCCTTCTCAATCTCTTCCGAGGTACCTGGTTCTAATAAGATATTTCCCGCGCTGCAACCTTTGTGGCTAGCAGCACCATCGACGTAGAGCTGCCAATAGGGACTTGGCCGTTGGGGCTCGTCCACTGTGGTTGTCGTCGTGGCCATATTTTGTGTTGGCTTGTTCCCGGTTCTTTCGTTTGAAGCTTGTTTCTTTGATAAAGTCGGGCAATGCCTGAGCTTTAATATCTTTTCGAGGCTCATATCGGATGTCAAATTCAGTGAGCTCGATGGCCCACCGCAGCGCAAGCGACCTGACAAGTCCGGCCTATGGAGGACTTGGTGCAGTGGTGCGTCTGATAATACTATAATGGTATGCGATGAAAAGTAAGCCCTTAATTTTCGGGCGGCTATGACAACGCAGTAAGCTAACTTTTTGATATTAAAATAGTGACTTTCTACTGGGCTGAGAGCTTTCAAAACATAATAGACAGGCTTTTTTGAGGTGCCCTCCTCAGTGATAAGTGCCACGGCGACAGCCCTATCCGAGGCCTCTAAGTACAGAAGCAAAACATCTCCGACCGTCGGACTGGTTAACAATGGCGGGCTTGAGAGGTAGGCCTTGAGCTCTTTCAAGGCCTACGAGCACTCCCCTGTCCATGAGAAGGTTTTAATTCCCTTTAGGATTTTGAAGAAGGGTAGGCTTTTCTCGGCAGATTTTGAGATAAATCTTCCTAGGCGCTTATCCTTCCATTTAGCCTTTGTACCTCCTTGATGCTTGTCGGCTCGCTCATGTTTGTCAGAGCTTCAATTTTCTTAGGGTTTGCTTTGATCCCTCTCTGGCTCACCATGAAACCCAGAAATTTTCCTGCCTGGACCCCAAAAGTGCATTTTGCGGGGTTTAGCTTCATTGAGTCCTTTTTTATGTTATGAAGATTTCGCGAAGGTCCACCAGGTGATCCTGGTGACTTGATTATACGACCATATCATCGATATAAGGCTCCATGTTCTTGCCTATTTGTGAGCTAAAAACGTTGTTCACCATCCTTTGTTACGTTGAACCTACGTTCTTGAGACCAAATGGCATCATCTCATAGTAATAGAGTTCGCCGGCGGCCCTAAAGGCAGTCAGCTCTTTGTCATCGTCGTCCCATCTTGACTTGGTGATAGCCTGAATAGGCGTCCAGAAAACTCAGTGTTTCAAAACCTGCGATCCCATCTACCATTTTATCGATTCGTGGCAGTGCATAAGGATCTTTGGGGCAGGCTTTGTTCAAATCAGTGAAGTCGACGCACATCCGCCATTTGTCGTTGTGTTTTTTCACCATTACTATGTTTGCTAACCAAGTGGGGTACTGAAGCTCCTTGATTATGCCCGCTACTAAAAGTTTTTCGACTTCACTTTTTATCATGACTTCCCTTTCTGTAGAAAATTGGCGCGCTCTTTGTTGGATCGGCCTGAAGTTGGGGTCGACGCTTAGGTAGTGTAATGCGACCTCCGACTCCACACCTCTCATATCGGTTACCTCCCAGGCGAAGGCATCCATGTTTTCTTTCAAAAGCTCGACCAGACCCTCCCTTTCTTTCTCGGTTGTTCGCGACCCTATCTTTATCTTCTGATCGGGGTACCTGCTATTTATGATGACCTCGACCAGCTCGTCTTCGGCCGTGAAGTCGGGTTGATATCGGACTTGCAGTGTTTCAACTTTTACGGCCCAGTCTGGGACTTCTTTTACCGTGGTGATCTGGTCTGCAACCATATTGAATCCCTCCACTCTAGGTCGTTTGGAATCGGCCCATTTCTTGGTCATATACTCAAGAAAAAATCCGGGTCGGCTAGTGGCGACCCCAATTTCGTCTACTACATGGAATTTGAACCATTGGTGTGGAACAGATGCCACCATTTGAAAATTTCTCATGGACGGAATCCCCAAGTAATGTTGTAGTATGAGGGGAGGTCAATGACTAAGAAAGTGATTACCTCAGTTCGGCTGGGCTCATAGTCTCCCAGAGTGATGTTGAGGTCGATTGTGCCTTTGACCCGCATTGTATCATTGGTAAAGCCCTCTAGCACTCTGATGTAGGGTTTTAATTTGGCTTCTCGGCATCCGATCTGTTTCAAATAGTCGAAATAAATGACGTCGCGGCCGGCCCCGATGTCGACCATCACTCTGTTGACGCCGTGCTTATCGTTTACCCCGACTTTTAAGATGAGGGGTATTTCCATAGGGTCGTCGACAGTGGTTAGCTCGCTTTTAGTAAACAATATTCCTTTCTCGTTTTCCCCTAACGCTATCTATTTTTCAAAACCGCGTGTGTTGATCTGGTGGATCTGTGATTTCAGTTGGCTGTTGTTGGGGATGTTCCCGTGGATATCTTGAACATCTTTTTTGATAAATGCGGTGTTGGCGCCCCTGGTTAGGGCCGGTGTTTCCCTCATGCTTATACTTGGTTGCTAGTCCTTCAAGGATTAACCTCTCTATTTCCCTTAGGGTGATACATTCATCCGTAATATGACCGTGATCCTTATGATAGTCACAGTACTTCGATTTATCACGACTGTCGGGATCGTCCTTCATAGGTTTGGGTTTATCAAAGTGCTCGCGGATCTCAAATATATCTGGGAAGCTTTCGTGTTGAGTGGCTTGAAATTATCCTCGCTAAATTTATACGGTCGCTTGGGCTCACGATCATGATTCACGTCCCTGCCATTTTCCTTCTTGCGATCGTCCCTGCGATCTTCTTTCAGAGAGTGCTGCTCCGGTTTAGGTTTTGCTTTCCCAAAAGACAGTGCTTCGCTCACTCCCATCATTCTGGCCCTTTCTAACATTTCCCTTAGGTCGGCTTTGGGGGTCGTAGGTTAAATTCTGTCTTCATTGGACCTTTGGCAATTCCGGTGAGAAAACACGTTATGACCACATCGTTGTGGATATTTCTAGTCTGATCATACATTCTGATGAACCGCTCATAATATTCTTTTCTAGACTCATGTCCTCCTATTCGAACCTCGTACAGATCCTCAATTGTTTTCTTCGGCCTACTCGCCGACTCAAACTCTTTGACAAACTTTTCAGATAGATCTTCCCAACTCTCAACTGAGCCATGAGGGAGTCCGTGAACCCAGGAAGCAGCCCTGTCCTGCATGCTACCGACTAAGGTGATGCACCAGGCGGACTTATTTTGAGTTGCTAAGGTAATACGGCCTTGGAAGGCAGTGAGCCAGTCATTCAGACAAGAGTTCCCATTGTAATAATTATAACTGGGGTTGCTAACCTTTTCCTCGCTAGTGGGCAATGTTTCGGTGATTCTTTTGCCGAGCACATCGATCCCCTTGTCTGGGGGGTAATTCTCCTCCTTGAAGGCTGAGACGACTTAAGGCCGGGGCCCTGTCCTTCTCACCTAACCTTTTAAGAGCTAATCCTCTCTCTACCGTCTTTCCTTTCTGATTATCGCGACTAGGTGGGACTGAGGCCTGTGCGATTTCTTTCCTCTGTCCTTCACGACCTGATGAGTAAACACTTTCCTCGACCTCATTCCCCTGGATCTGACTCTGACGACCTTCATTTAGGGCCACAGGGGCGATTTCATTTCTGGGAGTATTCGGGGGTCGGATCATCATTGAGGCTTGACCCTTTGCCACCAGAGAGAGTTGGTGAGGTACATTGTTTCAGCATACCTCGCATATTCCTTCATTTCCGCGACCTCAGGATCCTCTTGGAAACCTGGCCACATTTCTAGGGTCGACCTTCGCTTTGCTGTGACCTGGCTGGCTCCTTGTGAGCCCCATCCAGAGCAGCGATAGCCTCCTTTGATTTAGTTTTTTGATTGATGACATTTTGGGCGTCGCTAGGGGCTAGGGCCCCCCTCTGCGACCCTTCGCCATCAGAGGGAAGATTGTCGAGTGTCTCTCCTACAACCTCTACGTGAGCCTGATACTGCGTGCCCCCCTTCGCAGGGGTTTGGGGTTTCAGATGTCCCTTGCTTCCTGCCATTGCCGAGTTAGCGAACTGATTTGGCTTGGAGTTCTTTTTTACTTTCATGGCTCTAAGTCAGAGATCTTTTGGATAGCGACAGATCGTGTGACGTGGCGTCGGGTAATATGGTTTTCAAGGGAGAAGCGGTGGTGATTTGGACGCAAGAGACCCCCGAAATGTGGCGCTCTTTTTCAGTAGTGTTCTTTATATTGGGGAGGATTTTTCTGGTAAGTTGGCATATATGCTAGTGAGATAATAAAAAGGTCACCCTTTGACAGTACTCTTCACTATAGGAAGAAAACAAGGGCGGTTTAGGGGTTTTTCTGATAAGATTACCTCATTTTCCTTTGAAATGAACGTAGTCGAGACGGTACAGCCAGACCATTTGGACCGACGCAGGTGATATTCCTTCAATCTGCTGTATGCTTGCACCTTTGGACGACTTTCACGCCTGAGACTGCAAACATACTATCGTGTGTTTCCCGGTAACGAAGCCAACTGATGAGGTGGAAATCATCGCTCAGCGGTGAATGATTGATGGATATCTGGCTTATTTGTTGGTGATTTATATGGAGGTAGCCGGTGGTGCACGACGGCGGTAGGAGGAGTGTTTGAGAGATAGTGTTTCAGCAGAGCTTTGGCCTGCTTTCTATTAGAATGTATATCTCATTCAGGTTACACAAGCCTTCCTTTTATAGGAGGAGGAAGCTTAGGAGCTAAGTAAAAGACAGGTGTTACACGGTAGCTTAGTGTTTAAGTAACTTAGTAGCTAAGCAAACTAAATATATGGATTGCAAGTGGGTAGAATATCTCGGTGGCGACCTGTTAGTATCGCATAGGTCGCCTAGCTTCGTTGTCCTGCCTTGCTCTTGCTCCCTGCTGCTTCTCATCAAGTCTTGTGCGGCCTCTTAAGGACCTTAAGTCCAAGATTGCGGGTCGGCCCCCTGGTCCAGCATCGTTCTGGGCGGGGTTCGACAGCAGCGACCTCGACTTGGTTGGTTTTAATCGCCGATGCCGTGGTCGCAGGCCTTTATCTGGTCCGGTGGGTCGGATAGGCTATTTCCGGGATTCAATGGTGGCGATACCATTTGTACGCATCAGAACAGAAGGAGTATATTTTTGTGCATACATTTGTTCGATATTCTTGTTGAAAAGTGACAATGCATGTGCTACAGTGGATAAACATTGTTCAATTTAGGAGTACAATACTGTAGAATACCAAGTGACATACATTAGAGTCTCTTATTTTTACTCTCTTTGATATAATACACTTTTATCGTGTGTGAGAGGTTAAAATGAGTAGTTTGTATTTTAAAACTTCACCTAGGGTAACCTTCCTACGACCACCGTTGTATTTGTGGTAAATGAAATTGTTCTTTATCATTTTACTTATTAATTTGGCATTAGTTTCCTCAATAAATTTCGGATTAGTCCTTTAGGGTAGACATGCAGGGTAAAAGTCATCCAAAAAAAAAAAAGGAGAAGAACCCCCAAGTTTGTTGCTGTTTGAGCTTCTCATAGCTAGTGATCTCTTTTTTTTTTTTCGGAAATGAAAGATTTTACACACACATTTGCCCCTAGCGAGGCTCGAATCCTGATATTCTTGCCAGGTTATAATCTAGCTAACCACTAGGCCGATGCACCAAATTCTTCTCATAGTGATCGATCAACTATATTTCTTAATAATTACTATAAAGATAGATACCCTGCGACTCTTGAACTTTAAAAGCTCCAATTCTTAGATTTATAGGTTGATTGTATAAGCTTGGATTCACCAGCTTCCATAATTTTCAAACCGCAAGAGCTAGGAAGATAAAGCCCAACCAGTTTAATTACTAGATTGAGGTCCGAAAGATCCGATCGAGAGGCACTCACTCCAGCAAGTATGAATTTCGCACAGGTACGATGCAACTTTTACGGTTTTCCTATGTTAGTTTTTCAATTCTTTTTTGGGAAAATGGCAAATATATATATATATATATATTGATATCTCCTAATACATTGTTGTCTTGCTTATGTTTTTTTACCGTGTTTCATTGAAATACGGTTTCTATAAAATAAAATAAAAAAAGTACCTGAATGGAGGCCTTGAGCCATGCGTGCAACAGACAGGAGCCGTGGATGCAACGGGCAGGAGCCGTGCATGCAACGGGCAGGAGCTGTGAGTGCAACGGGCAGTGGAAGGAGAAACAAGAGTGATGAGAGATAGTATATTAAATTGCGGAATGTTAAAAGTACAAAGGAGGCCTTGAGTCGTGCGTGCAACGGGCATGAGCCGTGCATGCAACGGGCAGTGGAAGAAGAAATAAAAGGGATGAGAGATGGTAGATTAAATTGCGGAAAGTTTTTATTAAGCGCATTAGATGACTAGAAAAAAAAAGAGAAAGTGGATGTTGCCGATAAGGTTTTTTCATTCGGAACATTGTTTCAAAAAGGGTGTAACTGTAAATTCATACATCTAGTAAAAAATCGTATATTGTCACTGGCCAGAGTCAAACTTGAGTCACTAAGAACAAATACCACCGTTTTTCCATTAAACCAACATACATTATTATTAAGATATAAAATTTGACACATTTTATATAATCTTTACACTATTGCAACACATGTAAGTTTGGACCCCCTTATATCGTGGTCCCTGAGCGGTCGCCCATCTTGCCGGGCCCTAGGGCTGGCCCTCATATGTGTGTGTGTGTGTGTGTATATATATATTAAGGTTCAAACTCACTATCATTTTTTCGGATACTTGTAAATGTAGTCAAGATACGTGTACCCGGTAAAATATCTAACTTTTAAAAATTACAATTCGTTCCAGATACGTATCCAACAGAGTATCCGTCGAATATCGGCATCCGATACATATAGGATACTGGATACATTTAAAGCATCCGTTCAATTTTGGAGTGCAATGCGGTAGAATTTGAGAATTGAAAATTAAAACAAAGAGGAAGATAAATCCCATCAACCATCAACCATCAACTGTAGCTTTTTAACTTGGTGTCAGCTCCTACGGTTTGGTAATAGCTCAATTAGTTCTTAGATTGCAAGCATTATGTCAGTAATTTTCTTAGTTTGTTGAATTCTCATGGTTTTCATTTTCAAAACCGTGAGAGGAAGATAAAGCCCAACCAGTTTACAAGATTGAGGTCCGAATGTCCGATCGAGAGGCAGGCAACCTAGCTACTCACTCCAGCATGTATGAATTCGCACAGGTACGATGCAACTTTTACGGTTTTCCTATGTTAGTTTTTCAATTTATTTTTACGAGCGTAATCGGGAGATAAGGAATGACAGAGCCATAAATATTTTTTCGGGTGGGCTACATTAAAAAATTATAATGTCACATGAATTTCAACGACACTGTGTTTTTGTACGGATGTCCCTGAAGAGACGACGAAAGCCTTGAATAAACAACTTTTTTGGGGTGAATGAGCCAAAAGTCCACTTTTTAATACAAAATAAATAAACATGATAAACTCCTTTTTTTAGTTGCAAAAATGACGAAAATATCTGATGGACAATTCTACCCTTGAAGTAGCGCACACAGCATGAAAATCTAAGCGCACACAGCATGAAAAGTTACCATTGGTTTCCTGCTGCTTTTTTTTTTTTCTTTTTCTTCTAACAAGCGTAACTTTTGATTTAGAACTCCGATTATCAAAAAAAATTCACCAAAATTCATGTTTTTTTTGCTCTTTATTTTGAGATCTCATACGATACCCTTCGGAGCGTTGTTCTTATAAACGACCGTAACTTTTGATTTAGAACACCGATCTTCAAAATTCATTCACCAAAGTTCATATTTTTTTCTCTTCATTTTGAGCTCTCATACGATACCCTTTCGACGTAGTTATTGAAAGCCGAATGTAATCACAGCGTTTACACTAACACAGTATCACTAACGCAGTATCAGTAGCACAGTATCAGTAACATCATTACCATTACAATTACCATTAACAATAGCAGTGTGGAATTAGATAAAAATCAAGGGCTCGGCAAGCTTTACAACAACACCGACACCCAATATTCATTTATGGATTAAAACGGAAACAAACCGTAAACAAAAAATAATTTGGACAATAATGTAATCACATTAATACCCAAAAAACTTGTGTATTTTCAAATAACACATTCAATCACCATGGAAGAAGTTACAACAGATATGATAAACAACTTTAACATCAACATATATGATAATTAAGTTACATCAAGGAAAGGATTACTCATGCCATTTCTATAAAAAAAAACATAGATTTACGAGAACCAACTAACTAGTAGTATGTAAATGCAACATATTGCTCGTAGGCATGTGATGATCTTGATTTTTTCTTGTATACTTGTGATGAAACACCATCATTGCATAACCATTTTCAATCAACAGCCTTCAATCACCTGGCCAAAACCACCTACATGACACCTTTTACTAACAATACATTGTGATATTAACAGAATCAGTAACACAGTATCAGCCTCATATAAGGCTCATTTAAGGCTTAATTCAAGAGACTACTTCAAGGCACACATATCTGGCTCATATAAGGCTCATTTAAGGCTTAATTCAAGGGACACAGTATCATATCTGGCTCATATAAGACACACAATATCAGTAACAGTATCAGTAACATAATATCATGTTCATATAAGGCTCATTTAAGTCTTAATTCAAGGGACTACTTCAATAAGTTGAAATAAGTAGTAAGTGTGGAGAAATGAAGTATATTAGCATAGATAAATGAAAAGTAGTAGTAGACCAATACAATAGGACCAAACAAAAATAAAGAGTTGTGTACCTGTGTTCTCAAGGCTTAAGGGCATATCTTCATCTTCAGAGGAAGAATCCGAAGTCAAAAAAAACACAAGAAACAAAATAAGCAGCAAGGGAAACTATTCACATTAACATGCGAGACCTGCAAGAGATGTCGGCGATGCTAATCACGTTTCTCGATCAAAGTTCTCCGATTCCACAAACAACAATAACCTTCTAGATTTTTTTTGCAAGATCTGCACCATTAACAAGGGCATGATCATCTTTTGAAGGTACAACAGACATCACACGACCTTCTCCACCATGGCTTTCCATAGGGTTGTTCAAAGTATTCCCTTCAAACTAAGGATGGATTCGGCGGATCCAAAGCCAATATATAGGGTGTGATTTCTTTTTCAACTGGAGGACTTACAGAATCAGAAAAACAAGCAGGCTACAAAACCAAGGGATCAAGTCCACAAGGTATAATAGCAACAGAGTCATCAAAATATGTTTTGTGCTTCAGGAAGTCATCAAAAGCTGGTTTAGAAAACTCCAGTGACAGGTGTTGTTAGGAAATGTAGCGCAGCGGAATTTAAAAATTGATTTCCCAATCCAGAATCGTCTTCGTTTAAACAATAAACATATACGAGAGGGGACAGTAATATCTCCTTTGTTGATCTAAAATATCAACGCTTTGACCGTCCAGTAGGAGTAGATGTTCGCGAGCCGTCCAAGCGTCCGGCATCTACCAGTAATCCATATGAGCATCTCGCCAGAATCCCGCCAAGGATTGCTACTAGAAAAACTTGACTGCTAGGTCGACCTTTTCTCTCTCTCTCTATAATCTCCCTCTAAGAAGCTCTCTTATTTTTTACAAGAACAATTGGCTCTTGGAATTATGGTGTACAAAAGAGCTAGCCAAGCCTCTCTTAAATAGGGAAAACTGGCGCCCCAATTATCTCCCCAACTGGTTGGGATTAGCTTCTAGTAGATTGATTAGCGAGAAAACATTTTCCTAATAAAATAAGAAAAATTCCTTAGATTGATTTATCTCATTTAATTTAATATCTCATATTAAATATTTCCAAGATATATGTCAATATATAATATTGACTATCTTTATCTTATTACCATAAATCAATTTACACATAGGTAAATATCACATACATATATTACAAATATAAATCTATACATATATATCTTTTGGAAACAAATGTGCACATGCATATCCAATATGCAATACACATATGTGACTATATATTAATATATATTAATATCTTATATTAATATATGGTAATACCATTAATTAAATTGCACAATCCAAGTGTATCATTTATACACTAAAATCAGCGCCCCCTTTAGCCATTAATTGGCTTCCAGAATATTCTTTAATTAATATAATGCTATGATTAATTAATTTGCAAACTACATGTGTATTAATATACACATATAAATTTCGACTTATACATCAACTATGTATATTAACTTAATCAACATTATTAATATCTTGTATTATATTTATTCATAATAAATAAATACCACCATATTAATTTACCACTATAACCTTTATAGTATGAGATAAAACTTTCCTTATTTGGTCATCAACTATAACCACATTTTAATCTGACTCGATGTTCATATGTGTGTGACCCGATAGGCTTCCGAATATGTTGGCCGTAGACATAAGGTGCAATTACGAAAAAGCCCTTCACATCTAACGATCACGGATAGCGTCTAGCAATACGTCCGTGAACCCCAATCATCGGAAGAGTCAATACGTAATGACTACTACCTTTCATGTGCTCGGTTTGCGTGTAAATAGAATCCTTTCGCTGTAATAGTATCCATACGGTCGTACGTCGAGTGTCAAGCATTGACAACCGTATCTTATAATCTGGATATCATGCTCTCTCAAAGTAACACATTTACTTCCACTTTGAAAAGATTCACGAGAGTAAGACATTCCTTATAAGAAGGCCCTTTCGGATATTCACCCATATTCATAGGGTACGCGATTCCCAGACGACCTAACATGTATACTCCGTATGCTTCAGTATCATACCCGATCACTACCGTATGATCGCCCCATGGTTAGGAGAAACCTCAATAGTGTCAAAGCATGACAATCCACACCTTGATGCCATGTAGACTCCGGTCTTAAGGATAAGTACACAACTGTCACATAGTATGACACTTAACAATGTAAGTGGGTCAGTCTAACGTACGCATTCTCTAATACACTTCCACGTACAGTCCAAGTGTCTCTACACTTCGATAGACGAGATCTATCCCTGTCCTTAAAGACATAAGACATCTAATAAATGTTAGTCTGTTTTTACTATCAATGCCCTGTTTAACAGTACATCAACCTAGAGACATTTAAGTATCAAACTTATTAAAGTGAGTAGAGATCTCATCCTCCATAATCGCCTATCATGGTTTCTCTATCACAGTTTAATACTAAGGACATTATCATATAACAATTCATAATTGGTTCTTTTGAAGAACAAATATATGACAACAGAAAAGCCATTTATTATATATGTACAAAAATAAAGAAATAGTAGAAACGATCCGACCCAGTCGGGTCTGGTCCAACCCGATTGGGTTTAGGACACTATTTCAACAATCTCCCACTTGGCCTAAAACCAATCACATGCACACACAAGACCAAGTTGAAACACAAGAATCTCATGCAATACTTGCAACCAGCCCTAGCCGTGAATGGATTGCTATCCGTGGGGACTCAAACTATCTCCATATCATGCTCTAAATGACCAAGTCAAAAAGGAACCGCCTCAACACACATGAATCTCTGATGAGACCCAGGTCCTTGCTTCAAGCAATGAATCCACCACTATATCAGCCATATAGTAAAGGGTGGAGAACCACACAAGGCTCGGGAAAGAACCTTCTAGATCCATGTACTGCTTCTGCTGCGCCTTTAAGTCACATACTGTGTTTTGGCTTAGTTATAGAATTTACAGTGATCACTCGCTGAGAACATTTCCAGCTCACTGCTTCCCTTAATCAAAGTGACTGCAAATCCAGACTGTAGCTCCCACTCGCCTTCATAAGACTCAGGATACACGTCTGTATATCTATATTTATCCAATTCCAAGTTTGATAAACTATGAGACCATCCTTAACTTGTTTAAGGATATTCTCGATATTCACCAGATTTACTTTCATGCTTGCTCATGACTATTCATGGACTATGAACATTTGGCATTACTTTTATGATGGTTCCTACCGCAGTAGCAAAGGAAACCTTCCGTAAGCATCATCTTTCACCTTATCTTTAGGACTAACGTCCTAACATAGATAGATCTTAAGAGCACCGGCTAGCAGTGTCTCCTGTCGCGATGTATGCTAAAATCTTTTAGCATCACATCTATACAGGTAAACTCTAGACTAACAGCAGTTAAATCTATCATTATAGATTCTTATTTCTAAAAATTAGAACTGCTAATCCAAGTGCTTTCGTAAAGACCTTGAACTACCAAACATTAATTGACTGTGACATGGGGTGATAATTCCTGAGATAGATATCCAATACCTTACTAAAAAATCGTAACACACTCTCACTATCCCTCTTGCACATTGGGCATATCACTTCTTTTGATTAAATCAAACTCCTTTGATTATCAAACAAAGAAATTGCCTAGAGACACTTGTTTGAGACCATAAATGGATCTTGTGGGCTCGCATATCATGTTATTGTCTATGAACATCGAGTTGTTTGCCCAATGTCTTCAACACTATCATATAGCCATGATACGAAGTTATAACAAGCATAGTCTGAATAGAATTGGGCTCATGAGCTGGCAGCATAAAGATGATTACAAGGTTTACCCCCTGTACCTTTCGGCCATCACTATAGCCTTATGTAATCATATCACTATCCATGTCAGCCTTTCAGGGACATTCCCTCTAGGTAAGACAGACTAGGTTCATAACCTGGTTGTCACTGATGGAATCTAATTCAGATAATACGGTTCCTGGCCATATCTCTCAATCTTGCCTTTCAAACATTCTTTCATAAGTCGTGAGATATTCATTCTTCAAGATGAACACATCAACAGCCTTTTCAGGCCACAGACTTATAGAACATTTGTGTGCACTGAGCAGTGTTCTACACCTCATCACTATGTGGCGTCTGCTCACGTTCCTATGGTTGAATCTCTCTTTATGGCTCTCAAAATCTTTTGAGATCTTATTTACTCCCACTATCTCTTTTGGAAGAAATACCTCCTCTAGAAGACAGCATGTTTGGAGACAAGCATTTTGTTCCACGGGTAAGTAGACAATATCTAGCATACTTGCCAAGACATTCCACAAAGTTGCATATGTCGTACTAGGCTCCAAGCCTTTCTGACTTTGCCTATGACAACTTCAAATCATCGGTTAAGATAGATTCGACATTATCCCCTTCCATATCTAATATGGAATTTATTCAACCTTATTCTTTGGAACTTGGTTAAGTATGTGTTTTGATTAAGGGCAGTATCCCAAATCGGGTAAGGGATTCTTTGTATGGCTTATGTCACAACTTTATCGTATAAAGTGTTGTTTCTATTTTAGAAACACAATCTAATTGCGTATCCAAGAATGGCAATTGACTAATGCTCAGAAGATTGAAACTCAATCCCTTTACATATGCCATATTTTGAATCTTCAAGTTGTTTTTCACTATGATGCATTCCCCCTTAATTTTGCCAGGGTTTTCTTTGCCTCCAAAGGTAACTTTTGGTCCATCAAAAGTATTGAATTCTTTCAACCAATCTTTATTTCATGTCATGTGTCTGGAACATCCACTGTCTATGTACCAGACATCCTACAAAACAAATTAATCAATTTTAGGTACCCAACACTGTTTGGGTCCATGTCTGTTAGCAGTCATGGCTCCTACTCCAAGTGTATATCCAAAAGATCTTCTTTATAGAGGGTTGAAGTCATCAACCTAATATGTATAAGGCATGTTAGAATAGCTTCTATTAGATTTTCTAAAAGTATTATGGTATGATTCTCTACTTTTTGGTGCATTTGCATTTTGTTTTACTCTCCAATATACATGAGGTGACGTATTTTCATATTGCCTTTTGTATCCAGGACCATGCCTTTTCCATCTTTGGCCAAATACATTTGCCTTATTATGAAATGGTTTTCTCTTGTATTTTGGGGGTGTAATGTTCCAATCATCTTCTGAAGGGTAAGGTCTGCCCTTACCTTCCAGTAATCCTTTGCCTATAGTAGGCTGGTAAGATGATTTACTATACTGTTTTACTGCAATAATTTTTGGCTATACAGTTGCAAAATGAGTGACTCGCACAGTGGTCTGTCCTTTTATGAGTTTTGGACCAGTTTGGTCCTTGATTCATTCTTGTGTTGACCATTGTGTCTTCCTTCATCTTGACTGTTGTAACCAAGACCAGATTTGGATCCAAACCTTTTTGGAGGTTTGTAGACTGGTACAGAAATCTTCTCTGATGTTATGTCAGTTCTCTTTGATGGTCTATCAACATAAGATGTTTGACCATCTGCTGTTTTTTGAACAGCAAAGTGAGTTTCCTTATTAGTAGAGTGGGATTTTTGCTTATTCAGTTGTCTCTTTAATATCTCATTTTCCTTTCTTAGATTCTTAAATTCTTGTTCCAGAATTTCATGATTTCATTGAATTTCTTCAAATCTACTCATGAGATTTTGAATCAAACTCGTAGAATCTAGGGGGAAATGGAAGATTGAGCAGTGTCAAATATAGATGCACTAGATGAAGATGCACGAAATAGTACCTCAGTTTCTTCAATCTCTTTTGCCATCAAACATAGGCAAGTTTTGTCATTGTCAGAGCTGGTGCCTTCACTGTCATCCGAGTAATTGTCAGATGACTCTGCTGCATCACTGTCTTCACTGCTGGTTTTAGCTTTTAGCACCTTTTTTTCTCTTTCTTTTGTCAGATGACTTGTATCTTTTCTTTTCATCATCCTTATCTTTTTCACCATGACAATCAGCTTTGAGGTGTACCTTCTTTTTGCAATTGAAACATCTAAGTTCATCATTTTTTTTTGAAGTCTTTTCTTGATGAAGCCTTGTTGTTGGATGCAGAGCTTCCTTTGTACTGCCTTTTCTTGAATCTGTCAAATCTCTTTATCAATAAAGCAATCTACTCATTCGGCTCTTGAGTCTCTTTGCTGGTTGAGTCAGTTTCCTTGCTTTGCTGGGGCTCCACCAGTGCACTAGCCTTGTATAGCTCCACTGGTACACCATCTTCATTGTTGAGTTCAAATTCAAGCGCTTTCAGTTGAGACATCGGTGTTAAAGTGTCCGTCTTCGCAAGATCTAATGTGCCTTTAAGTACTTATGTGATGATCTTTCATCTATCTGGTAGACCTCTCAAAATCTTCAGGCAAACTTTCTCTTGTGGATAAACATGCCCAAGTTGTTGCAGTTCATTGATGATACTCAAAAACCTGTTAGCCATTTGATCAATGAATTCATCTGTCTTCATTTTAAAATTTTAAAATTTCTGCTTAGCAACAGATAATTTGTTTTCTTTGATTGCCTCTGATCCTTCATGGACAAGGCCAACTTGTCCCACATTTCCTTTGCTGTTTTGTAATCTTTGATCCTCATGAACATATTACTGTCAAGAGTTTTTATTTTCATATATTTGGAAAAAAAAGTCTAGATTTGCTCTTCTTCTGTCATATTTGGTCCAGTCCTTCTTTGGTTTTTCAATAGGTTTGCCTTGATCCAAGCCTATGGTCTCAACAGTCATGATCTTGATAGGACCATCATTGATAACAACCAGCATTTCCTCATGAGTTGCTGCAAGATGAGACAACATTCTTATTTTGTATTCATCAAAAAATTTAGGCATGAAATTTGAAGACTCCATAATGAAACAGTAAGAATAGCACTGAAGGTTTTTGAAAATACTATTTGAAAATCATGATCTCCTTGTTACCAAAAATTAGATCTGAACAGGTTCGGATACAAAGAACACTGCTCCGATACCAATTGTTGGTCCCGGGGAAGGGTGAAATATAGTCAGATGGGTTGTGACTATATTCTGAGTTTAAAACTTTAAACCTCAGGAGTTACAAAAACTTTTCTGATGAAATGCCTTTGTGCAGCGGAATATTAAGACCCTTCTAAAGCTATTTTCAAACAACATAAACAATCACAAACATATAAATAACATACTGAATGTAAATGCTGAAAGTAAATAACACAAAGTTTATGGTGGTTCAGGGTGGTGTAATCCCTTAATCCACTCTTCTCTTGTGATCATTGGAGGAATTCACTATTGTTTTTCACCAATACAATGGTATGATTGTCATTGGCTACCCAAGCTTCACAATCTCAAGAGTATCACTCCCTGACTACAAAGCTTCAGTGACTCAGTCTTCAACACTACTCCTTGGGATCAAATCCTTCAGCAGCTATCACACAAGGTTGCAATTCCTTCTCAGATGATCTGATTCAATTGTTGGAAACAGATGTGAATAAGATTCACAAAAAGCTTGATCAATCTTAGTTCTTGATGTTGATTTGTAGCTCTGAATCTGAGTTGATCTTTTGTGGATTTGTCAGTGTAACTCAAATATGAAGGCTTGAGAAATTTGGCAGAGTTTAAGCACTTAGTGTTCTTGATGTAAAATCATTGTTTTTTCGTTTCTGTCAATTCCTTCTATTTATAGCCTTGATTTTCCTTGAATTTGAAATTCTGTCCGTTGGCTATTAAATGCGGAGAATAATCCTTGATATATTTCTTGATTCTTCCTTGATTGATTCTCCACTATTTCAGTGATCCGGATTTTATTCAAACGTCCATCATATAATCCGGTCTTGATTGATTTTGCATTAATTGTTTGATATTCAATTTAATCACATTGCGGAAATCATGAATGCTGAATTTAAACTTACTTGGTTATTCTAAGTACTACTTCGCCGTTGAGATTTTCTTCACTGTCCTTTAGCTAATTAGTAGAACATTTACTTAGTCGGTTTGCTGTTTTCTTTCTTTCTTTCTCCATTGATCCTTCATGTTCAATGTATGTTTGTACTTCAGTGATCCTTGATTCAAGCGAGACCAGTGTACCCCATATTCACAAAATAGATTTCATCACTTGTAATGTATATCTTAGACTTACCTAAGGTCATCACAGACTTCCTTTTTTGTAAGCCGGTCCATAGTTCTTCACTTTTACTCTACTGGTCCTGGCCATCTTCACTTAGCTGGTCTTCTGTTCTTCATTTTACTAAGCCGTCCTACTAGTCTATTACAATGTTTGTCTGACTAAACTTATACAATAAGTCAGACTTTAAGTAAGACCTATACAAGCATTACTAACTTTATTTAGACTTATTTCAGGCTTGCTAACAGCTAGTATGGCCATCATCAAAACAATAAAATGTTCCTAACAAATGTTATTAGATCACATCTTAAAAAAGTAGGGATCGCCCTAATAGTAATGCTTCAGGTCTGTAAAGAACTTCTTCTTGTCGATGTTAGTGAATTCTTGTCATAGGTATCTTTCCGCAAGATAATTCACAATGTTCGCAAACCATGGGTATACCTTTCCTGCTCTTGATGTATTGTTTCTAGGCTAATTTTCCACTGGAGTCACTACTGAGATGGCAAAAAATTGTTCGTCAGGAAATTACTCCTCGATTTTTGTAGCTTTATCCTCTTCTATCAACGTTAATCTTGACAGGTGATCAGCCACTTGGTTCTTAGACTCTTTCATACCCTTGAATCCATCTTAATAATCTTGGCTTCAAGTCTTGCTTGGTCAGAAGATACTTTAAAGCAGTGTGGTCAGTGAAAATAGTTCCTTTAGATCCTACAAGGTAAGATATAAGCTTATCGAATGTGAATATCACAGCTAAGAGTTTCTTCTCAGTGGTCGCATAATTCCTCTGGGCACTGTTGAGGGTACGACTGGCGTAATAGATTGGTTTAAAGATTTTGTCCTCTCTTTGTCCCAGGGCTGCTCCAACTTCCGTATCACTTGCATCACACATAAGCTCAAAAGGTTTATTCCTATATGTGGATACCAGAATTGGGGCAGTTATAAACATTTGCTTTAATGTGTTGAATGCCTCCTTACATTCCTCTCCAAAGACAAAATGTGCATCTTTCACAAGTAGTTCAATCAATGATCTAGAGATCTTTGAGAAGTCCTTGATAAACCTCTTATAGAATCCTGCATGGCCCAGAAAGGGTCACAATGTTTTTAAGGTCATTGGAGGTGGAAACTTCTCTATCACTTCTATATTGGCTTTTTCCACTTCCATTCCTTTCTTTGAATTCTTATGACCAAACACTATTCCTTTAGTGACCATAAAATGACACTTATGCCAATTAAGCACGAGGTTGGTCTCTACACATCTTTTGAGCACTTTACTAAGTTGTCCAAGTATTCATCATAGCTATCTCCAAAGACAGAAAAATCATCCATGAATATTTCCAGAAAATCTTCCATCATGTCCACAAATAATGACATCATTCACTTTTGGAATGTAGCTGGCGCATTGCAAAGTCCGAAAGGCATGCGAATATACGCAAATGTTCCATAGGGACATGTGAAAGTGGTTTTTTTGGTCCTCTGGGGCAATGTGGATCTGTTAATAATCAGAATATCCATCTAGAAAACAATAAAAAAAAAAAAACATGACCGCTTAGTCTCTCTCGAATCTGGTCAATGAACGGTATGGGAAAATGATCTTTCTGAGTTGCGTCGTTCATCTTCCTGAAATCAATGCAAACTTGGTGTCCAGTAATTAGTCTTACAAGGATCAACTCATCAAACTCATTAGGTTGGACTGTGAATCCTCATTTCTTGGGTACCACATGAATTGGGATTACCCATTCACTATCGGCAATTGGGAATATGATTCCTCTTTCCAACATCTTTATAATTTCCTCCTTAACACATCTTTTAACTGTGGCATCAACATTCTCTAAGGTTGAGCAACCGCCTTGGATCTATAGAGATCTTATGCATACAAATTGGGGGGCTTATTCCTCGAATATCTGCTATCGTCCATCCAAATGCTCCTTCATGCTCTCTCAGTACCCTTAATAAATTTTCCTCCTCTAAAGGTGATAGTGATGCTGATATTATCAGGGTGAGATTATCATCTTGTAAGTATATGTACTTTAGATGAGAGGGTAAAGGTTTAAGCGTTAGGTTTTTCGGTGGCTCATCCAACGACGATTTAAGTATCTTGCAAGTCAACTGTAAATCAAAGAATTTGTACCATGAACGTCTATGTGTAGGTCTACCTATTTCCACAGAGGATATAGGTTCTGTTTCTTTCACAGGACCTTCCCTGCATCTAGGCCAAACTCTCTCCTCCTCCACTACTTCGTCTTTCAATAGAAAAGTCTCTGCCACTTTAGGGCCTATTGCCCATTGGTGTTGCAACTTCAAAAAAAGTTCATCAATGTCATCCAGCATATAACATGCTTCTCATTCATCTCTTGTATAACCTATTGTCTTCATTACATTGAAGACTACACTGTCGTCATTCACTCTCAAGATTAACTCGCCTTTATGGACATCTATCAATGTTTTACTCGTTACTAGGAAAGGTCTTCCTAGGATGAGTGGAGCACCGCTATTCACTTCAATGTCCAGCACAACAAAGTCTACTGGAACACGAACTTGTCAACCTTTACCAGAACATCCTCAACAACTCCACATGGTTGTTTCATAGACCTATCAGCTAATTGGAGGGTTATCGATGTCTCGTTCAATTCTTTCATGCCTAACTTATGAAAGATATAAAGCGGCATAAAATTGACACTTGCTCCTAGGTCATATAAGGCATTGTTTAGGCACACTCCTCCAATGGTGCATGGTATGAGGAAGCTCCCATGATATTTACACTTAGGTGGCAGTTTGCATTGCAAACTACCAAGCATTCCTCGTTTAAACATACAGTCTCAAGGTCTAACAGCTTCCTCTTGGTAGAGACTGCTTCTTTCAGGAACTTGGCATACTATAGAAATCCTGCCAGAGCCTCTACCAGAGGGATATTAACTTGCAGCTTTTTAAACATTTCAATAAATTTCTTAAATCGGGCATCATCATGATTCAGCTTCAACTTCCTAAAGGATAGGGTAATGTAGCTGGTTTAATAGTTACACTACATGAAGACTTACCTGAAGCCTGCTGCTCTGCTCCCTGATCGTCTGTTGATTCTACAGATTGTCGCGGCAGCGGCTGATATCACACGGTTGTGCCTCCCCTGTTGCTCCTGATTCTGCTTTTTGCTGATCATGGCTGCTTTCTGGTTCTTTTCTAAGAACCAGTCCAGGTAATTACTTTCCACTCCTTGTCATTATGGCATTCACATCCTTCGGGTTCTTTTCCGTATAACTTGGTAATCCTCTCGGACGACGAACAGGCACTTTTTCGGCGACCTGCCCTACTTGGTATGATAGATTCAGCACTAAGGCTTCCTGATTGGTCAGTCATGTATCGTTTTTCTGACAATAGGCCGAAAAATTCACACTGAGCTCACTCATGGATTTCATCAGTTGACTGACGCTCTTAGATACTGTTGAGCTCATTTTGTCCGTGACTGCTTCCTATCCACCGAACATGTTCGATTGAGGCGCAAACCTCCACTCTGCTTTGCTCTCTCTCCACCGTCAAGATTGATGTATCTAAAACCAGGGTGATCTTGAGAACCTGGGCGATATCCGCCCTAATATGGGTTTCCCTACCTTCCTAAATAATTCATGTCCTCAGTGTTGGATGTCTCAATTCCTTGGACCTTTTCAACCTTGGTAATGTGATCTTGCATTCCGTCCATTTTCTCATTCATTACTAGCAACTGGTACAAGATATGTTGAGAAGTGTCTTCTCCAAATATGCCTTCAGCTGCTTTTACTATCTCTATCTGATGTGTCCCCCATTGACATGTCAGTGCTATTTGTTCAAGTTTCTCTTCAGCTTCTTCTGGTGATAACAACGTGAAACACCCGTTGCTTGATGCATCGACTCTCATTTGCTCACACGGCCTCAATCTATGATTGAAACTATGCAATCGTACATGTAGAGTGATATCGTTATGAGGGAATTTCCGTTGTGCTTCCTTGAATTTTTTCAAAGCTTCCTCAAAAGTTTTGGTGGTTTCTTCTTAAAATTCATGATATCTTGTCTCATCTGCAATGACTTCCCAGGTGGGCAGTACTTATTCATAAATTTCTACAAGAGGTCTGTTCAGGATTGAAGATCCTGCAGCTGGAGACAACAACCTTATTTTTTCCTTATCCTTCAATGTAAATTGAAATAGCTTAAGCTTGATATTATCTTCAGGCACTCCTGGGTGTTTGATAGTGTTGACTATATCCATGAAGTTAGAGACATGTACGCTTGGATCTTCGTTTGGTACTCTATGGAATGTAGTGTAGTTCATCACCATATGTATAACACTGGGCTTCGAGTGGAAGATTTCAACTGCATTCTCTGGTTGGAAAATTGCTAGCACGAATTGCTCAATTGTTGGCATGGCATAACTCTGTAGAGTTCTTCTATTTTCTTGCACTACCACTCTTGCTCCATTTTTTCCTCTATTGGCACCGTTCTGTCCATTAACTACGTTATGTTCCATCGTTTCATCTGTATCTTCGTGTTGGAAATAAAATTTATGTTTTGAGGATGATTCATTGATTATTTTAATAACCCCATTGATTAAGTGTCATAACTATTTGTTATAGTGCAAAGCAAGGAGATGTCTAGAAATCAATGTATAGGATTTATTAGGGTCTGATATTTGTATAGGTAAATCAAACAAGCACTGTAATAGTTCTAGGATCAGAACTGAGAAAACGAGAAACTGTGTTGATGTTACTAAGAATACTTAGTTTAGGTACACACAACTGAAGAACTGAAGAAATTAAGTTCGTTGAGGGACACAAACTCGGTTGACTTGTCTAAAAGAAGAAGGCTGAGGGAACAAACTCAGTGAATGAAGAACTGAGGGACCCAGACTCAGTTATAGAAGATTGAAGAACTGAGGGTTCAAACTGTGTTATGAAAGATAAAGCTGAGACTGTAAAGTTAGAATTTAGGAAAGTCTGTGATGACCCGAACTGACTTTATGGATCCTGAAAGAAGACCTAAGATACAAAAGGACAATGATATCTTAAGCTGATTTATGGAATAGTGTACTCTGATTAAGTCAATTATAATCAAATGAAGAATAGAGTACTGAGCTTTTTAAAGAAGAGTAAAAACTCAGTTAATGCTCTTAAGCTGAAAAACTGACTAAATCTTATAAGGCAAGTTTTCATGCTGAGGTCAAGAAAAAAAAATGAAGGAGAATCTGACTGTTATAAAGTAAGCAATTTTATTGGTTGAGCAGAAATGACGCTGACATTCAACAGAATAAGCAGGACCACCAACGGATATAAGGATTCGAATTCAAATGTTCTAATGCATCTAACCGTTGGAAAACTCCTATAAATAGGCCACTTCTACCTCAAGAAGAAGTGCGGAGTTCTAAGGTTAAATTTATCAAGAAAGATTCAATAAGGGGGAAAGTGAATCAAAGGAACTCCTGCTAATTTCTATTGCAAAATCAAGAAATCTTCAAGTGTTCATAAGGATTCAAAGAAACATCAAGATCAATCATTTAAAGAAAAACAGAGCTGAGTATATCATATACATCTAGTAGAAGAAGCTCGAAACACAAATTGAATCATAGTTATTGTTTCACGTCTCAACTTTGATTTCATCAAAGGTTTAGACTGTGAAACACCAAGATGGTGTGAAGGACAGTTGAGTGCAATTAGGAAAACTGTGTTTGTGTAAAGCTGGTGAAAAGGCAATTCTACCCTCTAAGGACCAGTGTAGCAAGCTTAGTTCAAACAGAAAATCTACCTGTTGAAGTCTGAAGCTGGAAGATTTTGAAGCCAGGGATTAGTGATGGACAATCAGTGTTTAAATTTACTTTGTGTCTTGTAACTGTAAACCTCAAAAACATAGTGAATTTGGCCTCCTACATCACAGGGGAAGATAGGACTGACAGGATTACACCACCTGTAACCTCTATAATTTATGTCTCATTTACTTACTTACTTTACGCATTTGATTACCTCATCTAAGTATATATTGCCACAGATCACACTCAACAAACATAAGAAACTGCATTTCATCTAGGACAAACTGATAAACTCTGGTTTCATATAAAGGCTTAATATAATCTGCTGCCGGTTAACTCAGCTAAGGATAAGTCAGTCTTGACTTGTACATAGCTAAGTTAGCTTAACTCCACACAAGTTTAAAGCTGAACTTAATCTGATCAAAATTCAGTTTTAGTTGGTTTTTTGGGTCAAGTTTATTCACACCCCCCTCTAAACTTGTGTCTGCCTTTCCAAGAGACCAACTATTGGTATCGGAGCAGAGCTTCTGTTCTAAAGATATCCATAGCTGAATCTCTTTATCAGTTTGATTACTCGAAGTAACTGGGTACCAGTTATTTCCAATACCAACAATTGGTATCGGAGCAAATCTTCAATCTTGAAGAGATCTCTAACTGAGTTATATCAGTTCTCAGTTATTGCATCATGGAATCACATAATCATTTTAGAAATATGCTTAGCTGTTCATTTTTAAGATTTGATGAATACAAAAGCAAACTGCAGACTCTTGTTGTTGATACTCAAGAAAAATTGATTGAAACATTCATTGAAGATCCACCCATTACAAAAAATGAAGATAATGCTGATCATGGTGAAAGTGATGAAGAAATCATACTTTTTGGAACTAATCTGATGAACAACACTGCTGGATCAATCAAAGGCAAGCAGATAGTAGAAGATGAAGAAGCTAGAACTAAACAATTATCTATCAAACATCATGAGGTAAATGCTTCTACATCAAATTATCACACTGCATTGAACAATCATATAAATGAAGATTTCAATGAAAACCTGGACATAATCATAAAGGAATTAGAGGAAATTCACAGAATTGTTGAAAGCTGAAGTTCTAAGATTGAATGTTGAGATTAACATTATCAAGGCTAACAATAGAATCAAGGAGAATCGCTCAATTTATGAACTAACAGAGGTAATAAACATCACAGAATCATCAGTTGATCCATCTCCCAGTATTTAGTACAAACCAGGAAAACCATTTGAAGACATAACTGGTTTAGGGTTTGACAATCAACATAATTCTAAGTTCAGATCTAGTACAACTACACCCAAGTTGATGGCTGCACAGAAGACATGGACTCAGAAAACTGATAAAATTGTTAGACCTGACAAAATATCAACACAGCCTCAATTTAAAACTGACAAATCTGTAAAATCAATCAGCGGCAAACCGCAAACTGAAAGATTCTACAGAAACAATCAGAAGGCTGAAAAAGGCAGAACTGATCAAAGATCAGTTAAAAGAACATTCAAGTCATATCCATCAAAGAATGATAATCATTCATGGAATAACAGATTCAGGGGGAAAGGAAGACTCTTTCCTACGGATGAAGATTGGAATGCACCTATGATCACTAATAGATCATATCACTTTCACAAAATGAATAAACAAAAGACTGTTAGACCAAAACAACAAAATTTTGTGAAAACTGACTTTACTCAGTCAAAATATCGAGAACGGTATAAGGCTAAGATTGAAAAGTCGTCTAAGAATTGCATAAATACAAAATCTAATCAAAAAGGACCCAAACAGATATGGGTACCAAAAATCTCTCAATTTGTTTTGCAGGAAGAAAATCAAAAGCTGAGAGGACTGATAACACGTAATTCTCAAAACTGAGTCATGTACTCAACTGAGTTTTGGTACTGACCGAAAGGACAACTGATTCAAGTTTTTGATACGATCAAAGCTGGACCTTTACAGCTGGAGATTCACCATATCTACTCCATTTACTGATACAAGATACGGATGACAGAATAGTGGTGACCTACATTGATCTCGACCGTCCATCCTCTCCACTCACCATCTTTTTCGCAATCTCAACTCCAGTTGTGACTTATGGAAAGACCTCTTAAAACCCACTCAAAACTTTCTAGCTGCCTCATCTACCACCTATAAATATTCTTATATTTTTCACATAAACTCTTTACACTCAGTTTTTGCTTCATCCCTCACTTAAATCTTTTCTCTAAATCCTCAAATTCTCCAATTGCAATTCTACCTTTAGAAATCATACCTTTTACCCGAGTTCAACCTGGAATGATCATCTCTCCTGATCAGTATATTGCAAGATACACAGGTCAATCACTAGCCCAGAAAAGAGCAGAGAAAATTCGAAAGATCAAAGGTCTTGAGCAAGTGTTCAACATCTATTCGAAGAATATATGTTTGGACAACATCGGCGACTTTTATGAATTTGGGAGCAAAAGTATGGAAGATGAAAGGATCTTTACTTACTTAACCCAGAAGATCTTATTGCAGATATTTTTGGCTTCGAGAAATCTGGACATTCTTCAGCGTTGAAAGTAACTAAAGAACAAAGGGAAAAGTTGTGGAAAGTCATCGTAATCAAGGAAGACTCAAATTTGTTGTTATCTAGAAGTACAAGTCATCTCAAACCTGAATTCAATTTTCTAACCAAGATGCTTGCAAATTGCATAATTGGAAATGTAGGCAATTTCAGCAATCTTTCTGGCACCAAGATTGATTTGTTGTATGTCATCTGGTTTGAAGAAAATTTCAATTGGCAGAGATACATTTTGGACCAATCCCTACACCAAAAAAGCCTTTTAAGGCCGTTCCAAAACGCCTTATATACAGGTCTATTAGGGCGTTTCTGAGTTAAGGGCGTTTCCCTTGAACGCCCTTTCTGTCGACGTTGCAATAGCCTTTCAAGACGTTTTAGGATGTCATTATAGTATGCCAGGAAAGCGCCTCATCAGGGCTGTGTTAGGGCGTTTTCAAACGCCCTGAGTAGGTGAGAATTCAGTCCTTATTAGGGCGTTGCTCAAAGTCCTAATAAGAGATGTATTGATGCAATTTCAAACGCCCTTATCGAGTCCGAATAAGGCGGTTTAAAGTGTCATATCATGTTCGAAATTTAACAGTCAACAGAGCCTATTAGGGCATTTCATCGAGTCATTATAATACCTATTTTACAGTCCGAAACGCCCCAAAAAAGTACTGATGGGGCGTGTTGAAACGCCCTAATATCTACGAAATGTAACATTCCAATTCCAATACACACCCATTGATATTTTGAATCAAACAATCAAATAGCCAAACACATGTACTTAAGCTAACAATATTCAAACCAAGAAGATTAACTAGGCATACATATATATCATAATTCCATCAAAAGATCTTACTTTACATCAAGTAGTCAAAAGATTAGTTAAACCAAGTAGCAAAATGCATATAGTTGAAGATCATCAAGAGATCTTACATTACATCAAGTAGTCAAAAGATTAGTTAAACCAAGTAGCAAAAAACATTCATCAAAATATACATTAGAACTTCTTACGGCATATCAACCTACGAAACGAGTAATCTCCTTCGTCCTCAACAAGCATTCATCATTGGTTCTAGTAGATTGTTATCCCACCATTGTCAACAATATCATTCATCCTCAACAATGACCTACAAAATGAGTAACAATAATTATGAAAAGGAAAAAGCTAAATGTATAACACCAATTCATAAAACAAAGAATCACTTACATACCAAATGATAAGGCCACGCAACCGAGCACCCTATAACATCACGAAGCTCATAAAACATGTCATATGGACGAATCAAGTCTTCGGAATCTTCAACCACGACTTGAACCAACACTTCACACCAATTCTTTCCCAAAGCAGTGCCACCAACAACATCAGATGGGTTTAAGCTTCGTAAATATCCTTTAGCAACAGTTTTTGATGCATCACTCATGCTTTTGATAGCTACAAAAGCGCCAGCCTGCAATGTTTAAAAAAGTTGATTTGCTAACAGGTCATTATCATATAAATGAATTTAACTAGTTGTTACAAGCTGATACAATTCAACTTCTCCTGACAGATCATGAACATTTTACTTGATCTAATCATCCGGAAACATTAAAAGGAGAAGGTGCGTGGTTGGTTCTATGCTAATTTGCTAATTGAAGGTAGTTAACATAATTCAACTCCATAAATGAGAAAGAATCCAGTGATCTTCTTGCCCTTAACCATAGAATATGATATCCATGCTTCTAGACAATTATATATATATATATATATATATATAGCCCTGTAATAGAGACTTTTTGCTGTAGGTCTACAATTGATTTATACTAATACGTCAACATTCCATATCACTATATCAGATCAACATGCATTTAATTTTGGAAATGATTTGCTCATGAAAATTGAGATACAATCTGCTACTATGGCACAGTAGCACCAAGGCACACACAAAGTGAACCAACATTTAATAACCAAATATAGAGCAATTTCAAGTGCAAAAAAATTCCGAAAGAGCGGACTCGGAGGGGATCCAGCAAAAATAATAAGGAAAAAACATCTATCAAGATCAACGATTTGAGGTTGTATCACATCAAAAATGTGCATAGATGATTAGATTTCTTACCCGTAGAGGTCTACGTGTGTATATCGTTGATGGAGGACGGTTGACTTGTTGATCACCTATATTTTGTTGTGTGATCATTTCTGTTAACTTTGCAATTTGAGCACCTAGTTCTTTAAGTTGTGCAGCCAACTTCTCAACCGTATCTTGTTTCTCCATTGCGAGCCGATACATAGCGCTACGACCTAGAAAATCATCCCATACATCTAACGGGGACACACCGGCTCCAAGCATCCTTACTCGACCGTTCCTTTCTTTACCTATAACTTGGCCAAATATGTCATTTGGGCTCACCTCATCAACTTGTCCCGGTTGGAGTTGTGAACTCCTTTCATCCATAGCAGCCTGAAGTACATGGTTGCATAAATGTATGAGTGAATTACAATTGAATCTTGATCAATTGATTAAATCCATCACTGTTTTTTTGGTTACATAAATGTATTATATAGATCACCTTCTTATACTTTCATTTGAGAAGAAAAAGGACACTTAAAAATATATATATATATATATATAGTTGTAGTAAATAGTCAACTTACAATGATACTTGCTACTGCATCGCATTTTGGATTGCCCGAGCGATCGGTGTAACATTCCTTGAACATAGTCGCATGAGAAGGTTGAGCATTGTTTTTTTTTCTCCTGAAATAAGACATTCGTAAAGCAGATAATGCAAATAGCACAGAATAATAATAATAAGTTTTACTCAAGTCTCTAGCTACACAAAATAGAAGAGAAGAGAAGGGAAGGAAATTAACTTGACTCAGAAATACATGACAAGGCCTAAAACAATGTTCACTCAGAAATATACCTTCTCCATTTTCATCGTCTTCTCCGCTTGAGTCATCAATATCATCTTCTTCTACAATAAAAAAAACCAAAACACAACATAAGAAACAAAAATTATCATATAAGAAAGAAAACAAACAAATTATATGATGTTAGATATTTAATGACTTTGGAATCAAATAAGAAAGAACCTCTGATAGTGTCGTCCAATGGATCATCTAAATTCTCGTCCCTCATTTGAAAATCATGCTGCCGTCCTGTGCGTGTCGAAGGTGCCATTGCTGATAACTAATGTTACAAACCATTACAATAGCCGAGGAAAAATCAATAGAAGGATAAGGCGTTTATCCGTTTGACACAGAATGGTCTTCTCTTTATTAAAGTTCTTATTGAGAGCAATTTTGCAGAGGAAGAGAATGTCAAACTGGGATACGATAAAATGCAGAATACATGACAAGCAGAGCTTCCTTCAACTAAAATAAAACCCCTCACATGACATTCATACCCAGCTACAAATGGCAGTAACAAACCTATCAAAAGCAAAGATGACTGGTAACACATATATACAAATACTGGAATACATAACAGACAATGTGAAGAGAAAAAGAAACTACTTAATACTTCTTACTTGCACAATGAACTAAAGATGAAAGAAATACCAATTACCAACAACAATGAAAGATATAAGAAACTAACTCTATCAAAGTAGAAAGAGTAAAAAGAAAAGAAGCCAACGTAAAGAAAACTAAACTACAGCATTACTGAAAAACATCATTCAACTTTTTTCACTGTCTTGATAGTTTTTTCCCTATACAACTCAGTCCAACGATTGCAAATCCACCACAGCAAAAGATTATTTTATGACAGACGCCGAGAACAGAAAAAAATAGTGACAGACGGAATGCTTTATGCACCACAGCAAAAGATCATTTTATACATATCACGAAGGTATGCAGACATAATATATAGTACCATTCCTTATAGTACCGGTACCGAGTTTCGATATGATGATAAAGTATATATATGATAGATAAATTAAGCTACTAAATGCATCATGACTGCCGTTTGGATAAACCAGGTTCTTGAAATATACCTATAGCTACTATGATGGTCAACTGATGTTAAAACTTCTGATGATCAACTCTGGAGATACGGCTAACAGCTTGACTGATAAGATTAGGAAATACTAACATAACAGGCATGTATACTTAGTCATGATCAAGAACAGGGGATCCAATCTCTCGAATTACGATTCCGAAAAGAAAAAACGACAATTGCTATCGTCAAAATCTAATAAGAAATCAACTGATTTAGCTACTACAAAACAACTTCCGAAAGACGTAAATGTATAGTGCAAATAATACCTTCGCCTACGATGATCTTCAACACCACACGAGTACCGTGGAATTGATCTCCTTACCGAATAAATATTTTTCTTATGTTTTTTTTTTTTTTTCACTAAAGTTGCTCAAAGTATACTAACACCAATTGCTCCAACAACAACGCAAATCCAAGAAACGCAAACCCACTTAGGGATGACATTATCAATTCCTTTTTCCATTTTACAAACAGAGAAAACAAATACTTTGCTTTCTTCTTTATACAAGGATGTAGAAAGGAGAGGAAAAAACTTATATTGCCATGTTAATTAATGGGCATTTTCCACTTATACTGAGTAAAGTACCTCTCAGTTTGTAGTGTTTAACAATATATGTGTTGGCATGGCAATGAGGAGTATTAGTCAGCTTAAGCAAAAATTAACGTCATATACCATTTCCAGTTTTCATGTGAAGTGTTTGGTTCAAAGAAGTTGTCCACTACAGAAACATAGATCAAAACGGACAAAAATTTAGGGAAAAACAGAGCATAAACAGAGGGGTATTATAAATTGAAAAGCAAAATATATATATATATATATATATATTCGCTGACCTGATTAATGTTCGAACTGCTGCTTGCTTAATGTTCGAACAGCCTAAACGAGGGTCCGATTATCAGAAGATAGAGCTTGAAGCACCGGGAAGATGGAGGCGGAGGAGAAAAGTGAAGAAGGAGGCGGAGGAGAAAAGAAGAGCTAGGTAAGTGAGGTGAGGAAATAGGAGGCGGGGTAATGAAACTGAAGAGCTAGGTAATTGGGGAGCTTATTTTAGGTATGAAAATTTTCGGAAACAAGGAGGCGGTAGTTTTACCCGCTTATTTTTTCATCGGGCCACGTTTATGGAACGCCCTTTAACACTTTTTTTTTAATAAACAAATTAATAAAACAGCTTATTTATTGTACCAAAACGCACAAGTTTGCAAACGCCCCATCACACGTGTAAAAGGGGCATTTTTGAATAAATGTCTTAAATCTAATGTCTTAATAGACATATTTTGTAGTAGTGAATTGATAGTGCAATCTTCTGATGTGCCCAAGAAGAAAACTGAGGAGAAGAAAGGAAGATTTTACCACAAGAAGACTCTTGCACTAATGGCTCAAAGGATTATTGACCACTTCAGTATTGCAAGAAGAAAGGAAACTGCAATTGTAGATGGGAAAATTGCAGCAAAAGAAGAAAAATCTAGGAAAAGAAAAGCTGAAGGTTCTAAGCATAAACCTAAGAAGAAGAAGAAGAAAAGATCATCCAAGAATATGACAACCGGAGAAGCACTGGAAGATTTTGAAAAATTAAGAAAAAACTGGAAGAATTGGAAAAAGGCAACACTACGGTAATTGCTGATAAAATCTTGGAGCCTTCACCAGCAAAATCTGCCACCTCAGTTGCTGAAAATCAAGCAAAGAAACCCA
Organism: Gentiana macrophylla; assembly: GCA_026214975.1. Classification (NCBI taxonomy): domain Eukaryota; kingdom Viridiplantae; phylum Streptophyta; class Magnoliopsida; order Gentianales; family Gentianaceae; genus Gentiana; species Gentiana macrophylla. The sequence goes on from CM047815.1 coordinate 38,635,837, forward strand.
GAACTGAGGAAACGGCCACAAAACTAGTCACCACTGAGAGAGAACCAGTTGTTGTTGAAGCTGTTAATGAAGAAGGGTTATCTTCATCACTGCCGGAAGCTGACACTCAGAGGGGACAAGCCTTGAGAACTGAAATCGATGATGAAGAAACTGACAGTGAGGAAGAGCTGATTGGATCAGAAATCTTGACCACGCTCAATTTAATTGCTAAGTCTAAATCAACTCTGCAACAATCAACGTCTAGACTTGAGTATGAGGAATCAATCAGAGAATTGGAAGCTTCTCAGTCGCAAGAAAAAGAAGCTTGTCAAGTTGAATCAGCACTAGTACAAGTCATCACTCTGGATGAGCTTGTTAACAAAAAAGAAGTTGAAGAGAAAGCTGATGAAAGTGAAAAAGGGAAGGAGCTAATTTCTGAACTGGAAGTTGAAGCTGTCAAGGAATCAGTTACTGAACCAAGTAAGCCTCAAGCAACTGAACTTAAGGAAAACCCTGAACAACCTGCTGAACTTGTAACTAAGGTTACAAAAGAAAATGAAGTTGTTATTGAAGAGAAACGGGAAACTGAGCAAGCTATCTCAGTCCCCATGGTTGAGCCGAATCATCCGCCATCCCGATGTTGTTCGAGAGGAACCCAAAGAAAGCGAAGGAAAAAACTTAAACTCGAGAGTTAAGACTCTAGTGAATCAAATCCAGAGTTTCCTAGAGTAACTGAAGAGATCACTGCCCAGCCTAAACCATCTGTTGTTGTTGGGAAACTGATTGAAGCTAACTGTAGAAGACTTGATGCTTATCAACATTGGAAGTTCAGCTCAATCAAAAATCAAAGAGAACAACAGATGCTGATGGAAACTAAAGAGAAATGGGTGTTCAGTCTGTTAGATATCACTCATTTGTTCCACCTATTCAGTTCTGAAGAATTTCTGAGCACGGGTTACTCATTAATCACAAACAGTCACTGGAAGAAGCATGCTGGAGGAGAAACTTCTAAATCAAAGAAGGATGATGACAATGACGATGATGATGATTCACAGGAAGATCCTAACTTAGAAAAAGGGATTCTCGCCTCACTCCAAAGAGGAAACAACAAAAGATGTTGTTAAAGATTTTGATGAGGATAGCACTGAAGGAAGTAGTGATTCGGACTCTGAGACTCAGTCTGAATCAGAAAATGAAGTGAAAGAAGGATATCAGTCTCCGACTGACAAAAGTGTACTTGAGACAGCAAAAGTTGAAGCTAACCAAGCAAAAACTGACATTGCTGAAGAAGAAACTTATGATAAATCTCCAGTAAGAGATGCTGAGGACTTCAAAGAAAAGCTTAATCAAATCGCTTCTACTCCACTCAAAGAAATCAAGGCAGCTGAGATTGTTGTAAACAAGTCACAAATTGAAGCTGAGTTTGTACACAGTTTAAAAGAATAAAACTGAAGAAAAGGTAGCTGAAAATAAAACTGATGTGCCTACACCAGCAGAGACCATCAAATTCTATTTCAATGAGCTTGTGAGTCAGAAAGATGATCTAAGTGTTTTTGGAAAAATGTTAAAATCCATGGAGGAAAACCAGCATGAAAGAGTCAACATGGAAAATAGATTGAATAGTGTCAAAGAGGACTGCCACAACACTTTGATCGAAATTCAAAGATAACCATTAAAACTGACGCAAGGAAAACTGAGACACAAGGAAGATTGGAAGGCATTCTCAACAATGTGGTTGACAGATTGATTCTACTAGAGAATGAAATTAAAGACTCAGTTGTTGGACAGAATATATTGGCATCAAATCAGCAGCACCTGAATTCTTACATCAAGAGCTTGATCAATAAAGATGATGTCAATAAGGGGGAAAGTCTGGACCTATTAAAAGTCAATGCACTTGATATGCCAAATGTTCTTGAATGCATTGATGAGAAACTGGTCGAACTGTAGAAAGCCAGAGGTGACACGACTGAGAAGAAATGTAGCTGATTGCAAAGTTCTCAGAACCAACTGAGAAAATGCTTGGTCTATATTCATAGCTGTATAATTTTTTTAGAGAGATACCCACACAGGAAGGAGAATCAAGGGACCAAGCCTTAGAGACGCTTCTCAGCATGCAGAAGATTCTTGTGCACTACTGGCACAAACAGAGCAAATAGGAGAGAAATGGTACTCTAGATATGGCTTCAGAAAAATTTGAAAAGACTGAACATGGGTTTGTTCAAGACTTACTGAAAATAGCCACAAGTGAAAGATTAAGGAGAACTAGTTTCGTATTTGCTGTATTGTTCAAAAGCAAGTTTTTCAGCAAACATAGCATGACAGATTCAATGAACATATAGGCAAACATCCATGGAATTGAGAGTACGACAACGAATGCTGCTATGAGAGAAATTGCTGAAATTTATGACATTAAGGCAAGTGGAGCTGATCAAGGGATAAGAAAAGAAGTTGGAACTTAGTTTCTTTTCATGTATTTGTACTATAATACTTTGTAACTCAGTTTATCAATAAAATCTCAGTTTCTCAGTTATTTGTGTTTATTTTTATTTTGTCCTTATCTTTTTGTATTGGTTTTAAGGAGGGTATTGACATCATCAAAAAGGGGGAAATTCTTGGAAATAAAATTTATGTTTTGATGATAATTCATTGATTATTTTAATAACCCTATTGATGAAGTGTCACAACTAGCTGTTATAGTGCAAAGCAAAAAGATGTCTAGAAATCAATGTACATGATTTATTTAGGTCTGATATTTGTATAGGTAACTCAGACAAGCACTGTAATAGTTTTAGGATCAGAAATGAGAAAATAAGAAATTGACTTGATGTTACTTAAAATACTGAGTTTAGGTACACACAACTGAAGAACTGAAGAAGGTAAGTTCGCTGAGAGACACAGACTCGGTTGACTTATCTTGAAGCCGAAGGCTGAGGGAACAAACTCAGTGAATAAAGAAATGAGGGACCCAGACTCAGTTATAGAAGATTGAAGAAATGAGGGTTCAAACTCAGTTATGGAAGATAAAGCTGAGACTGTAAAGTTATAATTCAAGAAAATCTGTGATGACCTGAACTGACTTTATGGATCCTGAAAAAAGACCTAAGATACATAAGGACAATTATATCTTAAGCTGATTTATGGAATGGTGTACTCTGACTAAGTCAATTATAATCAGATGAAGAATAGAGTACTGAGCTTTTTAAAGAAGAGTAAAAACTCAATTAATGCTCTTAAGCTGAAAACTGACTAAATCTTATAAGGAAAGTTTTCATGCTGAGGTCAAGAAAAAACTGAGGGAGAATCTGACCGTTATAAAGTAAGCAATTTAATTTGTTCAACAGAAATGTCAGAAAGGATGCTGACATTCAACAGAATAAGTAGGACCACCAACGGATATAAGGATTTGAATTCAAACGTTTTAATGCATTTAACCGTTGGAAAGACCCCTATAAATAGGCCACTTCTACCTCAAGAAGAAGTGCGGAGTTCTAAGGTTAAATTTATCAAGAAAGATTCAAGAAATGGGGAAAGTGAATCAAAGGAACTCCTGCTAATTTGTATTGCAAGATCAAGAAATTTTCAAGTGTTCATAAGGATTCAAAGAAAGATCAAGATCAATCATTTGAAGAAAAACAGGGCTTAGTACATAATATACATCTAGAAGAAGAAGCTGAAGGATGCAGGTTCTTAGATCTAAACGAATTAGATCTACGCGCAGCGGATGGATCACGATTTATATGACACAATACATAATTAAAGGACTTAAGTACTACAAGGAGGTTTAAGATTATGTTACCAATAACGGGAAGAGTCGCCTTGATCTTCCGATGTGTTCTCCAAACGGCGGTTGGTGGACACCCTTCTTGTTACACGAGCCTCCTTGATATGCAACAAGAAAAATCCCGAAGATTTTTCCAACTCGAACCCTAAGAATAGAGGCCGAAATTTTTCGGCCAATTTCTCTCGGTGAATAGTGACGTGAATAGTACCTTGCCATTAGACTTGGGAGAACTCTCTTTATATAGGAGAGTAATCAATGTCCTCCAAGGATTAAATAATTAAGTGATAATTATCACATTAATCCTTTTCCAAATAAAAGATAAATAAAATGATTATCCCAAACAAATTAGGATAAATCACATTATTATCTAATATTCCATGAATTATCATTTAACAAATAAAAGATAAATCACATGTCAAATAATTATCCAAGAAAACTAATTTCTCTCTAATTAAATGATGATATTGGCGCCACCTTTAGGGTCAAAAAGCCCACATAAAATGTCTTTTATGTGTATTACATTATTTAGCCCAACTAAATAATATCCATGCATATCAATTAATTAGCCCAGCCAATTAATTATCACTGAGGCCCAAGTAACAAGATTACTAGTCCGAATTACAGAAGCCACATCGGGGACCATGGACCTATAACCGATAGCTCCATAATTAATTATTCATCGAACGTAAAGTACATTAATTATTAATTTCGGGATTACGCCACCATAAACCCGGCCCGAACTCTACCGATTATAGATGTATACTTATACTCAACCCATGAGCGAATAAGCGTCCATTGATATAATCACTACATACGGATTAACCCTCCATAGATCGTCCCATTCTCGAGTGGGAAGTCTCCGTGAACCCGACTCGAAATATCTTATCCTTATTTACCATTAACCCCCTAATGATCAATTAGCACCATATCTTGACTAGTAGCTAATTAGTCAAATGTGAACTCCCGGGATCGATCACTTTCTTAGGGCTAACAAACAAGGGGACTGTCTCTCTACTTCCCGCAGGAAGGAATGGATTCCATGTCTGTGAAAATCAGAACTACTCACTCATCTGGAGATAGTGCCAATGAGAAGTAGCTTGGAACACATATTAAAGTGAACCGTTACTAACACATCAAACATTACCCCGGGACAAGCAGCATCCTGTGATCACCTCAGGATTAAGGTTGATCCATATATGATCATCTAATGATTTAATAAGATTCCTCGATTACGGAATTATACCGAGAAATACAGATTAAATCGGTCCAGTCCTATATGAATGCCATCATATATAAATGCCCCACATAGGTACCCTCTACCGACAGTCCGGATAAGACTATCACACCCTAAGGTGTTCTGGGCGCATTATTGGTGTTTTAATCAAGAGACCCTAAACTCTGATTAAGTTCACCACGGACTAACAGTTTAAGTATATCACCACTAACTCAATCCTCACGTGTAATCCATACACTGAGTTAAGTGGTTACATATAGATATACTTAGGGTTTGCAGCAGTGTATTACTTTACAAGCACAAAGCAAGTAATAAGGTGAGATAAATTTTGTCATTCATTATTAAAAACAATTACACAAATTGTCTTTCGGGCACTACACCTAACAATCTCCCACTTGCATGAAATGACAAGTAATGATTGTTTTTAGAGCACACCCTTTCTCATCTTATTCACAACACTCTCCCACTTGCTCTAAAAGCAGATGAGACATATCCATCAATGCCGTACCCTCCAAGCACTCGACTTGGTACACCGATCAGTTTGGTTGTCGGCCCGAGACGATCTTTAGGATCGAAACGTTGCCGGTCCATCTAATCAGGCGGTACTCTCTCTCAATATGCTTTTGACCTCTGGTGACCGAGAAGATCCTTCTAAGCTATCTCTTCACTGTTTTCACAATGAAGTGATATCGGCTTATGAGACCTGGAATTACTCCCAGACCAAAAAGGAAATTCTAAGCACTATGAGTAAACACTGAGCCGAGATCAACTTAATGATCATCCTTAATCTGACTACAAGTCAGAATCAGTGTAGTCAACCATATTCAAGTTTGCACCTGAATATACAAGCATATGATTCCTCGTTCTCTAAAGATACTCGAGGACGTACTAAACCGCTATTCAATGCTTGAATCCGAGATTTGCAATTGACTCGTGTTAAGCTGACTTGCCCTTATCCCAAAGAGACTCTATCCCATTTTCTCTTTATCCAAAGATTTGGAGAATCATTCCTGAGAGGTAGGGTAGGACAACTCTCGATGAATGCTGCAACCATATATGCATAATCATCTTATCCAATAAGACGGATGGGATAGCCAATGACTCATTCTTGTGAATTTTACCGAATCAAATTCTTAGAATATAGTCCAATTCTCTCATCCAGAGAATCTTGGCGTGTCGATTTCGACTTTGATAGCACACCCATGTTGTTTCCAACCATTTTAGTGTTATCATTTATGAACACTAATGCTACTACTTTACCAATATTGATATCCAGTCTACGAAAAAACTTATCAATATTTTGGTCAAGTCCACATATTTTAAAACATGTGATTTTTAAATGACCGAGAGGTTCTCTTAAATCCACAAAGGATATAAGCCATGGCGATCTTCCTACCAATGGTTCTTTACGAATAAATTAAGATATCGTTAGTCTACTTAAAAAATGTATTAGGGAATCACCCCTATCTTACGCTTTGTAACGAATCCGTTATTCATTCTCGGCTAAAACCTTCTTCATTTCTCGAATGAATTCATTCCGTTGTTCGGCAAGAAAGTCTCAGGGAATCACCCCTATTTTCTGCTTTCTAACGAAATCTAGCAAGACTGAGTGGTGAGAGAGTTCAAGGTCTGGTTAACTCTCTACTTGTCAGGGAATCACCCCTATACCACTCAACTTTGCGCTGAAAGTTTAAACTTTCCTATTCATTCGTTTCTTTTCTATGTAGATCCAATTGCTCCCACTGGGCCTGAGACACTCAGGTGGTTCTACAACAGACTGAACAAAAACTGGAGTACAAAAACTCCATTTACAGGGTTAAGGCTGTCAAACCAACCTCTATGATTAGAATCATATACAGCCCACTAAGAGCCATAGGTTATCAATCACCCCAGCAGACCGTAAAGTCCACAAAACCACAATGGGTCAATGGTTAAACCATACTCCCACTGCGTGGTGGATTGACATCCTGATCTAGTAGTATTTATCAGTGTAATCACCAACAACCGATGTTGGACGTGGTCTGAATAAATCAGATAGTAACTACCTTTGGGTAACCGTACTCCAAGGGTTAAGGTTGTTACTTATAGATTCTATCAGAAGGCTTGTGACAGTTCAACCGTCACTTTCTGATCTCAAGAATCTTATAATCAATCTTCACTCGTCTCATTAAGATATTTCACGAACAGTCACAATCTGAACGTATGCACAAAATCCCAAGTCCTACCTTCAAGCATTAAATGCTAAATGCCTACATTTATGGAAGTGGTGTGAACCGAATTCACTCCTTATCCATAAACTCACTAGCATCTTCTAGGTAGACTTCTCGGTTTACATAATAATGTTAACCGTTATTTTGCAACCAATTATCTTAATCGAGTTTAACAGTGTATTGTAGCACATTAATAACTATATCAGGCAAGTCAATGGTTTCTTCCTTAGTGAGAAACATTCCACTAGGAGGCAGGCCGAGCATCAGTCCCAAGACTATGCGATAGCCTATTTCTGAGCATGGAATACTCTATTCTCTGCTAAAATCAGAGACACCTCCTCGTATTCTTTCGATAAACCAACCAGTGTTTTGAGTAGTTATCAGACAGAATGTCACCACTCAAAATCTCCCACTAGCTTGTATCTCTCACTAGACCCCGAAGGTCACGGTGAACAAGCTATGTTACCCCTTCAAATCTATTACCCTTTCCCGGTTGAAAGGAAACTTAGTCATTGTTCCTTTGAGATAGTGTTCTAGACTGGGAGATAGGAATCACCCTTAGCGATCAGCACAGGTCTTGTCTCTAGGATATATGCACTAATTAATAGATATTGAAAGGTCGTTTATCTTAATCACGAAACCTTTTACCTTTAATAGTTTTAGATGTGTTACACGTACTTATTCAGCTGTTCTAAGTGGTTCTGACTTTATCAAACAAAAGTCCGAGTCTCGGATTCGTACTACAAATGTCATATTCACTTTCTATGTGGCAACAATATATCGAGTTGAAAGTGAATCCAATTGTTTCAACGAATCAGATACATGTGCGAAAAAATAAATTTTTCTGTGATATTCAAGGATAGAATCCAAAATTCATTTCCTTATATCACTCCCACTATTCTAGCTGAAATTACTGCCCGTTGTTACTTTATTAATGCACAGCTTTATTGTTCTTCCAAAGAACTAAGCCACTGAGTCAAGTTACTCGGTTAAGAAAGTCGCTAAGGATTCATTGGTTAGTGATCCGAAATCACTTTCCTTATCCTATACTTTCTTTAATTAATGTTTCGGTTTAGCCTCAAAACTTTAGTTAAGATGATTAACACTTATAGACATTCTTTCCCATTCTTAACTTTCCTTAAAGGGAATAGTCTTGAACTAGCGATTCGTTTGAGTAGACATACTCGTGAACTGTGGGATGTCTAATGAAAGTGTTACCCAGTGGGGCTGATTTTCTAATAAATCGAAAAAACATAGTATAAAAGCTCCCACTAGTTTATCGGTTCCAAATACCGTCTAACTAGCGACACTTTAATTTATGATTCTCCAATTTTCTATCGAGAAAATTTCTCGTGTAGACACTACACAATTCACTAGAAGAATTTTATCGTCCCAATCATCTTTCAAACTAATTACGGTTGTCTCTCGTTACGCACGAGTGGCAAGCGATGACATGCCTATTCGTCACTTAAGTTTTGAAGGCTTCAAGAGAAATATCTCTTCCGAAAAATTAATCATATGTGAGATTAATAAGTACAACGTTCGAGTTACTTACCACTTTTAACGAAGTCATTACTAGTCAATTTTACACTAGCGATCTAGCACCTTAGAGATATATATATTACAGATTGTAAATAAAATTTGTGAAAAATAAATCCAAATCATACACTACTAAAATTTTAGGAACATAAACTAAGTACTTATAGTCTATCCTACCGTTCCAAGGATTTAATCTAATGCCTCAGTGCCGCCTTAGGGTAGGTCAAAGAGGTTTCGATTAATATTGAAGATCAGATTGAGAATCGAACATCTCATTTGTGATCGTCAATCACCTTTCCTTTTTCAGCCAAGGTACTACCAAAAATACCCTTTATGAGTGTGACCCTCTGTCTCAGATTTTTAGGTAGACCCCGAGTGTGCCGCCTTAGGGTCGGGTCGGTGACCCGACAGTACCCAAAATCCTATCCTTTCGGAGACCAAGCCTTGAATTTTGATAGCGGTGAAGGCCTTCCTTAGGGGGCCGAAATCAAAGCCGGCACGAGGCGTCACCATTCTCTCACGTTGCTTGTGTCAACAGTAGAGGCCATGGGGTCGGCTGTCGCCTCTCCGCTCCCACTCAATATTTTGAAAAAGTGGTGGGTTTCTTGATCACGTTTTTGGACTTGATGTTTCATTAAGGAACAATAAATCATAGGCCCGAATGTTGTCGGTTATGTGGGCTAGCCCACCCGACCTGTTCGTTAGAACATATGTGGCCGTCGGACGGGTCAAGGCTAGGAGAGCTCCGTTGAGCCGTAGCGGCTCTTCGGATGGCTCGATATTGCGGACCCGTGCAAGCGCCACACGTGGAGGTGAAGTCGATTGAGCCGTAGCTCACCGTTGACCACCCAACCGTGGTTAAACCACTTTCGAACCTGTTTGCCCGTGATTATCCAATCCTTAAACATCAAACATTCACGTAGACACTACGGAACAAAAGCGTAATCTCGTCTTAGGTAAGGTGGAATTCACCAAGAATCCAACACCTTAACCACGAGGTTTCGGATTTTACTCCTTATGCTTTCGCAGAGTGGATTCACCGAGAATCCATCACCCAACCTCGACGATTGAAAAAACCCGTGTTCCTCGGTTTTTACCTAATTAGTTTCTAATTAATATCAAACAATTAATTAAAACTAATCGTGTGTTTTATACATGCCTAACTAATTCCTCGAATTAATTTCTACATGTATGCATATGGAGTGGAATTCATGATATGATGCATGTCATGGCAATTTTCAGTTCTACTCATACAATCTACACATGTATACTAGTGCGGAAAATAAACACCGAGATGGACCGTTGGCACCCCGTAACTAATCTATTCGAAAATAAATTAAAACCTAATCTGCAGCTGTTGAGAATCTTCGACGTTCGGCATATCAAACGAACTAGGATTGGGACGAAACTTTCCAGAGCTGATCTTCATTCTTCGGACTTGACGATGGACGGTCGGATTGGAGCTTTGACTTGTCAATATTCCTCAGTGAGCCGCCCAACTTGCTGCTGAAACAGACTCTTACAGCAGCGCATCATTTACTTCCCGAAGCCAATCGGGGATCAAGATGAATCCCGATCGTCCTAAAAAAAATTTCCCACGTCCAAAACTCCATGATTTGAGATCTGACCGGTCCGATTTTAATTTGAACGGTCCAATTATTCCCAGAAAATCGAAGAAGTCACAGTTAGGATTTCTGTGAATCCTGCGTTTTTCTGTTACAGCAGCCACTTCGCAGCAACGAAGGGAAACCCAAAGGGACTCTGATCGACACCAAAATTTGTGGGATTGTTCATCAACTTCTAATCTTAATTCTGACCGGAGGGATCTTCGTTTTAACGGCTCAAACAACGGAAAAAACGAAAACACTATACAGCTGCTGTACAGATCTATTTTCTGGAAATTAAAATTGCAATAATACATAAATTACATAATTTCCTATACTCATATGAACGAATTTTCATCGTTTATATGAGTTTACAATAGATCTAACGGGAAAACGGTGCCAACCCCAATCCATCTCTTCAACCATAGCAATTTAAAAATTATTAATACATAATAATAAGTAAAATATCACCTACATGCAATTCCACTCCTTTAAATCGTTTAATTATGATTATGACTATATAAATCGTGGAACCTGTCTCTGATACCACATGAAGGATGCAGGTTCTTAGATCTAAACGAATTAGATCTACGCGCAGCGGATGGATCACGATTTATATATCAAAACACAATTAAAGGACTTAAGTACTACAAGGAGGTTTAAGATTATGTTACCAATAACGGGAAGAGTCGCCTTGATTTTCCGATGTGTTCTCCAAACGGCGGTTGGTGGACACCCTTCTTGTTACACGAGCCTCCTTGATATGCAACAAGAAAAATCCCGAAGATTTTTCCAACTCGAACCCTAAGAATAGAGGCCGAAATTTTTCGGCCAATTTCTCTCGGTGAATAGTGACGTGAATAGTACCTTGCCATTAGACTTGGGAGAACTCTCTTTATATAGGAGAGTAATCAATGTCCTCAAGGATTAAATAATTAAGTGATAATTATCACATTAATCCTTTTCCAAATAAAAGATAAATAAAATGATTATCCCAAACAAATTAGGATAAATCACATTATTATCTAATATTCCATGAATTATCATTTAACAAATAAAAGATAAATCACATGTCAAATAATTATCCAAGAAAACTAATTTCTCTCTAATTAAATGATGATATTGGCGCCACCTTTAGGGTCAAAAAGCCCACATAAAATGTCTTTTATGTGTATTACATTATTTAGCCCAACTAAATAATATCCATGCATATCAATTAATTAGCCCAGCCAATTAATTATCACTGAGGCCCAAGTAACAAGATTACTAGTCCGAATTACAGAAACCACATCGGGGACCATGGACCTATAACTGAGTAGCTCCAATAATTAATTATTCATCGAGCAAAGTACATTAATTATTAATTTGGGATTACGCCACCATAAACCCGGCCCGAACTCTACCGATTATAGATGTATACTTATACTCAACCCATGAGAGCGAATAAGCGTCCATTGATATAATCACTACATACGGATTAACCCTCCATAGATTGTCCCATTACGGTGGGAAGTCTCCGTGAACCCGACTTCGAATATCTTATCCTTATTTACCATTAACCCCTAATGATCAATTAGCACACATATCGACTAGTAGCTAATTAGTCAAATGTGAACTCCCGGATCGATCACTTTCTTAGGGCTAACAAACAAGGGGGATGTCTCTCTACTTCCCGCAGAGGAAGGAATGGATTCCATGTCTGTGAAAATCGAACTACTCACTCATCGGAGATAGTGCCAATGAGAAGTAACTTGGAACACATATTAAAGTGAACCGTTACTAACACATCAAACATTACCCGGGACAAGCGACATCCTGTGATCACCTCGGGATTAAGGTTGATCCATATATGATCATCTAATGATTTAATAAGATTCCTCGATTATGGAATTATACCGAGAAATACAGATTAAATCGGTCCATCTATATGAATGCCATCATATATAAATGCCCCACATAGTACCTCTACCGACAGTCCGGATAAGACTATCACACCCTAAGGTGTTCAGGCGCATTATTGGTGTTTTTATCAAGAGACCCTAAACTCGATTAAGTTCACCACGGACTATCAGATTTAAGTATATCACCACTAACTCAATCCTCACGTGTAATCCATACACCGAGTTAAGTGGTTACATCTGAGATATACTTAGGGTTTGCAGCGATGTATTACTTTACAAGCACAAAGCAAGTAATAAGGTGAGATAAATTCTGTCATTCATTATTAAAAACAATTACACAAATTGTCTTTCGGGCACTACACCTAACAGAAGCTCGAAACACAAATTGAATCATAGTTATTGATTCAAGTCTCACTTTGATTTCATCAAAAGTTTAGACTGTGAAACACCAAGAAGGTGTGAAGGATAGTTTAGTGCAATTAGGAAAACTGTGTTTGTGTAGAGCTGGTGAAAAGACAATTCTACCCTCTAAGGACCAGTGTAGCAAGCTTAGTTGAAACATAAATTCTACATGTTGAAGACTGAAGCTGGAAGATTGTGAAGCTAGGGATTGGTGAAGGACAATCAGTGTTTAAATTTACTTTGTGTCTTGTAACTGTAAACCTCAAGAACATAGTGAATTTGGCCTCCTACATCACGAGGAAGAGAGAGGACTGACAGGATTACACCACCTGGAACCTCTATAATTTATGTCTCATTTACTTACTTACTTTACGCATTTGATTACCTCATCTAAGTTTATATTGCACCAGATCACACTCAACAAACATAAGAAACTGAGTCAGCACAGCACTGCATTTCATCTAGGACAAACTTATAAACTCTAGTTTCATATAAAGGCTTAATATAATCCGCTGCCGGTTAACTCAGTTAAGGATAAGTCAGTCTTGACTTATACTCAGCTAACTTAGCTTAACTCCAGACAAGTTTAAAGTTGAACTTAATCTGATCAAGATTCAATTTCCAGTTGGTTTTTGGGGACAAGTTTATTCACCCCCCCCCCCCTAAACTTGTGTCATCCTTTCCAAGAGACCAACACTTCAAGTGGCGGAATCTCCTCATCTCTATCCTTCTCACTTCCTTCGTGCGAGTACGTTTTGTCAGCCATCCTTTCAGCCCTCCCTCTATCCTCCTTATGTTTTTGCTTTGCAAACTTTTCAATCTCAGGTATGAATCTCTCGAGTTTGGTTGTTGACCTTCTTGTTGCGTACTACACGACACAAAAAGAAAAGAAAAAGGTTACTTGCCTCGGCGGCAATTACACTCGCCTGGCATACTTGAAAATAATATAGACCATGACAACTAACTCTGACAGAACAGAGATGACTCTAATGATTTCTGGTCTCGTGCCTTCCCGGCCGAAAAATTCCCAGAACCGATCTGGACAGACTCTATATGACTCAGATAATTACAGACTTTGAAACAAACTCACTGGACGAAATAATTTACAGAAACAAAAATATACTAAATCTCAATCCAAATTAAAAATATCTTTGACACGAGTCCCCGGCAACGGCGGCGCCAAAAAGCTTGATCACGTTGTGGTGTAAGGCATGGACTACTAGAAATAGGACAATGTCTATCATAGTAGAGTACATGCGAGTCAAGGTCGAATCCCACAGTGACTCATAAAAATACATTAAATCTAGATTGTGTGTCACAAATACGGTCTACGACCAACTATAGAACAACGAAGTAGTAATGGTAACAATAAATGCACAAGAGCAAACACGATATACTTCTTCAAGTTTCTGAAGAATTAGTTCTAACTATGAGTGATTAGTTATTCCCCCCATATTATGCATCAATCATCCCCGTTGGTAAATTTTAGATATTTAACAGCTACGGATTCTAATCTCTAATATTACGCTACTTCCATTGAAAGGACAGTAGGTACCTATGTGCAATTAACCTCCTTCGTTGGTTGTATTAATTCGGATGAAATAAGAATTAAGACTAGCCGGATCAAGACTGAAAACCTCTCTAAGCAGCTATCATGGATTGATTAGCACGTTCCTAAGGATTGATCTAGACATCGTGCAAAGTAATACTTCACTTTATTGTCCTTCATGTTCATTTGCGATGACATGCATATAGTTGATCAAGCTAACAACATGTAAATTAAATCTGTCGATCAGACGTAGCTGCGCTGATTATCATGATTTAGGATTTACCAGGTGTTCAGATCTAGCGATAAAGACCGTCGTAGATCTGAAGAACACACTCTCTACTTCATGATTTCTTCACAACCGATTTAGATCTGTACATATATAGGGTAAAATATACTAACTACTACATAGCAGAACTAATATAATCAATTCAAATCATACTAATCACAATAAAAGACGATAGATGTACATCTAGAAAGCCGGAAAATCATACCCTCGAAGACGAGTGCAGATCCTCCTTAGATCGCTCCCTAGGCGGCGATTCCGTTAGATCTGTGACTACAACTAATAGAGAAATAAAAGAACAAAAGAACTTCTATTGACAATAATGGATTTGTCTTGTGGACAATTGTACATTGAATTTGAGGCATGATGCCTATTATTTATAGTGCTATAACCGTCTTACCTAACCCTAAAAGTACCCCTCATCCAAGAAAACATGGTTTCCGAAGGTTCTAGAATTCTCGTGGCTGCAGCAACCCTTCACGCGGCCTCGGGGGTATTTTCGTCTTTTTCTTCCTTCCGACTTAACTGAAGGTTCTGGAACACCCTAAGCACATCTCTTTATCCAATTCGGCCCATAATCTGTCTTCAACAAGTGGCCCAATCTTTGTAACATGAAAATAGTCAAATAATACATGAAATAATTGTTGGAAGTAGTGCCCGAAAGACAATTTATGTAATTGTTTTTATAATTAATCAATGACAGATTTATTCTCAACTTATTATTTGCTTCGTTGTCATAAGTAATACACTACTGAAAACCTCAAATTGTATCATATGTAGCCATATAACTTAATGTGTGTCACAGGCGAGGATTAAGTTTATAGTGATACACTTGAACTGTTCGTCCATGGTGAACTTAATCAAAGTATGAGGTCTATTGATTAAACCACCATTAATGCGCCCAAAACACTTTATGGTGTGGCCGTCTTATCCGGACTGTCGATATTTGTTATCTAAGTGGGAACTTATATATGATGTAGTCATATAGGACTGGACCAACTTAATCTGAATTTCTCATATAATTCCGTGATTTAGAAAATCTTATTAAATAACAAGATGATCATTTATGGATTAACCTTAATTCGGAAGTGATTGCAGACTCCTGCTTGTTTCAAGATATGTTTAGATGTGTTCGTTAAGGATTGCAAAGAGGCACGGTCTGAACCACTTTCACGTCAGCACCATTCTAGAATGAGTGAGGTGTGTGTGTCTCCCAGATACGGAATCCATTCCTTCTTGCAGGAAATAGAAAGACAATCCCCTTATTTGTTTATCCTAGAAACTGATCGATCCGGAGAGTTCATATTGGTTATAAACTAATTGATCACTAGTGGGTTAATGAGAAATAAGGATAAGATGTAATGAAGAAGGTTTACGGAAACATTCCCGCTTCGTTACGGATAGTCTATGAAGGGTTAGTCTATATGTAATGATTTTATCTATGGTCACTTATTGACTCGACACTTTGAGAATAAGTTATATCTATAATCGAGAGAGTTCAGTTTCGGATTTATGGTGACGTAATTTTGGAATTAATAAGTTGCATGGAAATGTTCTGTTCAATGAATATTTTATTCGATTTATTGTACCGACTGGTTATAGGTTCATGGTCCCGAGTAGGCTCCTAACACGCAAGTGAATTCCCGTATCATGGAACCTCGAGAATAAAATTAAATATTTGGTCTATTGAATAAATATGCGGAAATAAATATGTAAAATAGAAAAGACATTTTCTATTATCCTTATGGCATAAATGGCGCCACATGTGTAGAAATTTGGGGGGAAAATTTCTAGAATTGTATCACATGCGTAATTAATTATTTATTTTTTAAATAACTAATGGATAAATAAGATTGATTTTTTCATTTAATGAATATTATCTCCTTTATGGTGAATGTCTATTAATTATGGTAAATATCTTTTTTTGGGAAAAAGATCATTGTCTTGTGAAAAGGGATAACTCTCAGTTATTGGATGAACATGCACAGGATGCAGATGAGTATTTAGATGCAGATTGTAATACCTCGATAGCATCATGTATGTCTTCCATGAGAGAAATATCATCAGATTCTGCTCCTAACAAAGCTCTTACACTTTCTAGCTCATCATCAGAAGAATCTTCAGCTCTTAAATCCTTTCTTGCACCTCTTCTTCTTTCAGATGCCTTATCATCTCTTTGATTTAGCGAGATCATGATCACCTCTCTGAATGGCCAGATCTTCTTGCAATGATAGCACAAATACTCATTATACTTCTTTGGTTCTTTTTTATTTGTATATCTATCATCTCTAGTGTATTTCTTTGAAGACTGACCACCTCTGACTTGATATGAAATCTTCTTGAGCCTATTAGCTCGAAATGATATTTGCTCATATATTTCATCAAGATCTTCCACGGTGCAGGTTGATGATCGATCTTCAGTCTCAGCAGCCAATCCTAAAGTCTTTGGACTTCTTCTTTATCTTTCTTGGAGGTTGATTCTCTGAACTCATAAGCTTTCAAATTAGAAAAGAGTTTGAATGTATCCTATGTTCTGATATTTCTTGATTCCTTTATGTATCCGACTCTCTTTATGTGCATCGCATGGTTTCTGGAGAGAGGGATGGAGGATGGCCCCTGTGTATCTACGTCACTCAGATTGGTGCTCTTCTGCAAGCGTTACACTATCTTGTCTCTCATATCTATAGGGAGTGCAACGCGGTCGCTAATGCCCTAGCTGCGCTGGAGAGGGATGATCACATATTTATGCGCACCAGGGAGGTCCCTCCGCACATCCTGAAGCTACTTCATGATGATTTACATGGCCCAGTTCATTTTCGTTACACCGCTGACAACCCGGGAAGCACTCTTCACTTGTGAAGGGTGCAAACCAGGTCATGTTGTTCATCTCTTACACTTTGTCATCAATACTAGATTTTCTATATATCATGTATCACACGATGTGCGAGATCAATAGAGTATACCAAGGGTGGGGCTTGCCGAAATCCTAGAGCTCCAAGCGGAACTTCAAATGGTGTTTTCTCGGCCCGGACGCACCCTCCATCTTTGGTTGGGGTGCAATTCAGGTGTTTTTGTTCCATTTCTCTATTGTGGCCTGAGGTTGCTTGCTTTGGTTTTGTAATCCCCTGTGTTTTTCTTGCAGATAGATTATCAACGCGTAGGTTGCATGCGGTTCATCTCTGCATTCGGATTTGAGGACCACGTTAGCCTTTGGACGCACCCCTACCGCTTTGCTAGGGGTGCAATCCAGGTGTTTTTGTTGCTTTTAAGACCTCTCTTTGTGCTCGTGTTACTTCTGTTGTTTGATACACTCCCTTATATGATTGGTACAGCTTCTACCTCGGCTGTTGCTGACCACTTTACGTACCGGTCATGTCAAAATTTCACTTCCAAGAGGATGCGAAGATCGAAGAAAGCTCACACGAGGACACGACGGGGAGAACGGCAATCTTCTTTCACTTCAAATTTGAAAGACAGAAGACAATGAACCACCATTTATTTCATGAGGATTTCCACTGATGTATTTATTTTTAGAGTAGGGGTTTTTTCGGGAATACATAGAGCGAGTACTCTTCCCTATGTGGTGGATTTTCCTACACCGGGTTTGCCACACATAGGGTTTAAGGAGGCCATGCTATGCATTCTATCACGTAAACTTGGGGTGGGCCGGAATATGGCGAATGCTTTGTAGCTCTTTATTTCATCCTTTAATAAAATAAAATAAAGTTGCTTCAAATATATATATATATATATATATATATATATATATATATATATATATATATATATATATATATATTTCTTGATTCCTCCATTGTTGTGGCCTTCATCTTCCAATTGGATGGTAATGAGGTCAGAACTTTGACATTGATCTTCTTCATGAAGTAGTGATTCCCGACAGAGACAGTTCATCAAGTATTGCATCATATCTTGTCTCTAGTTGATCAATTGTCTCTCCAGACTTTATCTTGAAGCCTTCAAAATTTTGCTTTGCAACAATCAGTTTATTCTCTTTAATAAAACAGAACATTCACAGATTAGCTTTAACTTGTCCTTGATTTCCTTTGATGTGTTGAAATCCTTGATTTTCAGATACATAATTTGTCTAGTGTTCTCAGTAGGATGACCATAGCAACATTATCCAAATTTGCCATTTTTCTATCCTCAGGAGTCCACTTGTCTTTAGGCTTGGGAACTTTGATTTGTGTACCATCTTCTTGTGTCTACATTTCCATGATCCTGATTGGGCCATTAGTAAGAACATCAAGCATATCCTCATGAGTTGCTGCTAGATAGGCCCGCAAATGACATTTGTACTCATCAAAATGAACCATAGAGCACATAAGCATCTTACCAATATACTATTGTGATTCCATGATGCAAAGAAATCAGATTTTCATTTAAGTAGGTATAGCCTTGTGAACCTTGAATAATCATCAATAAAAACTACTTAATTTCAGTAACCTTGATTTTAGGCTATGGGTGCTAGTCCCCATAAGTCACAATATACTTATTTTCTAAAGGTAAAACAGAACTTTTATTAGTGTCGGGATTAATTTTTATAATTGTTAAGTAGTTTAGTTTTGATGATGAGATGATGATCAGACCAGCTGTGATAGAAGCATGTGAGGTTAGATTTGATATATATATATATATATATATATATATATATATATATATATATATATATATATATATATATTTTACTAGAGTCCCGATTATTGTATAGGTTCAATCAGACAAGCAATGTAACATAAATCCTATAGGTCTTCATAAGCAATCGAAGAAAGATCTAAAAGAATGAAGGCTGAGAAGTCAAAATCAATGGTAAAGATTGAAGATCTAAAGATTAAGGGCTTAGACTCAGAGTTGCGGACTTGAGAAATCGAGGTCATAAAGTTATCTTCAAGTAAGTCAGTGATGGCTTGAAATATCTTTATGATACTTGAAAATGTGATGAAAATATAAATATGGAGTACTCGATCTCGACATAAATAAAGATCGAGAAAAGCAGATAATCGGGTCAAAAGTAGAAAATAAGATAAGTGAAAGCAAAATCAGATTTGAAGATATTCAGAATCAGACTTGAAGATACTCATATCAGACTTCAAGATTCAAATCAGACATAAAAGATCAGGTCTAAAGTTATACACATTTAGGTGACAAGACAAAGTGACAAACAATTAATGCGAACAGAGACAATGTGTCGAAGACTAAGAATATAAATGTTATGCCACTAGAAGACAAACTCTATTTTAAACATACAAGCAACATACAAATAAGGATTTATGTCATTACAATGGCTATATTTGAAAATATACATTGAAGATGTGCAATGGTCAAATATTCCACGTCGTGATCGAGACTTGAAGAAGACAAAATCAAAGTTGAATCGGTATATTTCACACCTATAAATACAACACTCAAGCCATTTGAAAAGGAGTCTTGGTGGAAGATCTCGGGAATGTTATTGGGGCAAACTAGAAAGGCGGAATATCTTGAGATACAAGAACCTAAATGTTACAAATACTCAAGCTACAACGACAAGTCCAAAGACCAACTCTTGAATTAAGTTGAGCACAACTAGAAGTACATCGACAAATCTATAAAATCAACTTAGTTGATTCAAAGAATAACTCTTGTTTGATTATACTTCAACAAAAGGTGAAAGCGATGAAAAGCAGTTTGCTTGAAGGAGGCGTGAAGCAACAAAAAGAGGTTTGCTTTGAAGGACTATGAAACAATGAATAAGCTATTAGCTTTGAGGACTATGTACAAAGCAGAGCGAGCGTTTGCGAGGCCGTTTATGGTGGAGTTGTTGACGAAGAAATCTCACCTTCGAATGAACAGTGGAGTAGATCATAGGCATTGGTTGCTCAGATTGTGAAGCTGCTGGGAGAGTTCCGAACGACAATCGTACTATTGTAGAAGAGTTTATGTAACGATAGTGAATTCCCCCAACAGGACAAGAGAAGCTGTGACTATGGGATTACTCCACCCCGAACATCGATAACGAACCTTGTGTTGTTTACTTTATGCATTTAGCCTCTACACTTTACTTTCTACAAAATTTATTTCACGAGCATTGCATTCATACCTCAGCACTTAACCGATAAAACAGAACATATTCGAAATCAGAGCATACAACGCTTTAAAATCCACTACACATAAACTGCTCAAGGGAAAAAGTTTTTAGAGTACAAGTTCATCCCCCCTCTAAACTTGTACAATACATACTTTGGGACCAACAATTATTTTTATTAAATAGAAGCTTAAACTTTTGCCCATATGGAAACTAACACAAACCCTAGGTTTTTCAGTCCAATCACTAACACTAATAAGACAAAAAAATTCGAATCAGAAACTAATTTAGAATGAGGATCAGCCTCTAATGCCAAATGGAAACATGTGCCTTTTCTTGTCCTGATTGCACTTAGGGCTTCCTTCAAGTCTTCATCTAGTGCATATAGTTTTCCATTTTTATGTCCTTTTGCAATTGTCCTATGATCTTGGTCCTTAATCACAAAACCAGTGTGAGTAAACCCAAAAACACTTAGATTATCAAATTCATACTTCCCAACAAACATATGATTCTTAGTTAATGAAGGGACAACAAGAACATCTATAAGGTTTAGATTTCGCACATATGCATCACATGTATGAGTCATATCCAAGGCATATCCGTTTCCTACATAGATCTTGTCATTACCATCATATATTTTCTTCATGCAGAGATTACCTTCATCATGTGTCATATGTGTTGTTTCTCTAGTATCTGCATAGAAGGTTGGATCATGACCTTCTGTTAAGTTCATTGTTGTGAATGCCTTGGGAACTTTTTCAGACTGGTGTGCACATTCAAATATGTGACAGCTATCTAGTGTTGTGTGATTTACCCTGCCACGGCCAATGAGGCTTAACTCAATGGTTAAGTTAAGACCCCAGGACCAAGAGGTCATGGGTTCAAGTCTCATTGTGTGCATGTGTGGGGTTATAGTCCAGTAAATAGGGTACTTACATTTTGAAAAAAATAGCTTGCCAAATACTTTCGTTTTGAAAAAAATGACTAGCCACAAGTTTTGCATGTCAGTTTTGAGTCAGAATTGTTGGAGATTATTGGTTGTTCACTGGATCTTGTTTTAGTTCCTTTTGTGTTCCCTTCCTGCTGTATGCAGTTCTATTCTGCAAAACGTCCAACTGGTGCAAAGTCATGACTTTTGTAAATGAAATGGGCCCTTCCACATCCTCATTTGCGTCTTCCTCTTCCCTTTTGTGTGACGTAGGCTTGATTCTAATCTATTGTTTCCTTTTGTTCAACATGTTGTGCCATTAATGATTTGTGCGTACTTTTGCAAAGTCATGATTAGTTGACTAAAAGAAGGAAATAGGGGTTTTGTAAACATTGCAGTTCTGAAATTCATGTACTCATTTCCAAGTCCATAAGAGAACTTAAATACCTTATCTAGATCTGACCGGTTTCTTTATAGAAGCTAGATTGCCACAAATAAACTTAAATTCCCTTAAGTATTCTTCAATAGATTTACTTCCTTTAATAAATCCCATCAATAAGTTCTTTAAAATAACTTCAGTTTCAACTGTGTGTGGTAGGAGTTGTTCATCAAGAGATGACCATATCTTGAAAACAGTTGCATCTTCCTCATATATCATGTTCACGTTTTCTTCTTTCATGATCCCTAGAAGCCAGGACACCAACAAGACATCATTGACATTCGAAACAAGGAAGTCTGAATTGTCAACCTCCTCATCAGCTTCAATTTTTTTGCCTCGGGTTTCTTTGATGATGTAGTGTGATAATATACACCAAGACTTTTCATCAATGGAAAACCTGAGAACGCCATAATAGGTAGTTTGTGAGATTTAGCCGTATGGAGATAAGGGTGGAGCATTGGCGAAATTGTTGAATCGTAAGAGCTTATTCTTATGGCATTGTGGTGAGAAAAAGATAAACACGATTTGGGGCTCTAATACCATAAAGAAGTTTTATTTTATGAAAAATAATGAATTTTCGTTGAATGAATCTAGTGTTTACAAAGGTCTCTCGTTTATACACATAAAGAGATAAACTAGGTTAAAACCTAAAACATTTCAAACGGCATATTCAGTCTCTATCCAATCCTTTGACTTATCCAATCTCCTAAATCCGTCTCTATCCAGGGTGAATTTCGGATTGCTGCTGCTTGGTGGTTATCCCACTATGATTCAGTTAAGTCTCATTACTTTGTGAATCGTCTTTATCTCGACCTGATTGATCTGAATATGATTTCTTTGTCTGTGTCTTTTCACCCAAAGGACCCCTAAATATAATTCCATGCCTTCTGCGCACGCAAAATCTCCCTCTGTGAAAATGTGTCTTACATCCTCGTAAATGTTGCAACATTGATATTTATAAAGAAACAATAACAACCCTCCTGTTGTATCAAATAATTTTTTGAGTCTATAAGAAGAAAACCATGAATTGATCTCTAAAATAATAATAATAATAATAAAATCATTATTTGGTAATAAACGATGTCACATCACACTATAATTCAAGCGGGCAGGTGATGCTTGTCGAACAAGATTCCATATCGATTTGGTAGTGAAAGAACCGGAGGAGGAGGAACAATCCTTTTTTATGCAGAAAAGAGGCCAAAGGCCTAAACTAGAATCTAGGAAGGAAAGCCCTCTCAAATCATCACTCAAAATATTTTAAACATTCTCAGGAGGATCATTAATCCTTTGAAGACCCAAATTGCTATGCTGCCCATCAGCAGCCCTATTGCCTTCCCTTGGTTGATAGCACATCTTAACCTCCATAGCAGGATTCATCAAAGCCATGATATCATCAATGAGCACCCTTCCATCCTCATTTCTATTCATGTTTCTAACTGCTGAAAGAGAGTCGATTCAACCACAACATGTGGATGCACCTCAACTACACGTCACTTATCTTTTAGAAAATCTATATTACCATCTCCAATTTTGCAGGAAATGTTTGTTGGAGAAAAATAGAGGAAAAAGGAAAATGTTTTAAAACATTTTAAAATGATTTTCTAATCATTTTTTCAACCACTTTTTGAGCCGGTTTCGATTAAACTCTTGTATAGTTTATCAAGAGTTTATGATAACTTTGAAATCTACATGTGACGTAGATGAAGACAGGTCTTTGAATCATTCAATTCGGATACCGGGTGAATGAGAAATTAAGGCTTGAAGTTGGTTAGATGAAAAAGTTGAAGTGTTGAAACTTGGAAGTTGAAGAGTTCAACTTCCTTAATCCCACATTGGGAAGTGTGCTAATATTTTCTCAATATTTAAGTGGGAAAGTTATTTAAATGGTATAAGCTCCAAGAAAAGGGAGAGAGTTCAGAATGGTTTTAGTTAGACGATGTTCTGCTAAAATTGCAACACGCGAGCCCGCAAGCCACCCGCCCTTGCCCAAGCCCGAGCCCGTTGACATTGGACTTGGGGAATGGGGCCTTCTGATGACGGTCAAATTATACCCGTAAAAGTCATCAACATTGACCTTAAGTCGAGATTAATAATATTTAGTTTATATTAAATAACTTGTTTATATTGATTATTTAATGTTATGTGATTTATAAAACTTAATTTGGTATTTATCCATTTATAAGATATAATTTGGTATTTATCCGTTATTTAAATATGATTTATTTTGGGATAAATATTTATTTTGTAGATTGAGATAATTTTTGGAGGATAATGGAAGAATTAAATCTCAAGATATATCCAAGCAAATCCGGATGCATTGAAGATAAAGATCGGACGAGCACGAAAAGAGGAGTAAGGCATGACGAAAGCCGGCAAGCCAATCCAAAGAGTGGCGCCGACTTTGGGGACGCCTGAGGGGCGCATTTCATCTTTTGAGATCGGCCGGGAGTTATCTCTAATTGTTTTGATATTTTGAAGTATATCTTTTAATTAGCTTGAAGCCCTATAAATAGAGTTGTACCAATTTCATTTAAAACACACCAAATACACTCTAGAAACACAATATTACAATACTTTTAGTTTATCAATATAGTTCTTCTTATTTTATATTATGTTTCTTCATCACGGAGGCGATGGATTCATCGATTAGAGATTGCATTGAAGGATCGGAGGACCCTCCGTCTACGAGGGTAATGTCTATCCAAATATGTCGTTTTTATTCGTAGATCTATTTTATTTCGTTATGGAGTGGTCGTTTTGTATTGATTTAGTGATGTAGTTAATTAACGAACCCATATTCATGTAGATCTAAGCCGCACGCGAAGGCGTTTTTGAGAAGATTCTAGAGTCACGGTCTAGATCTACCACGGTCTATATGGTTAGATCTAGCCATCCGGATTCTAGTAATTTTCTGTGAATGACTTCGGCTACGTCGTGCTTTCTGTTTTTCATATATACATGTAATAGATCTGGCCAATTTGTTACTTCGTTATCATAAATTAATATGATATATTGTGAAAATTGTCATGTTACTAGGACATTAGTTAGCCGATCGTTTAGGAGGTGTGCCAACCCATCCACGGTGGTTGCCTAGACGAGGTGACGATTTTAGATTGGCATCCCTAGTTTGGTATAGCATGCTTGTTATATGATGTTCTATCCTTTCCAAGGAAGGATTCATAATTAAGCATGATCTTCTATCCGTTCACAAATTAGATCCAGTTTAGGGGATGACTCCCGTAGCCAAAATATAATCAACCTTAATGTCTTTTCTGTCTCGGTTTAGATATACATATATGGGGGAGTAATTACTACTAGCGTTATCAATACCGTTTGTTAATTATTTATAAAACCTATAAAAATAAGTGTCTTAGTGTCGTTGTGTCTTGTGTTGGTCTTGTGTTTCTATTGTGTCAATTTTAATTCTACGTTATTTGTTGGTCGGAGACCGCCTTCAATCTATTTTTAGTTGAGTAACGTTGTACTTGTTTAAGCCGAGTCTCTGTGGAATCGACCTCGACTCCATCTAGCTATACTACGATTGAACCTAGTTCTCTTGCTAGTTGGTTATTTAGGTATCGAGTATTTTATTACTTAGACCGTGCATCACCTTCGTGAGCCTGACGACAAGTATTAATTTTTTGGACAAAGTTACATTGGGTCTTGTCAAATAATTAATCAAACCATCTGATAAGTAGTTCGAGCTGAGTTCAAAAGTAAACTCGATTCGATTGGAAAGTCTCTTCATCTGCTAACTGATGCCATTATTTCTGAGTTAGTGGTGCTTTATTACCTCAACTGATGGAGTTTAAGGCTTAGTGGAACTCCTTCAACTGATGGGCATCAATACACATACTTCAAAGCTGATAGAGTTACCTGATGCTTTCTTCCCTATATAAAGAACATCTACTGCAATGGAAATGGACACACAGAAACATAACACATATCATACTTCTGCACAAATTTAGTTGAAGAGTTTCTCAAAACCTTCGCTCGAGTTTGAAGTTGTTCAGGAATTGAAGTACCTCCCTCTTGAACAGGTATACTGAGTAATCCTGGGAGACAATTGCATAATCAGTGGGTACAAGCCGGAGCAAATTTATCTTAAGGACGGAGTTCATCTCGCCTCAGTCCTTATATCCTTTTATGTTTCATTGTTCTTTTCATTTTCATTATTGTAATTGTAATAGTCTTTCAGATTAATAAATAAATTATTCTTCTTCTTTCTGAGTATTTATTTTATTTCGCATATGATACGACGGGTATAACAATCTTAAGACAATTTTTTTAGAGCTTCCTTATGCTCTGAAAAGTATCTGTATGTGAAAAAAAAATTCAGTTCGTTTTCTCAACAATTTTTTTTCTCTGATCGAACCGAATATCACTTTTTGATATTCAGTAAACTTCATCTTGTTTGGTCTCACTGAAAATGAACTTGAATCAGTTGTTTATCTTACGTTTCTTGAGCGAAATGACTATTGTTAATGATGCGTCATTGACACCTACTGCTGATGCTGCGGCAAGTGGAAGTCTGAATCCACTATCAAGTGTAACTGTGCCTACTGTGACACAATCTACTGTTGTTGCGGCTGGTTCATCTCATGGTGAGAAGCCAGAAAAGTTTAACGGGCTGAATTTCAAGCGCTGGCACGAAAAGATGTTGTTCTAGTTGACTACTCTTTGTTTGGCCAGGATGCTTACTAAAGGAGCAACCAGTTGTGCCTGCTGACAACATCGAACACAGAGCCCTGCTTGCTCTTGAGAGTTGGAAGCATAGTGTTTTTTTATGCAAAAATTACATTCTTAATGGTTTAGACAATACTATGTATGGTGTCTATTGTATGTTTGAGTCTGCTAAAGCATTGTGGCTTGCCTTGGATAAAAAGTATAAAACTGAGGATGCAGGTGCTAAGAAGTTTATTGTAGGTAGATTTCTGGACTATAAGATGGTCCAGAAATTCCAAAACCGTAATTAAACAGGTTGAGGAATTACAAATCATTATATCCAAAATTCTTGAAGAGGGTATGATAATAAGTGAAAATTTTCAAGTAGCTTGTGTGATTGAGAAACTGCCTTCATCATGGAAGGAATATAAAAGTTATCTCAAACAGAAGCGAAAGCAAATGTCTATGGATGATCTGATTGTCCGACTCCGTATAGAGGAGGATAATAGAGGATCCGAAATGAAGCTTTATGTGCATGTTGGACAGGCCAATGCTCATGTTGCTGAGGTCAAGAATCAGAAGAGGAAGAATATTGAACAATCTTCTAAGAAAACTGGTGAATCGTCCAAGAAACCACCTGCTACTTACAAGTTTAATGGTGAATGCCGCAACTGTGGCAAATTTGGGCACCGTGCTAGTGAGTGCCGTGGAAAGAAGCCATTTCAGCCAAAGGCACATGTGGCTGAAACTAATGGTGATGATGACATGTCTGCACTGTCGTGACAGAGTGCAATGCTCTGAGGAATCCAAGGCAGTGGACACTGGAGCCACAAGACATGTTTGCGCTGACCTTGCAAAGTTTTCAACCTATAAGGCTGGAGCTGGTGAGAAACTATGGATGGGTAACTCTTCCCATTCAACCATTCAGGGAACCGGGAATGTGGTTCTGAAGATGACTTCAGAGAAAAAGTTGACATTGGCCAATGTTCTCCATGTTCCTGACATTCGTAGGAATCTAGTTTACGTGCTATTTTTGCAAAATGGTTTCAAGATGATGTTTGGTTACGTAAGGTCATTCGACCAAGAATGAAGTGTTTGTCGGTAGAGGCTATCTCACCGAGGGTATGTTTAAGCTTAATGTAATGGCTATTATGCCTAAGAATGTTGTGCCCGATGAGGCTAATAAAATTGCATCTACTTTGCTTACTTGCTTGAGTCTTCATGTTTATGGCATAATCGCTTACAACATGTTAATAATAAATCAATTCGTAGAATGATGAATTTAGATTTATTACATAATTTAAAGTTTAATCAAACTGAAAAAATGCCAAATATGTGTCGAAGCTAAAATGACTAAGGCACCATTTCCTTCAGTGGAAAGAAACACAGAACCGTTAGATTTAATTTATACAGATTTGTGTGATTTAAAATTTGTACAAACGAGAGGCGGTAAAAAATACTTTGTAACATTTATCGATGATTGTACAAGATAATTTATGTCTATTTGCTAAGTAGCAAAGATGAGACAATTGAGGCTTTTAAAAACTATAAGAATGAAGTAGAAAATCAACTTAGCAAACGAATCAAAATGGTTCGTAGTGATCAAGGTGGTGAATATGATGCACCGTTTAATGATATATGTTCACAATCTGGCATTATTCATCAAACTACGGCTCCATATACACCTCAATCAAATGGTATTACTGAACGCAAGAACCGTACTCTAAAAGAAATGATGAACGCTATTTTGATAAGTTTGTGTTTACCTCAAAACTTGTGGGGGGAGGCCATCCTCTCAGCAAATGATCATTCTTAATAGAATTCCATCGAAAAAGATGGATAAGACCCCATATGAGTTGTGGAAAGGCCATAAGCCAAGCTACAAATACTTGAAAGTGTAGGGGTGTTTAGCAAAGGTAGAAGTGCTTAAACCTAAACAAATAAAGATTGGGTCTAAAACGATAGATTGCATATTTATCGGTTATGCGAATAACAGTAGTGCATATAGATTTCTAGTGCATAAATATGACATCCCTGATGTACATGTGAATACAGTCATGGAGTCAAGAAATGCTGTGTTTTTCGAGGATGTCTTTCCTAACAAAGACAGAAACAAAGAAGACACGAGTCCAAATAAGCGGACGCATGAATCCACAGTGGATATCAAAAAATGAGGAAATCGAACCTCGTAGAAGTAAATGGGCTAGGACTTCAACGTCATTTGGTCCGGATTTTCTCACCTATATTGTAGAAAACGATCCAAGAACATATGATGAGGCTATGTCAAATCCAAAAGCGTCTTTCTGGAAAGAAGCAATCAAAAGTGAAATAGACTTCATTATGCAGAACCACACTTGGGAATTGGTTAATATTCCACCAGGGCATAAAGCACTTGGTTGTAAGTGGATTTAAGAAAAAGTTTAAAGCTAATGGATCTATTGATAAATATAAGGTCAGATTGGTAGCCAAAGGTTATCGACAAAATGAGGGTCTTGATTTTTTCAATATATATTCACCGGTAACTAGAATCACTTCGATATGGGTTCTTATTGCGATTACTGTGGTCTATAACCTGGAAATCCATCAAATGGATGGTAAGACTGCTTTCTTAAATGGTGAATTGGAGGAAGAAATATACATGGAACAACCCGAGGGGTTTGTAGTTCTAGGTCAAGAACATAAGGTGTGTAGACTCGTTAAATCATTGTATGGGCTAAAACAAGCGCCAAAACAATGGCACCAAAAATTTGATCAAACGATGTTGTCAAATGGGTTTAAAATTAACGAGTGTGACAAATGTGTCTATATGAAGAACACTTCTAATTCTTATGTGATAGTATGTCTTTATGTTGATGACATGTTGAACATGGGAAGTACTCGTGATATAATAATGAATACTAAGAACATGTTGACATGGAATTTTGATATGAAGGATATGGGAGTTGCAAATGTAATTTTGGAGATTAAAACTCAAGAATGTCTGATGGGCTTGCGCGTTGTCACATTCTCATTACATTGAGTCTGTTCTAAAAGATTTAATGTCTTTCATGAAAGTCCAGTAAAAACTCCAACTGACATAAGTTTGCACTTAGTCAAGAACAAAGGTGAACCTGTGTCTCAGTTGAAATATTCATAAATCATAGGTTGTCTGATGTACATAACCAACTGTATTTGGACCGGACGTAGCGTGTGTTGTGAATAAACTAAGCGAGTTTACAAGTAATCCAAGTGAGGATCATTGGAAAGCTTTGAATAGGTACTTAGGCACTTAAAATTTCAATGAATGCAGGATTACGGTATCACGAGATATCCAACAAGATGTCGGAAGGATACTTTGTGATGCTAATTGGATATCTCGACTCAAAGATTCAAAATCCACAAGTGGATATGTATTCACTATTGGTGGTGCGGTAGTGTCATGGAAATCCACCAAGAAAACGTGCATAGCTCGTTCCACAATGGAAGGTGAGTTTATTGCATTAGACAAGGCAGGAGAAGTAGAATGGCATGATATTCCATGCTGGACTAAACCTATTGCTCCAATAAGCATACATAGTGATAGTCAGTCGGCTATAAGTCGGGCACAAAACAGTATGTATAATGGTAAGTCTCGACATATACGTCGCAAACATAATACTATTAAACAACTGATCTCTAATGGTGTGATTTCCATCGATTTTGTTAAATCGAAGAAGAATCTTGCGGATCCGCTTACCAAAGGTTTACCTAGAGATCAAATGTCAAAATTGACACTTCGAATGGGACTAACTATTACAATAGAACTTTGTAATGATAACCCAACCATGTTGACTGGAGATCCCAAGATCATGGTTCAAATGGACAACTAAGTTACGAAGGTTCAGTGAACACTTACCCATTCTGTGAAAAAAGGTGTTATCTGTCAGTGGTGTAAAGGTTAAATGAAAACTTTTAATGATTCCGATAACTTGGTTAATTCAAGTGGGGTATGGCAGAATACTCTTAATAGGAGATCACCTATGTAATTGTGAAGTGGGGCCGCTTCTGTGAGAATTCAGAGGCTAGAATTCTCTAACGCACTTTCTGAAACCAGGGTAATTCATGGCCAAAATGAACACAATCATGAGAACCAAATACGGTGTTTAGGGAAATATTGTGTGAGTATTATTGTCTGGTTTTACAATAAAGGTTGAACAGTTCAAGACATAGTTCACTGAATAGCCGAGTAAATCCGATAGTATTTCACTAAGGCAGGTTTAAAGCCAGAAGCTACCTCTCCTGATGCAATATTTTTCTTTCAAAATTCTCTTCATGGTCTGCATTTGCATTAATTTCCATTCATGTGGGGGAATGTTTGAGAGAAATAGGGGAAAAAGGGAAAATGTTTTAAAACATTTTAAAATGATTTTCTAATCATTTTTTCAACCACTATGAGCCGGTTTCGATTAAACTCTTGTATAGTTTATCAAGAGTTTATGATGACTTTGAAATCTACGTGTGACGTAGATGAAGACAGGTCTTTGAATCATTCAATTTGGATATCGGGTGAATGAGAAATTAAGGCTTGAAGTTGGTTAGTTGAAAAAGTTGAAGTGTTGAAACTTGAAAGTTGAAGAGTTCAACTTCCTTAATCCCACATTGGGAAGTATGATAATCTTTTCTCAATATTTAAGTGGAAAAATTAGTTAAAGGGTATAAGCTTGAAGGATAGGAAGAGAGTTCAGAATGGTTTTAGTTAAACGATGTTCTGCTAAAATTGCCACACACGCGTGCCGCTGCCGCCCGCCCGTGCCCCAGCCCGTTGACCGTCGGCCTTGGGCCTGGGCCTGAGGGCAAGTATTTTTTTTTATAAAGTTACATTGGGCCTTGTCAAATAATTAATCAAACCATCTGATAAGTAGTTCGAGCTGAGTTCAGAAGTAAACTCGATTCGATTTGATAGTCTCTTCATCTGCTAACTGATGCCATTATTTCTGAGTTAGTGGGGTGCTTTGCTTTATTACCTCAACAGATGGAGTTTAAGGACTTAGTGGAACTCCTTCAACTGATGGGCATCAATACACCTCCTTCAATGCTGATAGAGTTACTGATGCTTTCTTTCATATATAAAGGACCTCTACTGCAATGGAAATGGACACACAGAAACACAATACATATCATACTTCTGCATAAATTTAGTTGAAGAGTTTAAGCACTGTCAGAGTTTGAAGTTGTTCTGGAGTTGAAGTACTTCCCTTTTAAGCGAGTCTGTTTGAGTAATCACTGGAGACAATTGCATAATCCGTGAGTGCAAGTCGGAAAGAAATTTGTCTTGGGACATAGTTAAATCTCGCCGCCAGTCCTTATATCCTTTTATGTTTCATTGTTTTTTCATTTTCATTATTGTAATTGTAATAGTCTTTCAGATTAATAAATAAATTGTTTTCTTCTTTCTTAGTATTTATTTTATTTCGCATACAATACGACAGGTATAACAATGTTTTATTCTGTAATAATTTTATTTTATCTCCCACATTCTGCTCATAACATGTGACATCTTGGTTAGGAATTATCTTGTTCATCTTTCAGTAAAAGGTCCTTAATTCTCCTTCTCATTCAAATCCGACTCAATAGGATTTAGCCTTGTATTTATTTAAAGGCTCAACATGTTAGCTGAGTGAGCAGTAAGAAGTAAAAGATTCACTTTATTTCCTAAAACCTTTATACATTTTCACAAATATCACTTTTCATGCTGCTATAAACCCAACCCTGTGAAAAGGTACAATAAATGAGAACTCATAGGCTAACCAAAATTTAAAGAAATGTGGATATTTCACGTAACAAGTCACACGTACAAATGTACACAGAGAGAGAGTTCGAGAGTTGTTGCCTCCCCTAAGAATCGACTTTTCTCATAGATAAATAATACATTGGATAGCAGCTTCAATGTGGAATTATTACAAGAACACCGATCACATATGTCCTTCAAGAAATCTGAATCACAGTTCAGAAAGTGGTAATTGTTCATCTCCTGGGTGATATTGACGGCTTTGATAAAAGCATCTGATCGATATCACCATTCTGGTTGTACATGGAAACAAGTTTCTTTGCATATGAAGGAATGTGCTTATCGGCTCTGTAATCAGTAAACATAAACAGTGAAATGAAATCCGTCAAAGAAGAGACACACACACACACAGAGGGGGGGAGCAATTCAGCGTACCTTTGTCTTCCCCAATTGCGCATTACATACAGATAGTTCCTGATAGTATGGTAATCCAGAGAGTATCGCGCAAACTCTATCCCCTTAGGACCAATCTGAACCAAATGAAAACATAAAATGGAAAATAGAACATATAATATAACGTAATACATAATCCGCATGCTTCTGGTGGAGCAGCAAAACAAATTCTTACAATGTTTAGCACAGAAGCTATGAAATTCCCGACAAACTTTGGAGCGGGTTGAGAGGGACCTTTCCCTGAGAGTAAGATACAAACACAAGTTCATGTTAACCCAGATATCTCAAGCTAGATAGACACATTACTGTTATACTGAAATTGCATATTTCTATTAAGAAATTTTAATTTTTCAGATGAAAGATCGGGGTAGCTCTGATACCATGTAAGAACTTTGAGAAAAAGAATATATTCAACAGAATCTTACAATTTACAAGAGAATAAGTCGTTTAAATAGTAAACCACAAGAGAGAGGAAACGGTACCAAACAAGCTAATAAATGCTGTCTGGAAATGTAAGCAGCCAAGAAAAGAACGTGGATGTAATAACACAACCTCTAACTACCTAATCTAGAGCATAATGTACTCCCTTCGTCCCATTTTATTTGTCCACGTTTCCTTTTTGGATTGTCCCAAAATAAATATCCATTTTGTGCATTTATTGTCAAATTTCTTCTGTAGATTTTTGAGAGAGAGAGAGAGAGATGAAGATTAGTTTTATTAACTTTCTTCTTACTTTACAAACTGAAGTTACAAAGCTAAATAGAAGTGGAATTAATCTTTCCACCTTATGATAATAAAGAGCTAGGGAATAAGTGGGAGACAAAGCATTAAATGTAGCCACTAAACAACTAACTACCAACAGTTTACTTATAACATGTAAACGGCTAGTAAATACAAGAGGAATAATAATAAAAGAATGTATACAGCAATATAGATATATTATGATCTATAATTACTGTCAATACTCCCCCTCAAGCTGGTTTATAAATATCTAATAAACCAAGCTTGCTAACGCAATACTGGAAAGGAACTCTGGGTAATCCCTTTGTAAACATGTCTGCCACCTGGAGTTTTGTAGGAATGTAGCATAGATCAATGACACCATTTTCCAGTTTTTCTTTGATAAAGTGCTTGTCAATTTCAACATGTTTTGTCCTATCATGTTGAACAGGATTGTTTGCAATCTCTATAGCTGATTTACTGTCACTTAGGAGTGTCATAGGCCCATTAGTCTTGATTTTGAGCTCAGTTAGGACTCTTTTGATCCATATCAGCTCACAGATACCCAATGCGGCGACTCAGAATTCGAATTCACACTACTTCTTGCCACCACTGCTTGCTTTTTACTTCTCCATGAAACCAGATTATCTCCAATAAAGATACACCATCCTGAAGTGGACTTTCTATCTCAGAATGGAACCCGCCCTGATCGAAGATCAACATACCTTTTACTTGAACATTTCATGTAGCTTTAAAAATAAGCCACTTCTGGACTTTTCTTTAGAATCTCAACACTCTGAATCTGATCTTGATGGATTTTCCTCGGTTTGTGCATAAATTGACTGAGCTGACTCACTACAAAAGAAACATCAGGTCTAGTATGAGACAAGTATATCAACCTCCCAACTAATCTCTGAAATAGTTCTTGATTAATAGGCTCACTATTCTCATCATCCCATAGTTTTACAAATGTTATGCATGTGTGTGTCCACGAGTTTGCATCCAAGGAGTCCATAGTCACTTAGGAGATCAAGAGTATACTTCCTTTGAGTGACATGGATTCCTTGTTTAGTTCTTGCAACTTCCATACCAAGGAAGTACACGAGGTGACCTAGATCTTTAATATCAAAGTTGTCTTTTAGGAAGGATTTGAGCTTGTAAATTTCCAGGTCTCACAATTTCCAGCTTATAATGATGTCATCAATATAAACAAGAAGAATGGTGATCTCACCATTTCCAAAGATGTTTATAAAACAATGTATGATCACTATGACCACAGAGTGTACCCTCCCATCTTTATAACCTTAGAGAATCTTTCAAACCAAGCTCTTGGAGATTGCTTCAATCCATAAAGAGATTTGAGCAATCTGCAAACTTGGTTTTTCTTAAAATTATTTTCAAGTCCAGTGGGGTAACATAAAAACATCTTCTTTAAGATTACCATTTAAAAGGCATTTTTACATCCATTTGAAACAGAGGCCAATTATTGGTAGCAGCTAAGGCAATGAGAATTCTAACAGTGTTAAGTTTGGCTACAGGTGCAAAAGTCTCATTAAAATCTATACCAAAGGTTTGGGTGTACCCTTTGGCAACCAACCTAGCTTTATATCTGCTCACCGAGCCATCAGAGTTATATTTAATTGTAAATACCCACTTACTTCCAACAGGTTTGACATTATCAGGCCTATCAACAATTTCCCAAGTTCTGTTTTCCTTGAGAGCTCTAAGCTCTTCTAAAACAGCTTCTTTCCATTTGGGATGTTGTAGTGCCTGACAGATGTTCTTAGGTACGGTATTGCTGTCCAGATTTGAAATAAATGAAGAGTAATCACTAGAAAGAGCTCCATAGGAAACAAACCTTTGGATGGGATGAGAAGTGCATTTTCTCGTACCTTTTCTAAGAGCAATAGGCAATTCATTTGGTATAGGGGTAGGACAAATATCACCTGGTTCACTGACTTCAGTATCAGTGGAGTCATTAATAGTAATGTCTTGAGGCACCTCTTCCAATGCAGCTTCCTCATTGCTGTCCAAGGAGTTCTGACAGGGCTCACAGTTTACCTCTTCTTGTTCATTGCTGTCCAAGGAGTTCTGACAGGGCTCAGAGTTTACCTTTTCTTGCACTTTATCCTTTCCCTTTCTGGTGTAAACAATGATGTCTTGGGATTCTTTGTTGATAAGGTCTTTCCCAGGATTTCCAGTTGTGAGATTTAGATCCTCACTGGTGTCAACACAAGGTAATGTGGGTAGGACAAGAAAGTTGTACCTGTCATCATTAGACTCAGATTTATCAGGATAATAAGGTTGTTTCTCAAAAAAGGTGACATCGGCAGATATATATATTCTTTTAGATGAAGGATCATAGCATTTGTATCCCTTTTTTGTGGAGGAATAGCCAATAAAAGCAGTCTTGACAACCACTTGGTTCCAGTTTACCTCTGTTTTGTGTATGAATATGTACAAAAGCTATACATCCAAACACATTTAGGGGTATATTGGACATCAGCTGGCTGTTAGGAAAACAAGAGGACATCATACTGATAGGTGTTTTAAAATTGAGAACCCTAGAGGGCATTCTATTTATCAAAAAAGCAGCAGTAAGAATGGCTTCACCCCAGTAAAAGATAGGCATATTGGTAGTGAAAAGAATAGCTCTAGCAACTTCGAGTAGGTGTCTATTCTTTCTCTCTGCAATACCATTTTGCTGGGGTGTATTGGTGCAAGATGTCTGATGAATAATTCCTCTTTTCGTGTGAGATAGGGACTTAGGATTGAATTTAGGTATTCGGTACCATTATCAGACCTTAGAATCTTAATATCACACTGAAATTGGTTTTTAATCATCAGATCAAAGTTTTTAAAAATATGAGCCACATCAGACTTGTTTTTCATTAAATATAACCAACATACCCTTGTATGGTCATCAATAAAGGTAACAAACCACCATTATTGGTTAAGTTTGGTACCTTTGATGGTCCCTATACATCGGTGTGGATTAATGAGAAAGGAGTCGAACTTCATAAGGTTTAGGTTTAAAGGACATTCTACAATGCTTAGCAAGTTCACATGTTTCACATTGATAACATTCACCTTTTTGTTTAAAAATAAGTTTGGAAACAATTTTTGAAGATAAAAGAAACTAGGATGTCTAGTTGATAATGTAACAGAGTAACATCATCATAAATAGTTCTACTAGAAAAGCGCGCTTTCATTCTTTTCCTCTTTCTTGAACAGTATAGCCCATCACTCAATCTAGCATTGCCAATCCTCATTAGTGATTTCATATCCTCGAAATTCACAAAGTGAGAGGATAGAATTTAGCAACACAATGTTTATCTTTAGTAAATCTACTAATAGAAAACAAATTACAAGTTAGATTGGGGACATGTAGAGCAGTTCTAGAGACAAATTGTCGAAATTGGACCTTCCTGGTTCGACCCACACAAGGATAAGGATCCATCACCTATCCTTACCTTATGTTGACCATTAGAAGGAAAATAAGTAGAGAAAAGGGTTTTATCACCTTGTCATGTGGTTAGAAGCTCCTGAATCTATGATCCAGAGGTGTTACCTCCTTTTACAAAGCAGACTCCGGCTTAAAGCTTCGATTTTAGGTTCGATTTCTTATCCAAAGAATTGACTCAATGCTTCAAGTTGTTCTCTTGAAAAGGTGCAGACTTTTCGGTGGCAACAACACAGATGCTTCGATTATTCGAGTATTAGTCCTTTTGGACTGGGTCATTTGATTGACTATTTGGTCCGGCATGGATTCCCCAACAAGTCTCTTTGGTATGACCTTTCCTTTTACAATGGTCACACCAAATGTTTTTCTGGTCTTGCACTTGAAAACCCTTTGAGTTCCCATATAAGCCGCTTTGAGTTTGGAGTGACATCACAATCGATGGTTCTCCCCACAGGTAGGAAGAAGACTGCTCGAGTTTTATTGCAATAATTTGCGTGGTTTGGATTGTTAAGTCCATTCCCGGATCGAAAGAAGATGGGGCGGAAGAGCTGGTAGCTTCAAAGAGAGTTCCACATTTCAAGACAAGAAATGAAGTTTGAAGAAGAAGAAGAAAATACGAGAACCGTTTTATGGCTCCGATACCATGTAGATTTTTGAGAGAGAGAGAGAGATGAAGATTAGTTTTATTAACTTTCTTCTTACTTTACAAACTGGTTACAAAGCTAAATAGAAGTGGAATTAGTCTTTCCACCTTCGATAATAAAGAGCTAGGGAATAAGTGGGAGACAAAGCATTAAATGTAGCCACTAAACAACTAACTACCAACAGTTTACTTATAACATGTAAACGGCTAGTAAATACAAGAGGAATAATAATAAAAGAATGTATACAGCAATATAGATATATTATGATCTATAATTACTGTCAATATCTTCAAATGCCCTTCCCTCTTTACAATATTTACAATATTTAGTGTATACATTAAATACTCCAACCACCACTTAAAGGGCATAAATGTAATAATATTGGATTGTTGATTCAGGTGCTTCAGATCATATGGTGGCAATTTAGAATTATTCGCGAACTTTAACCTAATCAATGCCACTCAATATGTTAAAAATTGCAGATGGTACTTCCTCTAAAGTTTCTCGCTAATGGTACTTTACTTTCATCTCAACGAAAATATTACCCTAGAGAATGTACTTTATGTAGCTAATATAAGGTGTAACTCGCTATCTCATTAGAGATTTGTAAAAGACCATAATCGTATTGTTAATATCTTACCCTATTCTTCTCGAGTTTCATGATTCAATCTCCAAAAGATGTCATTTCTTCATCTCGGCTACTCCATTATGCCGTGGAGCATTTGAGCGAAAGTTTGATGGATGATTCCTTCTCTCATTACATATGGATCGAACGTTAAATTGAGATATTCGATGCCATTCTCGAACTTAAAATCTTATTTGAGTTTTAAATTGTATTTCAACCATTGAAGTAAAGTTTTGAAAGATTGTACTAACGTATGATTTGTTTTTCATAAGGTAAACTCGACATAACCGTGTATGGTCATCAATAAAAGTTACAAACCACCTATTTTGAGTTAGATAGGATACTTTAGATGGACCCCATATATCAAGTATGCACTAAATAAAAGGTGAGCTTTTTATAAGGTCTGGATTTGAAAGTACTCCTAGAATGCTTTGCAACTTCACAGACTCCACATTGAAATTCACGAGGTTTCTTACTAAGAAATAAATTAGGAATAATTTTCTGAAGATAAAAGAAACTGGGATGCCCTAAACGAAAATGTAACAACTCAATCTCATCAATCTTCAGAGAAATCTTGTTATTGTTTAAAGCTTCATCAGTATTCTTTGGTGGATCTTTGAGTAAGTAGAGGCTGGCAGTGGCAAAGGCTGCATGTACAAATGGAAGGGGGACCTGAGGGTTTAGGCCATCAAGAAAATCCCATTCACTGACCCTGTCTATCTCAACTAGCTTGTGAAAACGTCCTGCAACACCAGGAATTTCCATTCACTGATTGTGAGTTGGTCATATTCCTGGCAGAGCCTTTTTAGAGTGTTGTTTAGTACTTAGTAACTTCAAGAGATCATTGTTTCATGGCCTTCAAATTTGACCTAACTCCAATTTCAAACACTTGAGCGAAATTTCCCTGATCATAGTAAGTCGCTGACACTGCATCCCAGATGTCCTTGGCTTTTAGGTAAAACAAATGAATTTGTCCAATCTCTGGTTCCATTAAATTGATGAGCCAGGCCTTAATAGTTGCATTTTCAGTTTCCCAGGGGTAGTAGGCTTCGGAATAATTATTTTGGGTATTTAAACAGACCTCATAAGATATCCAGCCTTTCCACGACCTCTGATGAATTTTTTTACTGATTGGACCCACAGAAAATAGCTGGATCCATTTAGCTTCATAGTTGTTATTTGTAATGTGGGATTTTCGAACCCACTGAAAGAGCGAGCTGATGACTACCCAACAGCTATCATTGAGCTAGCATCAGATTCACTCATTAAAAAATATGAACGATAAAAGGTAGGAGAAGAAGAAGACAAAGGAAAGGTAGGAAAAGACGAAGGAAAGCTCTGATACCATGTAAGTTGTAGAACGAGAAAGAAAGAGAATCAGGAAGAACTTTCCTTGATGTTTGATTAAAGAGAAATACATTGTTAAATAGAGTGGGATGAGACTTCCCAGCTACTCTACCCACCTAAGGACTTAAAGAAGCAATGGGCAGCCCCTTATAAAGGCTGAACCCATTAAGACTACCAACTAACTAATCTACCTTTAATTATAATTAGGTAGATAACAACAATGAAATGAAAAACATAATTACATCAAATAAAATACTTATCAACAACAATTTATGATGGAGAACCTCGGCCTTCGGCCTTTTTTATATAAATATATGGAAAGATAATAATATCACGTACTTACTGGTACAGTAAATACTGTACATCTACTGTTTTTTTATTATTTACCTTGTGTAACTAATCCTAGGATATTTTCTACTCCTAGTGTATTAGCTTTGTTCTTTTGTTTAAAGGCTTATATTATATCCTAATAATAGAGCCGTTAGAACTAGCCGTTGGAACCATGCCTTGTGGTTGTGTTCTTCTATTTATAGTTGTAATAGAGTTTCAAGTTTACTAAGCAATAAACTTAACTTTATTTGCTATCTTCTCTCAACTTATATATGGTAGCAGAGCCTGGCTCTCTCTTCTCTTCTTAAAATCCTCTTTCTCGTTCTGTTTCAAAATTTGAAAAATGTCGGAAACTCTTTCTGGTAATCCAGCGAGTACAACTACCTCTTCCAACCGCACCAGTGGACTCGGATTAGAGCATCCGAGCCTACAAATCACCTCTGCAAAGTCCAATGGGTCTAATTATAGACAATAGGCAGCAGTGGTGAAAATCTTTGTTACTGGAAGGGGCAAGATGGGATATTTAACTGGATCAAGGAAGATGCTGAGTGAAGAAGATGCTGATGCCTTCTTCACATGGGAGACAGAGAATGCCACTGTCATGTCATGGCTGATTAACTCCATGATTGATGATATAGGTAATAATCATCTGTTTGCCTCGACTGCCAAAGAAATCTGGGATTCTGTGGGACAATTTTACTCAAACAAGGGCAATTTTGCCCAGGCTTTTGGA
Organism: Gentiana macrophylla; assembly: GCA_026214975.1. Classification (NCBI taxonomy): domain Eukaryota; kingdom Viridiplantae; phylum Streptophyta; class Magnoliopsida; order Gentianales; family Gentianaceae; genus Gentiana; species Gentiana macrophylla. Next base: position 38,676,500 of record CM047815.1, read on the forward strand.
GTAAAATCTACCATTAGAAACCAGAAACTGGGTTCTCTTGATGTCATCATGTCACTAAATACTTCAGTGCCTTCACCAAACTCTGGCAAGAATATGACCAGTTGACTGCTGTTAAGTGGACATGCAGTACTGATGCTCTAACCTTTCAAACTCTACTTGAAAAGGAAAGAGTTTTTGAATTTTTGGGAGGTCTTGATCCCTCCTTTGAAGCTGCTAGGGAAAGAGTCATGTCTCAAGTTCCTTTACCTAATACCATGGAGGCCTTTGCCTATATCAGAAATGAAGAAAGTAGGAAAGGAGTGATGGGTAGCCATCCTACTCCTCTTCGAGAACAATCTGCCCTTATCACTCAAAGCTCTGAAAATGCCATGTTTGGCAAGAAAAAGACTGATCAAAGAACTCAGTTGGTGTGTGATCATTGTAAGAAAAAGGGGCACAATAAAGAAAATTGTTGGCAGCTACATGGAAAACCTCCTAGAGCTCAACCTACAAAGAAACCCACTCAAGGGGCTGATCAGAAACAGGCCTTTACTGCTGCATCTCAACCGTTTTCTAAGGAGCAGCTGGATATTCTGAACCAACTCATTGAAAGACAGGAAGAGTTGATGCAGTCTCATCTCTCTACTAGTGGAGTGGCTCATGAAGGTACTGTCCCTTGGATTGTGGATTCTGGTGCATCCAGCAACATGACAGGGGACTACACTCTTTTTTCTACTTATCACCCCTCTAATGGGCAGCACAAAGTAAAAATTGCTGATGGAACAGTGTCTAATGTTGCTGGAAAATGAAGGGTTCAAATACCAAAGGATATATGGCTTGAATCTGTCCTCCATGTTCCAAACCTTACTTGTAACCTGTTATCCATCAGCAAATTTACAACCGACACTAATAGCATTGCTAATTTCTACCCTACTCAATGTGAATTTCAGGAGCAGGGATCAGGGGTGAAGATTGGCAGTGCTGAACTTGATGATGGTCTCTATTATTTCACCCACCAATCTTCCAGTTTTGTGTATAAAGCTGTGGATACAGATAATGACATCCTTTTGTGGCACCAAAGACTAAGGCATCCAAATTTTGCTTATTTGAATATGCTTTTTCCTAGTTTTTTTTGTAATAAGGATCCTAAGTTTTTTAAATGTGAAGTGTCTGAACTCTCTAAACACACACGTTATGTTTTCAAACCTAGGCCTTATAGGAGTTCTTCTCCTTTTTCTTTAGTGCATAGTGATGTTTGGGGTCCTTCAAAGTTCCCAATCTTAGTTGTAATAGATGGTTCTTAACTTTTATTGATGACCACACAAGGTTGTGTTGGGTGTTTTTGATGAAACAAAAGTCTGATTTGGCTTTTATTTTTAAAAATTTTGTGTCTATGGTTGAAAATCAATTTCAAACTTGTACAAAGATCCTAAGGTCTGACAATGACACTGAATATCTAAACTCTCTGTTAACTCGTCTTTGTTCTGAGAAAGGTATTGTGCATCAAACTTCATGCACAAATACCCCCCAACAGAATGGAGTTGCAGAAAGGAAGAACAGGCACTTGTTAGATGTTGCTAGGGCTCTTTTATTTCAAATGAATCTTCCTAAATCCTATTGGGGAGATGCAGTCTTAACTGCTGCATTTCTGATCAACAGGATGCCTTCTAGGATTCTTAATTTTAAAACTCCCTTAAAAATGTTCAAAGACTCATATCCTGAATCTCAGTTGGTATCCTCTATACCACTGAAAATTTTTGGAAGTGTAGCCTTTGTTCATAATCTTTCCCTCACTAGGGGTAAATTGGATCCTAGAGCTATAAAACCATTTTTATTGGTTATTCTTCAACAAAAAAAGGGGTATGAATGTTTTGATCCCATACCTTTTTTGAAGGCATTCCTTATTATCCTAAGGATTCTATGACCTCTAGTGATTATGACTCATTCTGGGAAGTGGAGGGCACCTTCCCTGCTGTTCCAGAACCTGAGTTAGAGCCGATAATCACCAGGGAAGTTAATCCAGAGCCTGATAGGGAAATACCTAGAGAGCCTGTACAAAAGGATGTCATCATTTATAATTGGAAAGGAATGGTGCAGTCTACCAAATCAAGTTCAGTATCCGTCCCACACACTGATCCTACTCATGCACCTGTGGAAAGTGAAAGGACTAATGATGAAGACAGTCTTGATTGTGATAGTGAATCATCTGAGGAGATCTCCAATTCTCCCCAGGATGAAAGTGCTAATGATCACCAAGTGTCTACCCCTATTGCCCTAAGAAAAGGGGTTTTAAGGAACATCCTATGGAGAGATTTGTCTCATATGCTGCTCTAAAAGAACCCTACAAAGCTTTTCTGACTAATTTGAATGATGTTGTCATTCCTAGAAACATCACTCAGGCTCTTGCAGATCCTAATTGGAGAGCTGCTGTTTATGATGAACTTAAAGCTCTCAGGAATAACAACACCTGGAAAAAGGTCACTGTAACTAGAGGAACCAAAATGGTTGGATCAAAATGGGTGTTCTGTGTTAAAGCCCAGACTTGTGGCTAGGGGTTTTACTGGTTTTACTTAAACTCCTGGCATTGATTTCACAGAAACTTTTGCTCCTGTAGCAAAGTTAAATACTGTGAAGATCATTCTGTCCCTTGCCTCTGTCAACAAATGGCCTCTTTACCAGATGGACGTGAGAATGCATTCTTGAATGGTGACCTCAAAGAGGAGGTGTTTATGCATCCACCCCCGGGTTTTGAGCATGAATTTGGTAAACATCAGGCCTGTAAACTGTTAAAGTCTATATGGATTAAAACAGTCACCAAGGGTCTGGTTTGCTAAGATCTCCAAAGTTATCAAACAGGGTGGTTACACTCATGCTCAATCTGATCATACCCTGTTTTACAAGCATTTGAAGGGAGGGGGGGTTGTTATCCTCCTGGTTTATGTAGATGATATAATCATCACTGGTACTGATGATAGTGAAATTGAAACTCTGAAAGAGTATATTAAATCTCAGTTTGATATCAAGGATCATGGCCAACTTAGATATTTCCTTGGTATGGAAATATCTAGGTCTAACCAGGGCATCCTTGTTAATCAAAGAAAGTACACCCTTGATTTGCTAAGTGACTATGGCCTGTTAGGGTGTAAACCTTCTTATACTCCTGTTGACAACTCTGTTGTTCTTACCAATGCAGATGTTAATGATCTGGTTGACAAGGAAAGGTACCAAAGGTTGGTGGGAAGGCTGATCTATCTATCCCATACAAGGCCTGACATCTCCTTTGCTGTCAGTCAAATCAGCCAATTCATGCACAGGCCTGGAAAATGCATCAGAAAGCTGCTTTCAGAGTCCTACAGTTCCTAAAAGAGAATCCTGGGAAGGGCACACTTTTCAAGTCTGATTCTAAAATGACCATTGAAGGTTATGTTGATGCTGACTGGGTAGGTTCTAAAGTAGATAGGAGATCTACTTCAGGATGGTGCATCTTCATTGGGGATAACCTTGTTTCATGGAGAAGCAAGAAGCAGTAGTGTGTGTCAAAGCGATCTGAGAATCGAGTTCGAGTTGTTGCTCTTGTTATCTGTGAGCTTCTTTGGATAAGAAGAGTACTAAAAGAGCTAAAACAAAACATTATTCAACCTATGAAGCTCTATAGTGACAGCAAATCTGCCATTGACATTGCAAATAATCCTGTGCAACAAGACAGGACCAAGCACATTGAGATAGACAAACACTTTATTGGAGAGAAATTGGATGATGGAAGCATATGCCTCAGCTATGTTCCAACCAAGAAGCAAGTAGCTGATGTGTTTACCAAAGGGCTACTGTAGCTTCCTTTCAGTGCAGACATCGAAACTTGGTCTCCTTGATGTCTTCCAACCAAGCTTGAGGGGGAGTATGGAAAGATAATAATATCACAGTATTTACTGTTACAGTAAATACTATTCATCTACTGTCTTTTTATTATTTACCTTGTGTAACTAATCCTAGGATATTTTCTTCTACTCCTAGTGTATTAGCTTTGTTCTTTTTTTAAAGGCTTATATTATATCCTAATAATAGAGCTGTTAGAACTAGCCGTTGGAACCATGCCTTGTGGTTGTGTTCTTCTATTTATAGTTGTAATAGAGTTTCAAGTTTACTAAGCAATAAACTTAACTTTATTTGCTATCTTCTCTCAACTTCTATAAAATATCATTTTTTCCCTCAAATAAAGAAGTTCAAAAAATTCATGACAATGCAATTAGTAATTGGGACAATACTTACCCATCTTCGCGTTATCATCCGCCTTCACTGTCTCCATGACAAAGGGACGCCGATAGCCCTGAATAAGAACATAAAAGAGATCATTTTACCGATAAAATTCTAAAGAATCGAAAGTATCTTTTACCTATCTCTGGTTTGATGTAATTACCCTGAAAAAACCATATATTTTTGTTGAAAAATAGATTGGAGAAAAATAATTTATATTATTGATTTTATGTCATACAAAGAGATCAAGCCTTTAAATAGAAAAAAGCTAGAGCCTTAACTCACACCACCTACTAAATTTAATAAGCCATACCCTAACAACTTTCAACGGTTCAACCTACACTTAGCCTCCAAGACATAATGAAACTGGCTGGAAAAGATAAATAAAAGTATAAGACTAAACAATGTAACCGCATAACTTTAAACATAATAAAAGACACAAATGCCCTTCTCTCAACACTCACACTCAAGTTGAGCATAGATATTAATCATGTCTAACTTGCTAATAAATCTTCAAACCCATGTTTCACAAAAGCCTTTGTAAAGCCATCTCACACTCTTGAACCGAGGGAAGAAAAGGAATACAAATTACACCTTCTAGGTACAATCTGGCACAAAGACACCCAGCAGACGAAGCAATAAATGTTCACAGCTGGTAGATTAGCAGCAGCCATAAACCAACTATTTACAACGGCTAATGAAGATTAAAGAATATCCAGTTGTTATCATGTAAATAACAAACTAGGAATAACACTAATAACCCTAATAAATATATAAAATAATATTACTTCAACACACACACCCCTTAAGCTTGGGTGTAAATGTTAATGCAACCAAGCTTGCTGCACAAAATAGGGGACTGAGTAGGAGAGACAGCCTTGGTGAATAAGTCAGCAATCTGGAACTGGGTGGGAATATGAATGATAGAGATATCTTTGAAATCTATTATTTCCTGAAGAAAGAATCTGCCAATCTCTATGTGCTTCGATTTATCATGAAGAACACGGTCCTTAGCCATGCAAATGGCAGAGGCATTGTCACAGAACACCTTTGTAGGAGGGTCCAGAGGTAGCTTTAGACCATGTAGAACCCTTTTGATCCGAATTCCTTCACAGACCCTAAGAGTGAGGGCTCGAAGTTCAGCCTCAACACTGCTCTTGGAGACAGTTGGTTGCTTCTTTCTCTTCCAAGTGATAAGGTTGTAGATTTTGAGAAAAGACAGAGGGAGAAAAAGAGATGAGAAGCTAAAATGCTTTCTTAGATTAAAGAGTAACAATTACAGAGTTTAAATAAGAGAATTAGATCTAATGTCTAACTGTCTAACTAGGTGTAATAAAGGAAATGCCAGCTGTGTAATTAATGGGTAGTTGAGAGACACCATTAATACTTAACGGCTAGAAATGTTTAATAAATAAAATAAAAGAGTATAATCTTAGTAGTTATTAATTGATTTAATATACTACTGATAACCCCCTGTTTATACTCCCCCTCAAGCTGGTTTATAAATATCTAGTGAACCAAGCTCCCTGTTTATACTCCCCCTCAAGTCGGTTTATAAATATCTAGTAAACCAAGCTTGTTACAATGAAACCCAGGAACTCTGGTAGTCCTTTGGTAAACAGATCTCGCCATTTGTAGTTTGGTGTGGACATAAGACAGATGGATGCTCCCATCTTCTTGTTTTTCTTTGATGACGTGCTTGTCAATTTCAATGTGTTTGGTCCTGTCATGTTGTACATGATTATTGGCAATTTCAATGGCTGATTTGCTGTCACTGTATAGTCTTATAGGTGTAGAGAAGGTCATCTTCAATTCCTTCATGATCTTTTGTATCCATAGCAATTCACACATGCCTAGGGCATTTGCTCTAAGTGCTGCTTCAAAGATGATTTAGCTACCACAGATCGCTTTTGCTTCTCCATGACACAAGATTGCCAAACACATAAATGCACCATCCTGAGGTTGATCTTCTGTCTGTCATTGATACAGCCTGTCATCCCAGTTTCCTGAAGGATATTCAAGGTGTACTTCCTCTGGGAAATCGACAGGCTTTCTGGAGTTCTGGCTACTTTCATACCAAGGAAGTACTTGAGCTGCCTCTAGTCTTTGACTTCAAATTAACTGGTGAGAAAATTCTTGAGATGTGCCATTTCCTGATGATCATCTCCAGTGATGATGTTGATGTCATCTACATAAACAATGAGGATGGTGGTGAACTTAAATTTTAGTTTGAAGAAAAGGGTATCATCAGCATGACATTGTGTATATCCAGCACTCCTAATGGTTGTAGCAAATCTCCCAAACCGGGGCCTGGGAAGATGGCTTTAAGCCATAAAGTGATTTCTTTTAGTTTGCACACCTGATTTTGAGGGTATTGAGACTCAAAACCAGGGGGCAGTTTCATAAAGACTACTTCTGACATATCTCCATTAAGGAAGACGTACTTGACATCAAGTTGGTACACGGGCCAAACAAGATTGACTACAATAGAGAAGATAATCCTGATTGTGTTAAGCTTTGCAACAAGGGCAAATGTCTCTTGGTAATCAATACCATAAAACTGAGTAAACCCCCTTACAACAAGCCTAGCCTTATACCTATTGATGGAACCATCTTGGTTATACTTGATGTTGAATATTGACTTACACCCCGCGGCCTTTTCCTTTGGGGCGATCATTGAGGAGTGAGGACCCAAGTTTGATTCTTGTGGAGGGCACACATTTCCTTAGAAATAGCTTCCATTTTGGATCAAAGATGGCCTCACTAATGTTTGTGGGGATGTGCGTTTTATACAGATTATGAGTAAACAACCCAAAGGTAAGGGATAGTCTAGCATAAGATAAAAAGGTATACAAAGGGTGCTTGGTGCAGGCCCTGACTCTCTCTCTCTTAAAGCAATAGGAAGTAAAGGGGATTTGAAAATAGGTGTAAGAAAACTACTTTAGTCAGCACAGAGTCAGAAGGCTCAGGGATGTATTCAGTAGAGGCCTTACAAGACTGAGATTCAAAAGTAGTGGGATGTTCACCCTTTCTGTTTTATACATGAACGAATGGTGGCCTGCCTGGAATTTGAGTGAGATCATAGGAGGGTTGGGGTTCCTGTGGAAGAACAGGAAGGAACAAGGTTAGACGAGTGAGAGAGATATCGATTATGTCCCAAGTTTGAACACTCGATCATAAGATATATCATGAGACTTGAAATAAGGTTTATCCTCAAAGAAAGTGACATCCATGGTGTTGTAAAACTTCCAAGTAGCAGGGGAGTAACACCTACACCCTTTCTGGGTAGGTGAGTATCCTACAAACACACACGTGAGAGCCCTTGGGTCAAGTTTATACTTCATGATGACCATAGACATGAATAAAAGCAAGGCAACCAAATATTTTAATAGGTAGAGTAGTATTGTGCGTTATGTGAGGATAATGTATATTAAGGTCTTGTCTAAGGGTTTTGAACCCCGAACTCTACTTGATAAAATGTTTATCAAATAGGTTGTTGTTAAAACAAATTTCACCCCATAGATACTTAGGAACATGCATGGTAAACATAAGAGATCTAGCCACTTCAAGGGGTTGCGTGTTCTTCCTTTTAGAGGCCCCATTTACAAGGTGGTATCCACGCAACCAGGGGCGGCGGCACTCAAACCAAAATGGGTCACCTGACCCTCAATTTAAAAATAAAAAAAAAAAATTTCTGTGTATTTTTTACACAATTTAAAATTTTTATGTACTAATATCTACTGACTGACCCGCTAAAATTTTAAAATATAGACTCTTGACCCATAATTATACATATATATTTTATATAATACATTAGAAACTTGTAATACGATGTGTCGTTATCGATCCTGACCCGTGTCACACAATTACAAAGACCGCCCGCACGCAACTAGTGGTATGGATGATCCCTTTTTTTAAAATAAAGGACTATAAAGTGTGATCCAGGTATTCTTTAGCATTATCAGTTCTAAGGACTTGAATCTTAGATTTAAACTGAGTTTCAGCCAAAGAGTAGATGTTCTTAAAGAGAGCTCCAACCTCACATTTTTCCTTCATGAGGAAGGTCCATGTTAGTCTACTATGATCATCTATAAAAGTAAGAAATCATCTATTCCTTGTGATGTGTGGAACCCTGGAAGGGCCCCAAACATCACTATGAATGAGGGAGAATGGATGATAACTTTTATAATTGATAGTAGGAAAAACATTTCTAGAGTGTTTAGCAAATTGGCAAATTTCACACTGAAGTAACTTAGGGTTTTTATTTTTAAAAAGAGCAGGAAACAATCTAGACAAGTACACAAAACTTGGATGACCAAGTCTACAATGTAGCTTGGTGATTCATCCATATTACAGACACTTGTTTGACTACAAAAGACAATGTTGAAGGCCATTTTTGATCAAAAATAAATAATCCAGATTTCATATTAGCACTGCCAATCTTCTTCTTGGAGATCAAATCCTGAAACTCACAGTAGAGAGGTGAGAAAACAACAACACAATTATAATCTTTTACAAATCTCGTAACAGATAATAGATTACACTTGAGACCAGGTACATATAGTACCTTAGTTAGTGTAATATTATCTGTAAGGGTTACTGATCCTTGTCCTACAACTTTAGATTGTGTTCCATCAGCAATCTTGGCATATTGAGTTGGATTACAGGATTTGTAGTTTTGCAGAAGATAGTGAATTCCTGTCAAACCAAGAACAATCTGTAGTGTAGATGGATGTTTTGGTATGAGCATTCATACCTGAGTGAGCAATAGAAGCAGTCTCGTGTGTTAGGTTGAAAGATGTAGACAGTAACAGAGAGAAGAGCTTCTTGAGAGCATCCAATTGTTCCCACAGAGAAAGGTTGGGTCTCCTTCTTTCTCTCTTCAGCTTCCACGTGATTGCCATAGTTGGTATTATGACGTTCTTTGTTCTTTCCAAGGTCAGATCATCCAAAAATCTGGTTTACCCTGAATTTGCCAGCATTGTTTCATAAGGTGACTACCTTTCTTACAGTGGTCACACCAAGGTTCCCTTGTGATCCAGTTCTGGTGACCAAGGCAGAAGTTTCAGGATTGCTGCTCTGAGTGTTTCCTGGCAGCATCAGCTTTCTTCTTGTCTAGCAAGAGAGAAGGTAATGTTGAGGTTAGGCAGGGGTTTTGTGCTGAGAATCCAGCCCCTAACATCATCAAGACTTTTGTCCAGCCCAATGAGAAACTTGTACACTCTTTCTTGTTCAACAATCTCTTTGTACTTTTGAGTGTCATCACTGCATTTCCAAGAGAACTCAGCAAGCATGTCAAGCATGTACTGGCTGACATCCATCTCCTTTTGGCTGAGACCTTGGATTTGAGCATTGATCTCATAGACCTTAGATGTGTTATTTTGTTTTGAATACAACTCTTTTGCAGCTGTCCAAATGTCATGTGTGGTATCATATAAAATGAAATTGTCACTGGTTTTAGGTCCCATAGACCTTATTAGCCAGGACATTACAAGGTTGTTTTCTGTATCCCAAGTTTTAAACTTTGGGTCAGAAGCTTCAGGTTTCTTTGCAATCCATCTTCCCTTGACCAGTCATGAACATTTTGACAGACCTTGACCACTAAGGAAGTTGTTGCCATTCAGCTTGTATAGTGAAATGGCAGTAGAACTGGGTTCAATGGCCCTTGGGGTGGGAGATGACATTCTCAACAGCAGGAACGATTGACATTCTGACTGTATTTCGAATGTGAGAGAAGCGGAAACGATTTTAGATAGAGATACGCTCTGATACCATGTAGAGATAAAGAAATAAGAAAGATAAACTCTTATGTTGTGTATTATTGATAGAAGGAGTTTAAATAGGTACAATGTGGCATAAAGACAGCCAGCAGACAAAACAATAAATGTACAGCTGGTAGATTAGCAGCAGCCATAAACCAACTAATTACAACGGCTAATAAAGATGAAAGAATATCAAGCAGTTATCATGGATTTTTGTGTCCTATAAAGAGGTTGATCAAACCTTTAAACAGGAAAAAACTTGAGCCTTAACTCACAGCAACTCCAAAATTTAAGGAGCCGCACCAACAGTTAAAAGATATTGTTGTCAGACGACAAGAAAGTAAAAATTATTGTTTTCTAAACAAAAGCTATGCATAGTGGATTGTTCGTTACCTTACTTATTGTAGGTGTAATTTCCAAAAGATCATTCACTAAATTAAGCATTTCTCTTCCACGTTCATTCCTGTCAACAAGATACAAGAGATGGCGAATATAGCAAGAATTACAATCAGAATATACAAAGAGCCACATGAAAAAAATCCGCCCCCACCCTTGGCAGTCCTAGGTTCAAGTCCACCATCAACATTGTGGATTAACTATCCACTTTATACGTACTGTCGCTTTCGTAAGGGAAAAAAAATAGAAAACATGACCCCTCCCTCCCCTCCCCCTGCCCGTTACCAGTTGTTACCTGACAGTAACATATTGTGGATGTTGTGACATGCTTACACCAGAATACTTTGGGACACCCATGTATCCAACTACCATATCCTGAAAAAGTTCAACAAGAGTCATACATGCTGTTTTTTGGCTAACACATTTGTGAATCTAACACGCCCTATCCTGTGTCAGCATAATCATAGCATTTTCTTTGATATGGGCCCCACTGTTTGTGTACGAATTCTTTTATAAAGAACTAGATCTAGTGAATACTCACCGCCAAAGCATTTGTGTAGTCAAAGCAGCTGCAATACAACAAACAGGAACTTGTCATCTTAATGTTATACAGGATAGCTGCCTAAAAAGGGGTTGTGATGTTGTCTAAGGAAAACCTTGTCCAGTGTGAAATGATGTTTTAGATGATATATGACATCGTTTCTTGTCCAAAACGACGTCTTTTACACTGGACAGGGTAAAGTGGACAAGGTAGAGAGCAGTAACTCTTTTTCCCCCTAAAAGGAGCCACATGGTGCGTAACAAACCGTTCCACTTATAACAGGTCGGGACACATCCCGCTAAATTTATTAAGAAATCCAAATTTTCTTGGGAAAAAGTAGTCTTAAAATCCGAAATGTCACTTGCAATTGTAAAATGCTAACGTTGAGGTCTTTAATTGATAGAAATCATTACGAGAGCACAAAAATTTTATAAAAATGTGCATCTACATAGATTAAGTGTATTACTACCTCCTTCCCATAAAAAGTGTCCACTTTTTTTGTGGTGCACACAGATTAAGAAAACAATTAATGTGTCGTATTTTAGGTAGTGATGGACATATATGCCCCTACCACATAATAAATACTCTTTTGGAATATGAAATGAATATATAAACATTAAATGTTATGATAGGGGTATGTTTGGAAAAGGGGCATTAAATGATGTATTTGTTTTCTAAATGGACACTTTTTATGAGACAATTCATTTTAAAAAAGTGGACACTTTTTGTGGGCCGGAGGTAGTACTTGATAGAAGAAGCACTATCATTCAAGTAAAGTTTTTCAGAGGATTCGCTGAGTAAAATTCTCAAATGGCTCATAATATACAAACATTCATAGCTACGATGGAGCGAATAATTATAGGAAACAAAAGTCTTGGTGTTTACCTGTAGCAAGATGGTGCAATAACATCAACTAGATCATTTGCTGGTAAACAGAAATAGGGAACCTGCTTTAGTAAAATACGCATTTGGATGAAGCAGCACATTAGCTATACTTTGGAATCTTGCATAAAACAACATGTGTTACCTCCTCTATATGCCCATCCAAATGCTTCAAATGAACCTACCATTAGACAATGTAACAGATGTAAGAGACAGGGTAACAGTAATTAGTTCTTCTGGTGAACGGGTAGCCCAATGCATGAAAACATTTCGCCTATGTAGGGTCCAGAGAAGGGTTGAGCCATTTAAGCCTACTGTGTACAGCCGTACCGGGTTTGTTTTGGGAGAAAAACTTAAACATGATATCAAGGCACAATATTGAAAAAACCCCGCCGCAAGAATTTGGCCTGAAACTACATAGCTTCGCAAGATTGAATATTAGAAGAATGTACTTCATGCAGTTTGCTACATTGCCACTTCAGCAATTTTTTCTCACAGCAACTCATAAACAAGTTCAGAAAATCTGTCCCTAACAAGGACATAGTTTCATAGCATATCATTCCAAAAAGGATAACTCATGGATACTGATTGTCATGTAGTATTAAGCGAATAAGACAGCCAATCAAATCAAAATTATTGAAAACTGCAAAGAAGAAGTGTTTGGGACCAAAACCTTATAATCTTGCATGAATTCATAATGCAGAACACTTTCGGGATCACTGCTGGCAGCCTTCAGGAACTTATCTAAGCCTTCTCTTGTTCCATTGTCAACTATAATTAAGCATATGTGTTATTTTGAATGCAGTAACTAGGCAAACTTCTGCTGGAATCTTAAAATTTAAAAACACAATTTTATAAAATTAGGTAAAATATGGCATTTAAAGGGAACCTTTGGCGCAAAAGTAACAGTATCGATGTGTGATCAGAGTTATCGGGTTACTACCATCAAAACGACCTCTTACAGAAATATATATAAGGATACTCACATTATGTCTAATAGTCTGGCGCTTCCCCGGCCCCTCATATGCTGTCTGCTTCCTCACACCGGGCTGCCTTTTATTGTAAATTATGGGATTATCTATGAACTTAAGCTAATATGAAGGAAAGTAATTAACACATTTGGCCACCCTTAAGACCCTCATGCATGGGACAAAACACTTCCTATTGCGCCAAACACTAGCAACCACCAGCACGTATTGCTCTGATACCAAATTACACTACTACCAAATCTAACTCTTTTATACAGAAAAAATAGGAGCAACTTTCCAGACACCAAGAAGCGTCAAACTCAAGATACTAACTACAGGAATGATTCTTGAGTTTGCGACCGGATCCAAATAATTCAAAATTGCACATCTTACCTAGCATATTGATAAGGAAAGAAGTTTGTACATACCGCAATTGGTGCCCAGAACATAAAGCTTATCCAGATCCAGATGATGCTCGATCGACCTTAATGCTGCAGTTTAAGAAATCATTCTGCATTACAATAGTGGAAGTCACAAAAGATCCAAACATTTACATAACTCAAATTGTAGTTCAAGCAATACCTTGGACTTGACAACCAACACCGCAGAAAAGAAGTCGTTTAACACCAGCTGCCTATGCCAGATGGATGAAGCATAATACTTGATTAAACGCTTGCAAGAAAGGAGAAAAGAGAATAATTTCTCTTGATTTTCATTGACTTGTAAAGGATCTATTTATACAAGAAAAGTTCATTCCCCTTAAAAGTAAACTATTCTAAACTGAAAATCTAATCAAATCTCCCCAAATCAATGAAATAAATCCATAATCAAAAGATGTCCTATCGCGTGTTGAAAAATTTTAAGGAAAATAGTAACTACACCAAAAGAATTACAAATCTTCTACGATATTTTCCTAACTTCATACTCCCCCTCAAGCTGATTTGTACATGTTTAATATCACGGCGTATTGAATAAATGAGGGATCGAATAATGTGATCCATCACTCTTCCATTCATTACTTTATATAGGGAAAAATAAAGTACAAGATACACATAAACACAACTCCTATAGGAAAAGGACTCCTTCACTAACGTAAACCCCTAGCCAACTTTTACTTGATCTCCAACACGGAGATAACACTCTTTAACAGAATATTCATCTAAATATAATATGTATTATTAACACTCTCCCTTAAGTTGGAGCATGAATATTTAACATGCCCAACTTGGATCAAATAGACCTAAGACGAGTCTCATCTAATGTTTTTGTAAACACATTTGCTAACTGGTCTTCAGAGCGCACGAACGGAGTGCAAAATTCTTTAGCCATAATTGTCTCTCACAAAGTGGACAATCCACCTCAATATGCTTCGTTCTCTCATAGAATACTTGATTGGTTGAAATATAATTGCTGCTTGATTATCACAAATAATGGCATTGGTCCTACGCTAGGACACCCAATTTTTCGCCAAGATTTGGTCACTATAGTCTGCTTCTTGTTCTTCCAAGTTTTCAAGTTCCCACCTAGGAATGTGCAACAACCGGTGGTAGATTTTCAATTGATGTTGAACCGGCCCAATCAGCATCAGTATACCCTTCTTCTTGTAGATGTCCACTTGGTTTAAATGCAATGCCAAGGCCTTGGCTTTGTTACAGGTACCTCGGAATCCTTGTCCCCGCATCCCAATTGGGTTGCCTTGGACACTTCAGGAATTGACTCACCACACTTACTGCTAGGAGATTTTCCGCCTAGTAGGTCAAATAGTTGAGTTTACCCACTAATCGCATATACTGTCTTGGATTGTCTACAACATCACCTTTTGTCATCAAGAGTTTTCGGTTTGGATCCTTGGGAGTGTCAACTGGCCATCCTTCAAGCAATACATGTTTCAACCAAAAGATCCAGAACATATTTTCTTTGACATAGCACAATGCCTTCTCGGGATCTAATCATTGCTAGGGTGAACAAAAATTCCAGAAACCAAAATAATCGTCCGGAACAAATCGAACCAAACTGGAAAAAGCATTGATGTAAGTCAACCGAATGATGTATTTTTATCCCACTTCTCAAGCTTTTAGTGACGCTTTTCTATCAAATTCATGCAATTATGTTATGAAATTGATCAAGAGTTGTAAATAGGTTTTAAGTATCTAATCCCATATTTTTAGGCTTTTATGCCACCTTTTTGTTATCAGAATTATGCGGGGTATCGTTTTGGCTTTGTTTTGCAGATACCCAGGTTAGATACGAGTTTTGGAAGGTCTTGGAACAACCCATCGAGCTTTAGAGAGGTTTCTTGTTGAAAAAGTTAGAGAATCAAGCTAAGAGTAGAATGTCGGCGCACGCCGAGTGCACAGTCGGTGGACGCCGGATTTTGACAGTTGAGAATCTGAGCAGCAGTTAATGAGTCTGACACATCCAACTACCTGTCAGATGTCGGTACACGCCGAGTGCACAGTCGGCGGATGCCGACAGACCCGGATTTCAAGTTTTAAAGCTTATTTTTGACTTCATTTCGATGGGGGGCTGAAAAAAAATACACTTTTCTCCATCTTGAAGGCACTTCCACTTTCAAAGCTCATCTAGCCAAAATCACCATAACTTTAGCTTTTAAATTGCAAGTGTAAACATTAAGAATTCTTGTTTGATATCTTGAATGCATTGCATTTGAAGAAGTTTGTAGCTTTTGGGATACACTCTCTCCATTGGAGCTTTTGAAGATTGAATGCAAGTTTTCCTTTTTCAAGTTGATAGCTTGTGATTGGTATAATTCTTAGCCTTTACTTTGATTTAATTGTTCTTATGGTTATGAACTCTAACCTTGACATGGTTGCTCATAACTATGAGTGGCTAGTTTCACACTAGCCAAGATAATGTGAAGTGAAGATGGATTCTTTTGATTGTGAATGAGTTGGTAGAATTGCATATAAGTTTCTTGTAGTGTTGAACCTTCTTTTACTTGATATTGTTGTTAGCAATCTAGGAAGTAATTAACCCTAGCTTGCACACACACACTTGATGGAGACCGAAAGGGTATATTGAGTGTGGGATAAGAGTAGAAGAATCGGAAGGTAAAACCGACCTTAAGTGGAATTCGGTTTCTTATCCGAGGGTAGCTTCGGCTTGTGTTCAAGTGCATATCATGTTGAATCATTAGACTTAGGGTGCCTAAGTCAAGGAGGAGACATAGAGTGGTCTCATGCATTCGAAAGAAGGGGGATTGCTAGTCTAGGAACACACCGGTCCACACTCTTGAACATCTTAGGAAGGAAGGTAGGTAAACAACTCTATCATAATCAATTAAGAGTCCATCGGATCAAAGCATTGTCTTGGTTAGTCCCATTTCCATTTGAATTTAATTATATTAAGTATCACGTATTTTATGCAACAAAATGCGACTTGGATCGAAAGTATGAACCTAATCGGTGGTTAACCAACACACTCCTTGTGGAATACGATCTTGACTCACTAACTAGGCTACAGTTGACCCGGTACACTGCCGGTTAGACTGAACACCCAGAATTTTGACGTCAAGCATAAACCGTGAGTTTTCAGTCGGTATTCATATAACTAAAAACTAAACCGTTTAATACAATTTGGTTTCAATTTGAAAAAATTATACTGCATCAAACCGAAACAGACCGGATAACCACTTCTATTAATAATTTTGATTATCAATCGGCTTAATTCGGTCCAACTCGGCCCATTTAAATATCACCGATCCATCATTCATTGCATATCCTAAACATTCGATTTTTTGTGATCCTTCCACCCACTCAGCTTCAATATTTCGATCTCTTATATGAACAACACAACACAAGCCAATTCACAACTCACGGCCCCTAGGTCCCTCTTCTATTTCTACTTTCCTAGCACTAATATTTGAGATAACTCGTAATTTTTTTTGATATGTGCAAAAGCCAATCACCTTTCACCTCTATCTCTCTCACTTATTAAAAACAATATGTTCGTCATTCTCCTCTAATCTCACTCAAATACTATTTCATCTTAAATACGTTGTGATTTATCTAAGTTAATCAATGTCGTTGGTGTTAGTTCAATATTAAATAATGAGGAAATATTACATAATTTACACAAATAATTTCATATTATAATACATATTGGTCTCTTAACCGTTTCTTTGAAATAAATATTTTATTCCATTATGTCCTAGATTATGTAGTTAGAGGTTGTGTCATCACAGCCACCTTCCTGTCTTGCTGTTGGCATTCCCAGACAGCATTTATTAGCTTGTCTGGTACCGTTTCCTCTCTCTTGTGGTTTACTATTTAAAGTTTTAAACCACTTTTTCTCTTGTAATTTGTAAGTAAGATTCTATTGAATATATTCCTTTTCTCAAAGTTCTTACAAATAATGTGTTAGGTTAAATCTTCGTTCATGAATTAAAATGAGAAGAAATGATTCTTTATTGTCTTGTTCGTGTCTAACTAGGAAGTTCAGTGGTAGGTGTCATGTTTGTTGTTTTGGATGATGGTTGAGGGGTGGTTGAATTTTGGATCTTATTTTGGCATGGGAATGTTCAATATAAATATTTTGTTAAATCATCTATTCGGCTTCACTCATATAATAGTATTGATGCATCGCATATATTATCATATGTTATTCCTAGATAAGTTGTAAACCGTGAAAAACTATAACCAACACAAACCAATCCGGACCGAACAAATGGTTTGAGCCTAAAAAACATTTCCGTTTGGTTTAAAATTTTGGAAACGGTATAAAACGGTTTGGTTTTATAAAAGAAAAAAACTGCGCAAACAAAACCATGTTCACCCCCCACAATACCAAGGAAATAATGTAGCTTTATTAGATCCTTAGTATGAAATTTACTATTACCGCTAAGGAAATGTTTTAGTTGAACAATCCCAATTGCATCATCTCTTGTAATGACAATGTCATCAACATACACAATAAGAAATATATGTCTTGACCTACTATTCATATGAAACACAGAGTAATTTGTTTGACACATCTTCATTACAAACGATTGTACCATGTTATAGAATTCCTCAAACCATGCTCGAGGTGATTGCTTGAGCCCATAAAATACTTTGTTTAACCTGCAAGCAACGCCTTAATTCTCCCCCTGAGCAACAAACAGGAAGTTTTCCAAAATATACTTCTTCACGGTAATCACCATAGAGAAATGCATTTTTAACATCTAGTTGATACAATGGCCAACCTTTGATTGCTGCCAGAGAGATTAAGATGCGAATGGATGGCAATTTAGCCACTGGAGAGAAGGTCTTTTCATAATCTACATTCTACACCATACGTCTAAGTGTAGCCTTTGGCCACCAACCTTGCCTTAAGACATTCAACAGACTCATCTAGATTAAATTTGACTATGTAAACCCATCGGCACCCCACAATTTGTTTTCCTAGCTATGGAGGAACAACCTCCCATGTATTGTTTTCATGGAGGGCGTGTATTTCCTCCATCGCCAGTCTCCAATTTTCATCAGACAATGCATCCTGTAAGTTCTGGGAGCAGATACACTTGACGAATTGTTTAGAAAACAACAATAATTAGAACTCAATACTTGTGAAGAAACAAAGCTACCAATAGGGTGCTTTGTGACACACGATTTGGTGGCATTGCGAATTGCAATAGTTAGATCATCATCAGATAGCTCAGAATCTCCTGAGGAACTGGTCTCCGAATCATGGGGAGTGGGCCATGGATTTCGAGTATACATCTATGGAAAGGGAGTAAGGACAATTGTTTGCTTCAGTTCAGATAAAGGTATAGACGTTGGTATTTCTAAAGATTCCGGACAAGGAATGGGTTCCTTCTCATAGGTAGATTCTGATTTTAGCTAAAGGAATGCTATATCACAAATAGGTGCACCGTAACATGCAGAAGGGAATAGCCTAAAAAGATACACTTAGGGCAAGTCCAACCAATGGTACTTGCCCATAGGTATCAAAACCAAATTTTAATACCTATGGGCACTATTTTTTATACATATGTGCACTATTTTGATACCCAGCACATTTGATCATAGGAAATGCTAATCCCTTCATTTAAGCAGCATACTAATCTGAAGAGCCCCTAGAGATGAAGCTATATTCGATATCAACTCAAATAGCAAGTCTCTCATGGGAGTAATTATATGTTATGAAAGATCATGAAAGTACATCTCTATTTCGCAAATGTGCCAACCGAAAGTATTCCAATGCGATGGAAGGATATGAGGAAAAGTAATAACGGAATACTCCAAAATAGAATATAGAAAGCACCTCAACAAGAGCCAGAGTATTGAGATTGGGAGACAATGTCGGCTTAACTCCTTTAGCTGCTAGGACTTCCTCTGGAGTCCTATAAAGACATTCAAACATAATAACAATCAAGAAAGAAAATTGAACTTTGAGAGTCTGAAGAAGACAAAATAAAAGTATAGAGATCGGCTTATGACCTTGCAAGTATAGGTCTGGGAGTCAATCTATCTTCTGGATCACTGAAACAACAATGCTCAATCTTACAGCATCATCAAAATAAAACTGATCACATGAAAACAAGAGATGCAAAAACATGAATTGATCCTTATAATATCCAACCAGGTCGGATACCTCTGCACACAAATGACAGCATCAACTAAGTTGTTTTTCAGCATTTCCATTGCAATTGTTGTCACTATTCCTGTCCACTGAGCTCCTACAAGTCATAGCAAGCCTTGTCATATAAAGCATATATCCCTATCAACTTGAAAAAAGCTATATATATTATCATTCAACATCGACTTCCACATAAAAGTAGGAACTGCCAAAACTCTGACAATAACAGGGACCATAACTGTCTCACTTGGAAGATTATGTTGTTAAGCGAAAAAAATGATGCGTATCTGTATATTAATGTGAGATAACAAATGAATGTGTCATGGGCAGTTTTAAGAAAGCTAAACATTTTGCACACTTTTTATTTACTTTAGCCAAAGACTAAGTGATACGATTCTATTTAGAAGAAGATGAATAAAGATCGGATTGAAGTAAAGTTGATGAAAACTTTGAAGATAAGAAAAATAAATGATAGGAGCTTCCTTGAAAAGCCTAGAAATCCTGTTTCTAGGGATTCTTGGAATTGTCCTTGGAAGCTTAGAAATCTTGTTTCTAAGGACCTTGGATCGATTTGGATAACCACAAGGATTGCTCAAGTCCTTGATAATCTGAATTTTGAATTCTCTTTCCAGAGAAACTCACACACACACTTTTCCAAGTGAAGAAATATAAATTTTATATTATAACAATCTGTTTTACAAGTTACAAGTACTTGCCTATTTATAGGCTTCAAGGATACATTATAAGAAGCTAGATACATAAGAAAAACACTTCAAATTTAGATACATGAATGCTAATTTTCGGCCATATGCAAGACTAGCTAGATTCATTGAATCTAGATTCAATGTATCTTATTTAATGCTGTCCAGATTTTGTCCCGAAGCTGTTTATGCCATTTTGACCATTATAACTTATTCAAATGAAGATGACCCCTTGATGAAAGTTGAAGATCAGGATTTCTACTATGAAATGCACATGTGGATCATCAATTTTGGATAAGTAAAGCTCCTGATGTGATCCAATAAAGAAGACTGCTCACTAACTTCAAAATAGGCACCCCAAAAGACATCCATCTAGATTCAATGTATTTTACCCTTCCAAAACTTGCCTTCTTGACTTCTTGAACTCAAAAATGGCGCCATTTAATTCCCAAATTCAGCCAATTTATTTAAATAATATTTCATAATATATAAATATTAATGTTTTTGAGGAAGGTGAGGAGACTCTTGATAATAGACTTTTCTTGAATCACATCATTCTCTCCCACTTCGAAAGGATTCGTCCTCGAATCTCCACCTGGATCAAATAGTAATATTGGCCGAACATAATTAAGTACACCCTCATGTTTTATGACTTTTGGCACCATCAACGATGTGGACAATTCAGTAACCATCATCGGATACAAGTTACAACACTTACCGAAGAATCGAGTCATAATGAAATCATAAGGTTCACAAAACGGTAAAAATGGGTCCTGATATGCGTGTGAACCTTTTAACTGTTTGAAGATCACCATGGCACCGGCTGAGATTTTAGTCTCAACAACTTCATCATCAAGTTTAAATGGTGATTTAATAATCTCATTGATCTGTTCGGGAACCTGTAAAGAAATATCAATACAATAAGAAACAACAAGTGTCTCTTTAACTTCCACCGCATCATTATCACTCACAATGTCAACCACACCTTCTTCACAAGAAATATCAATCATCTCAACTGTATCATAAGGAATGTGAACAATCACATCAGCAACCACCACATTACTCACGCCTTCATCATAAACAATCACAAACTTTTCAACTTCCTTACTCGTGGCATGGTCACTAAGTAATGATGACTCATCAATAACCTCCGGCTCTAGAACGTTCACGACATCACCATCAACATCACTAGTAATCACCTCACAAGGAATTTCATTCTGATGCTGCGGTAGGCAATAATCGTCTGGCACCCATGCTATCCACATCAACTCACTAAGTTCACTCCAAGATTTAATATCTCTTTCCCTTCGTTTGAATCTCAACCTGTTTTGATGACTCAACCAACTCCATGCACTACCTTTGAGACATCCTAGGGCATAGAAATACCACTTATCAACTGGAAAATTACAATCTTTCATTAAGGCCTCAAAATCTTGAAGCCATTTAATAAACACATCGGCACCTCCCAATCCATCAAATTCCTTACCTCCCATTTATTTCACAATAACATCAATTTTTTTTTTTTTTTTTTTTAACAAGATTACTCCAATCACTATCTCTGATACCAACTGATAAGAATCAGACTTCTCTGATACCAACTGATACGAATTTAGAAGAAGATGAATAAAGATCGGATTGAAGTAAAGTTGATGAAAACTTTAAAGATAAGAAAAATAAATGATAGGAGCTTCCTTGAAAAGCCTAGAAATCCTGTTTCTAGGGATTCTTGGAATTGTCCTTGGAAGCTTAGAAATCTTGTTTCTAAGGACCTTGGATCGATTTGGATAACCACAAGGATTGCTCAAGTCCTTGATAATCTGAATTTTGAATTCTCTTTCCAGAGAAACTCACACACACACTTTTCCAAGTGAAGAAATATAAATTTTATATTATAACAATCTGTTTTACAAGTTACAAGTACTTGCCTATTTATAGGCTTCAAGGATACATTATAAGAAGCTAGATACATAAGAAAACACTTCAAATTTAGATACATGAATGCTAATTTTCGGCCATATGCAAGACTAGCTAGATTCATTGAATCTAGATTCAATGTATCTTATTTAATGCTGTCCAGATTTTGTCCCGAAGCTGTTTATGCCATTTTGACCATTATAACTTATTCAAATGAAGATGACCCTTGATGAAAGTTGAAGATCAGGATTTCTACTATGAAATGCACATGTGGATCATCAATTTTGGATAAGTAAAGCTCCTGATGTGATCCAATAAAGAAGACTGCTCACTAACTTCAAAATAGGCACCCCAAAAGACATTCATCTAGATTCAATGTATTTTACCCTTCCAAAACTTGCCTTCTTGACTTCTTGAACTCAAAAATGGCGCCATTTAATTCCCAAATTCAGCCAATTTATTTAAATAATATTTCATAATATATAAATATTAATGTTTTTGAGGAAGGTGAGGAGACTCTTGATAATAGACTTTTCTTGAATCACATCACTAAGATGATATCTATCAAAGAAAAAAGGACAGCAAAATATCAATGAACAGATGAAAAAAGATGAGCTTTACTATAAGGACTGAAAATTTTGAAGGGGACAACCATGCGTTGTAGGAAGGCTGTACAAAGTAGATGCATCGTGTCCACCCATTTCTGCTCTCTTTTACATTGTACGGGTGCCTATGTGTAAAAAAGAGTATAAATTGATGGACATGATGCATCTACTGGGTATAGCCTTCCTACAACGGGTACCATAGAAGTTTTCATTGGGACCAATTGGTATTATCATCACCCTTGTCAAAAAGTCCTCAGAAGATTAAAATCCTAGATTGTAGGATAATTGGTAAGGATGTTGGATATACTGCAATCGATCGATGTAAGTGCCCAAATAACTCAGTATAAGGACAGTAGTTACTATTCCTTCCCTCCCTCCCTCTTTTGTTTATTTTTTTTTTTTTTTTTTTGGCAGTTTAAGTTCATTAAGAAGTGAATTCAGCATAAAAATGAAACAGGGAGCTATTTTGGAGACATTTAGGCATTCAGGGCCTCTCGTTTCTTTCTGTGTCTTACTGATATCAGTATAACTACACCTAGAAAGTATAGTCATTTCGGAGGCAAAAGCAAAAGTATAAAGAATTTTAAAATCTGACCCTCAACAGGCTTCGTTTTCTTAGCATACAAAAGATCTTCATATACTCCCATATAAACCTCATCCAAGGAGTCTTCTTTCCTCCCTCGACCATGAACCACAGGTTCCAGGGCCTGATGCAGAATAAATGAGTCAAAAAAGAAGTATACTAAAGTCAAATGGGAAATTTTTTGCAGATGAAATATTGACGAGATGATTTATCGATTATTTTCTCCATGTAATTGTCCTATTTAGCTCTCTGTTTTACCCCTATTTAGCTCTCTGTTTTAACTACAAGCTGTCAAGTAACTCAAGAGTTACTAGCCGTTGCTAGCAGTGCCAGACAGCTGTATTACAATAATGCTGTACCAGCTGTATTACATTAATGCAGTAGTTAAGGTTATCCCAATCCCTATGCATCCCTCTATAAATTCATGTAATCCTTTTCATTATTATTATCAAGAATTATTCTGTTCTCAACATCCTAATTTCTAACATGGTAGCAGAGCCAATGACTCTTCCACTTCCGCCAAAAATCTAATTTTGTTTTCTCACCCCTTTCAAAATGTCTGGAACTTTATCCTCCACATCTATGGCTGAGATGGCTGATACTGCAACCTCTGAGATACATGCAAATTCAGGAGAACTTCAAAATATCCAAGTTGCATATCGGCTAAATGGAAAAAACTACCTTAAATGGTCTCAACTAGTTCGGACGGTTCTAAAAGGGCGAGGCAAGCTGAGTCACATCACTGGGTCAGGTCCTAAAGAAGACGATCCAAAGTATAATGCCTGGGATGAGGAGGACTCCATGGTAATGTCATGGCTATGGAATTCCATGTCCCCGACATTAGCGACCCATGTATGTTTCTCAACTCAGCCAAAGAGATTTGGGATTCCGTAAGGCAAACATACTCCAAAGTAAACGACGCAGCACAGATCTATGAAATAAAGACTAAGATTTCATCTGCCAAGCAAGGAGCCAAATCAATCATTGAGTATTCTGGAATGATGCAAAGCCTTTGGCAAGAACTGGATCATTATCAGTACATTAAAATCAGTAACAGTGACGATTTGGCTACCCTCAAAAGAATGCTTGAAAAAGACAGGATCTTTGCTTTTTTAGCAGGTTTAAATTTTGAGTATGATGCTGTTCGTGTTCAAATCCTTGGCAAAGATGATCTGCCCTCTCTAAATGAGACAATATCCATTGTCCGGGGTGAAGAAAGTCGAAGGAATGTGATGCTAGAAGTATCTGTTGAGCAGGGATCTGCTCTTGCGGTTAAATCAACAAGAAACTGGGAAATGGAAAACAAGAACGCGAAGAAAAGTTCAGAAAGACCTAACTCAAATCCTGTGGAAAATTCTTCTCAAAAATACAAGAATTCTGAAAAGGATTCTTTGTATTGCACCTTTTGTAAGAAGAAAAGGCACACAAGGGACAATTGTTGGAAGCTCAATGGTAAAAACAAAGAGGCAAATGACAAAGACACAGCACTTATTGCTGAGAGGAGTGATGACAGGGCACACGGTTCTCTTCATGAACTCAATGGGATTCAGATTGAAAAACTAAAGAAGCTTCTGGAGACACTTGAAAAACCTATGGAATCAAAATGCACTCTTGCTCTGTCAGGTACCTCTACTACTTACCTTGGTCAAAATGGTCATGTCACTTGGGTATTTGACTCAGGAGCCACTGATCATATGACTAATCTGCACTCTATTTTTTCTACTTATAAACCTTGTCCAAGCAACAAGAAAATCACTGTGGCTGATGGTTCAGCTGTCACAGTTGCAGGACAAGGAAACGTGATAGTCAATTCCATGATAACCCTTAAGGATGTACTCCATGTTCCCAAGCTATCTACCAATCTGATTTCTGTTAAAAAATTAACCAATGACTCTAATTGCATTGCTACTTTCTGTTCTAATCTGTGTAAAATACAGGAGAAAGAAACGAGGAGGATGATTGGACATGCTAAGGTCACCAATGGACTGTACTACTTGGAGAATTCTGAAGCTAAAATTACTAGAAATCCTAGTCATGTTTCCTTTATTGCTAATGTTAAGCTTGACAAGCTTTGGTTGTATCACAAAAGAATGGGTCATCCACCCTTCTTAATTTTGAAACAAATGTTTCCAGAAAAGTTTAAAAATCTTAATATTGAGTCTTTGCATTGTCATATATGTGAATTAGCTAAACATAAAAGGACTTCATTTCCGTATCATGGTGATAGAGAATCTGCCCCTTTCTCCCTTATCCATAGTGACATTTGGGGGCCCTCTACTATTGCTAATATCTCCAATGCTAGATGGTTTGTATCATTTATTGATGATTGCACTAGAGTCACATGGATTTACTTAATGAAACACAAATCTGATTTATCTAAGATCTTTCCAGTCTTCTTTAATATGATTAAAAATCAATTTGATGTCAATATTAAGAGAATCCGGATGATAATGCTAAAGATTACTTTAACCAAACTTTAAGTCCTTTCTTCTTATCTCAAGGAATCATCCATGAATCTTCATGTGTTCACACTCCTCAACAAAATGGAGTGGTCGAAAGAAAGAATGGTCACCTTCTTAATGTTACTAGGGCCCTATTATTCCAAAGCAATGTGCCTAAATTCTATTGGGGAGAGGAGTTTTAAGCGCCACCTACTTGATCAATAGAATGCCATCCAAGAACTTAGGAAATAAGAGTCCTTGTGACCTCCTAGCTAAATTCTATCCTGAATTCAGAGCTTGCCAAGGTCTAGAACCTAGAATATTTGGGAGCACCTTGCCTTTGTTCATATTCACACGACCAAAATAGGAATAAACTTGATCCTAGAGCTTTAAAATGTATCTTTATAGGTTACTCGGTACTCAAAAGGATACAGTGTTACCATCCTTCCACTAGGAAATTCTTTGTCTCTAAAGATGTGACATTTGACGAGACCGTATCCTTTTATCAACTCGAGAGTACTAGTATTCGGGGAGTTTTGGATGACAATAGTAGGGAATCTTTACTACTAGAGACTACTCCCGACATTCCTCCTACAAATCCAACTCAAAACAAAGGTGCATCCGACTGAAATTGATCATGTTCTTCCTTTGGAAAGACAAAAGATTCTCACCCCGAAAAAAGTCTACACTAGGAAGAATAAAAACATAGGTCAATCCACCCTTATAAAAACAGCACCGAATCTGCCCCAAAATACTCGACTTTCTACCTCTCAAAGCAATCCATCACCTGATTTTGAACTCCTAAAATACTCCAAAGAAGAACCCTAAGACTAGTACGTCACAACTTGTGACCTTCCTGCGATCTCTTCATTCCTATTGCCCTAAGGAAAGAAAACGTGCTTGTACCAAACACCCTATCCAGTCTCTTCTTTCTTATGAAAAATGCAATCACACACAAAACTTTCCTCAACAATCTTCACACCAGTCTCATTCCTAGAAATGAAACTGAAGCTTTAAAGGATAAAAGATGGCAAGATGCTATGAAAGCTGAAATTCGTGCCCTTGAAAAGAATAAAACACAGGATATTGTTGATCTTCCTAAAGACTCAAAACTGTGTAGGTGTGCAGATGGATTTACACCATCAAATATAATTCGGATGGATCAATTGAAAGGTTCAAAGCCGATTGGTGGCCAAGGGTTATAGCCAAACTTATGGCATAGACTACTTTGAAACTTTTGCTCTGTGGCGAAAATGAATACCATCGTAATCCTTCTATCCCTAGCTGCCAATTTTGACCGGAAAATTCAACAATTTGATGTTAAGAATGCCTTCCTTCAAGGAGAGTTGGGGAAGTTGTCTACATGAAAATCCCACTTGGTTTTGAAAATTCCAAAGGAAAGGTGTGTAAATTAAGGAAAGCTTTATATGGTCTTAAGCAATCACCTAGAGCTTGGTTTGGAAAATTCTCCAAGACCATGATCTCCTTAGGTTATACTCGAGCCAAGGTGATCACACCTTATTTATTAAGCATGGTAGCTCTGGGAAAGTTTCATCCTTCTTGTATATGTTGATGATATAATTGTCACTGTAATGATGAGTATGCTAATGCTAACCTAAAGAAATGCTTACTTAAGAGTTTTGATATGAAAGACTTGGGCAAACTAAAATACTTCCTAGGGATTGAGGTTATGTACTCTAAACAAGGCATTTTTATTTCTCAACAAAAATACATCTATGATCTCTTGTCTGAAACTGGTAATCTTGGTTGTAAGCCCGTCTCTTCTCCTATTGACTATAATCATGGCCTTCTGCCGCTCCTAATGATATTTCGTGGACAAAGGGAATTACCAGAGACTTGTTGGAAAACTAATATACCCGCCCATACCAGGCGGATATAGCATTTCTTTCGTCAATGTTGTGAGTAGATTTATGCAGGACCCCAAGGAAATACATCTCAAGGTCATCCCACCAAATTCTTCACTACCTAAAGGAAGCCTGGCCGTGGCATCTTGTTCAAAAAGGGAGGGAAAATGACCATGAAGCCTATCTCGATGCCGATTATCTTTGGTGCTCTTGATGATAGAAGATCTACATCCGGTTATTGCATATATCCGGGAGGTAACTGATTATTTGGAGGAGCAAGAAATGTAATGTGGTAGCTAGATCCATCTTCAAGTGAATTCGATCTATGGCCCATGGCATATGTGAACTCCTATGGCTAAAGATTATCCTAGAAGACCTAAAGATCCCTTGGCTACAACCTATGATGCTCTATTGTGATAATATGTCAGCAATAAGCATTGCTCATGACCCTGTGCAACATGACAGAACCAAACACATTGAGGTGGATCGACACTTCATCAAAGAGAAAATTGACAGTGGCTTAATATGCACACCCTTTGTGTCAACCAAATCTCAACTTGCTGATATTTTCACTAAAGGATTACCTGCTAAAGACTTTCAGCAAATCAAGTGCAAGCTTGGAATGATCAATCCTCATTCATCAGCTTGAGGGGGAGTATTGACGAGATGATTTATCGATTATTTTCTCCATGTAATTGTCCTATTTAGCTCTCTGTTTTACCCCTATTTAGCTCTCTGTTTTAACTACAAGCTGTCAAGTAACTCAAGAGTTACTAGCCGTTGCTAGCAGTGCCAGACAGCTGTATTACAATAATGCTGTACCAGCTGTATTACATTAATGCAGTAGTTAAGGTTATCCCAATCCCTATGCATCCCTCTATAAATTCATGTAATCCTTTTCATTATTATTATCAAGAATTATTCTGTTCTCAACATCCTAATTTCTAACAAAAAGCATCCTTTCTGGAAAGATCGACTGATACACGTCACTATAATCCCAGTACTTAACTATATCATCCTCTGATCAAGTCAAAATAAGCAGCGCGTTCATCAATAGTAGCATACAGCTCTCTATAAAGAGAAATGTAGCTTAAGTAGGGTAGAACAGTATAGAGATCACCATCATTTGTTCTTTTGAAGTTTGAAGTAAATTTAAGAAATGAACCATGTATCATCTGAAACCCGAAAACTATTTTAAAACAACCAGGACATCTTGAATCACCACAAAAGAGGATACTCAATAATAGAAAACTTGACTAGCCTTGATCTCAGGTATCAAATGTGAGGACACGTGGCAGAACTTTCACTCTGAATCATATGGTTTACTGGCAAGGTGTAATATTTAGGGACGCCATTATTCTGGTTTTACAAGTATTGGTAGAGCAGATACACAACCGACATTTCATAGATGCTTCTTTTGCTACCCACATAAATAACAAAACAGGAGGTATTCCAATGCTGATTTCGATATGTACATTACATTTCTCTTCGACATTTAATATCCTCATTTATTCCCACATTTCAATTCTAACAATATAAACTTTCTTAAACCATCCAAGAAATTGGGACAGGGTAGAATTCAATCCAGCTAGTGGAGCATCTTACAAGTATACATTCATCATAGCTAAGGAAGTACAATATATGCATAAGCTAAACAGAATCTGTCTCAAAATAGGATATCTTAAAGAACAGTAACAAAATCAGGAAAAATATCTAAAAATTATCTCAAAAAAGGATTACTTTTACTCACTTCAATTCGGGACATGCCGTCCCCTAAGAAAGCACAAGCATTCTTGACATGAGCAATATAGTAAGTATCACACAACCCGCATTGGCTGCCACACAAAGAAAGAAAACACCATTAAATTTCAAGTCTTCTGGAAAAAAGTAACGGCAATAAGATGCATGAAAGTATCCGAAGGGACGGGTTACTCATTTACGTCATCTAAATCTACAATCAAAAAAATAAAAACCTAAAATCTAAATCAGGGTTAAATTAACTTGACATAATAGTCACCTGCAATGGTCTTTTGCCGGATAGGTTCCACCTGGAGGAATGGGTTTGGACCTTTTCCTCCAGTCATCTCTTAGCTTCACAGACTTTGAATTTGAATTTGAATTTGAACTTGAACTTGAATTCCCTTCTTGTTCTGTTTAAAAATCCAAAAACTTTTTCATTAAATCCTATCAAAAGGATCAAGGCTGCACTTCGACTTATTCACAGGATTACATACATAAAACATTCAGTTTGTCTGAATTTATATATTAGCAAATCAACTGGTAAGGAGGATCACTAATCACCTCTGGATGAAGAAGCAACAGCGGAAATGAAGAAGATAGGAGGGTATGTTCTACTCAGCAAAGCCATAACTTCGAGAGAGGTCTATACTTTTTGTTTGTGGATAACGTGAACTCTCTAACCCAAAATTTTCATAACGTGATTACGTGAACTATAGGAGGGACCGAGCCTGGGCCCACACCATTTCAGTGACCACAATGGCACCTCTTATCTATCTTATTTTTCGTTTCGAATTCATTATTTCAACACTATATAAAATAACCAACTTTAATAAATACCTTTTGTATAAATTTTCAAAACTACTTTTCTTTCACATTTCAGCTAATTAATTTAACTACGAAGTTACTAACACATTTTTCCATTTATTTTATAAAAAAAATTATTTATACTCCTTCCGTACCAATTTGTTTGGACATTAGATATCAATTAATAAGTTGTCTAGTCATTTAAAACTTGACTAATATACATTTTTAACATTTTTATATGTAGCATCATTTTCAATTAATAATATACATTGGGGCAATTAAAGTAAAAACTTTGAGTCTAATTAGAGTTATGAGACTTATTCTGGGACAGTTATAGATGAAATAAGTCTCAAAACAAATCGAGATTTTATGAGTCTTTATAAAGTGAGATTTTAATATGTTGCATTCTTGTAAAAAAAAAAAATAGATGTCGTAAACTTTCACAAAAAGAATATCCTATGTTATTGACGAAATAAAAAAAAAATATTTGGACAGTTTATTTATTTTCTTTTATGGAAAAATAATATTTCTCCGCTCCAAATTAATCGGCGCGCATTATCAAAAGACGCTTATTAAAAATGTTATTTAATCTTTGTGACTTTAAGAAGAATGCCTATAAAAAATCTCTAGATAATTAATGTATTATTCTTTTTAACTTCTTAACTAGTATTAAATAAAGATAAAATAGGAAAATTAGCAATAAATGCTGCTTTGGAAAATGTTCTGCCTCGATTATTTTAAAACAAAACTTTTTAGCAACTGTTTTAGTTATTTTGGAACGGATTGAGTATTTGGATATGTGTATTGTACTTCTTATTTGGAATGAAAGTATTTTTTTTTCCTGTTGATTATATGTAGTAGTTGAAAAGAAAAATGGGTCAACTATTCAAATTTAGCTGCCCCCTTAGAATAGGTTGAGCCTTAATTTTAATTGGTGATTGGAAGATGGATAGGGTGTCATTGTGGGTTTGAGTATTGGGTATTCACTCTATAACACATTTAGGAAGCTTTAAAATGCCATCATTGTGGTCACTCTTAAGATGTTCCCTTTTTAAAACCTCCCCAGTGGAGGTGCTCTTATATCAAATGATCGACGTGGCAAAATCGTCCTTGGTTTCTTGCCGCCAATGTGCCATAGGTTGTCATCGGTCTTTTATAACCGACATGACGCATGTCGTCTTCGGTCTCAGATTAGTGTTATGTTTCATTAAATGGACATCGTAGGCGTTACGGCTATAGACATAACAAAAATTATGTAACACATTAAATATGTTACATGTCATCTTTGTCTCAATTATAAAATATATGATATTTCTCCTACTAAAATAGTACGACATAATGTCAAATTTTAATTCTTACAATCCTTTGAAAGTAAAAAAATAAAATAAAAGGATAATTAAAGGGAATATTATCTATTATAAGGGTGTATTTATTTGCACCACTATAAATTTACCTTTGCACCCCATATAAGTGAAAAATGGAAAAATTAGTCTACACCACGTATTTTATTTTGATGTCACAATATTCTACCATTTGCACCACATATATTTCTTAATAAAGGGGAAAAAAAACTACAGACATAAAACTTTTTCTTTATTAAACAATTTCTTTTCAAAACTATAAAAAAGATCCTTACATTTTTAAATTATAACATCCTTTTCCTCTTTTTTTTTTTTTTTCCTAACCCCCAATTTCCCCACCAAACAAATGCCCCCATCACACCATTTATTCATCTTATTTTACATCAAACCTCCATCTCCACCTCTACCACCACCACATTCCTCCATTTCCTCCCTTATCTTCCATATCCTTTATCTCTCCTCCTTCCTCTTCTACTCCTATCTCCACCCTTTCACCACACCTAAACTTGCTGGAAAATTTCCGTCCCAACTGGAACCTCCCCAACCCAAAACCCACGCCACCACCTCCATTAGCCACTCATTTGCCCTCCTTTTTCTTCCACAACCACCAACTCGCCGGCGGACCATTTTCGTTTATACCCATCCATATCCGAGCAAAAACCCACACGAACAGTTAATCCATGCCACCACTTCCATTAACCACCCATCCCCCCTTCTTCTACGACCACCAACTCGCTGGCAAACCCATTTCCGTCCCCTTCGCCATTAAAACCATCAATGCCCGAGCAAAAACGTTTTTTAATGAAGAAAATGAGTTTTGTTTTATAAGATAGAAGAAAAGAAAAGAGTAGCAAGAATAAGTGATGGAGACGGAAAAGAGTGGTGATTTGGGAAAGAAGTTGCAGCAGGGGACGGGGGCGGTGGTGGTGGTGGTGGTGGGTGTTTTTTATTTTAACTTTTTAAGATGAGGTATCAAATTGATATGTAATATAAAATTCAAGGACTATTGTAAGAAAATATTTAGGTTTGTACATAGTCATAAAATGTGGTGTATTTATAGAATATGGTAAAATTGTAATTAAATATGGGGTGTAAATAAAAAGATAAAATGTGGAAATATGAATGCGGTGTAAATGTAGATTTGATTTATTAGGTGTGGTGTAGTATATAAAGTGGTGTATGAGTAGATTGGCTGTGGTACAAATAATACTCCCCTAAAATAAAGTCAAGAGAGATAATGCATGATTTTTTTTTAGACAAATAATGCTTGAATTTAAACTGTAACTTTCTTTTAAATAAAAGCTAAAGGATAATTAGGAGGGAGGTAATGCCTGAATTTAAACTCTAACTTTCTTTTAAAAAAAACTAAAGGATAATTAGAGTTATATTATCTGTTAAATAATAAAAAGAGATAATCTCAAATTAAACTTCTAATTATCATTTAAATGAAAAAAATATAAAATAATTAGAAAATCAAAATGGTAATGGCTAAAAGTGATTATGGTATGAAATTAAAAAGATAGAGATAATCATTATTTGTAAATCCTTTGACTACGTACTCTACACCTATAAATAGAGAGGCATTGGCCATTTGTGAAACACACTCAAAGGGTTGGTGAAATCATCAATAACAAAGAAGTTGGTGAAATCATCAATATTCAAGTCATAATTTTGAATATTTTCCATACCAACACCAATCAGAAAGACTTTCGGACTAAAATTAAGTCATGAATATGTTTAATATTTTGTTTGAAATTCGGTTAGAATCATCGAGTGTAAAAAAAAACATAAATTTACAGGGCAAATGTGAAAAAAAATTATTGTGTATTTAGATTTTTAATTGTATGAAGAGACATTCACTTTAAAAAAAATTAACAAAAGGTTTTTTCCCATTGAAACACAATGACTCAGCATTGCTTTACATGAAAAGCTTTAAGCAGAATATAATTTTTCAATTATAAAGTTGTAAAATGTTTATGTATGGTAAAAAAAAGTTTCATAAATGGAAATATCTCTTCACACCATTTTTTATCTTATCACACAGAAATTTATTTCCAATTTCGCCCCTACTTTTTTTATTTTACGCGCGTTCATTTGGTCAGAATGTGACACATTATCCATACTGAAATACGGTCAGAATATACGTGTTGAGAAATTCACACCTGGTTGATTCTCGACCATCTTTTAGTAGAATGTTTGAAGTTTTCCAAACTCATATATAGTCGAGCATCATTCGACCAATATTGAAATCAAATACTCTACACATTCAGATTAGAATTAGGTCGAATAATAACAACAATATAAGAAAGATTACTATTGATTCTCGATCGAATTTGAACATGAATATTAAAAGTTTTTTCCACTCAATTTTAGTCGAATGATTTTCGACCGATGATTGAGTATGAAAACACATCAAAATTCGACTAGAATAAAATCAATATAATGATCGTGATTCACTCAAATTGGGTCGAAATGTTTGTTATAATGTGAATTGACCATAAATTGGCGAAATAGTATATATTTTCCGACTCATTTACGGTCGAATGGCGGCGTGTGGAATATCCAAACGAAGCCTCACTTTCGCCTCTCTTGATAAGTGTAAAACAACATTGGTGTGAAAAGATAGTCCCTTATAAATTAATGACGTAGAAGTGTAAAAACTTTATGATTGTGATGAAAATATTATAGATGATAAACGAGATTATGTGGCACAGTTATCGACCTTATAAAAGGTCGGGGATGATTGGAGATGCTCAATAGGCGGCTTGCCCCATGTTAGAGATGACTCATGCTAACGTGGCCCTCTATACTATGAGCTCCGATGCATGTCAAATGCAGGGCGACCGATATCACCCACGTCAACCACAAAATTACTTCACTCTTTTTTATGAATTTCTTTTTACATGACAACACAAAATTAATTCACACTGCACATGTTAGGAAGGGCGACCGATATCACCCATGTCAACCACAAAATTACTTCACTCTTTTTTATGAATTTCTTTTTACATGACACCACAAAATTAATTCACACCGCACATGTTAGGAATGTCATTGTCACTGACATCGACGTTGGTAGGGAACGACATTGCTACCCGACGTTCGTAATTTATAAAAAACATCATTGTTACTGACGCTGACGCTGACGTTGGTAGGAACGTCACTGCCACTGCCACTGACGTTTGTTATTTGTAAAAAAACGTCGTTACTACTACTACTAATACTAATAATAATAATAATAATAATCATTTGCTCGTCATTAACACTGTACGCATCACAAAGGGTATAGAGGATCTTTCAAACAGGTAAATCATTACAACACAGAAATGTAAGCAAAAGCAAAGGATGAGAGCCTATAATTTAAGCCATAAAATTTTCCATTGCTTTGGAGATTGCATTACTCAGTTCCAGTGGATTAATTCATAGTCAAAATGCTAAGTATTCAGTCAAGTAAAGGAAAAAGCGGTCAGTAAATTCTAATTTAAGATCACCGGAGTAGCAACGATACTGCCACAACATTGTTCCAGTACACCATTGATCATAGTGAAACTCAGTAATTGATTGATACGAGTCTTCACTCATTATTGATCCAGTGTCCAAAAACACCAAAAACTGTATCTAAATAAAATGTGCCCTTTTCAAAGATCTAACTGTTCTGCAATAATAAGGCCATATTGATTCCACAAAGTCCATGTGTTTCTCTGCAAACCAGGAATTCAATTTTTGAAGCAATCTTAAGGATGCTTCTATGTAATCCATATTCTTAATATAAACCAACGGATGCAGAAAAGCTCGCAGGTTCTCTTTAAGTTGACCACTGAAAGTGTAATTGTGAGCAACTTGGTAGAAAATGTGTACTTGTTTGAGCATTTTTACACTTTGCTTGAAGCTGAAAACATACAATGCACAGATGCTCTGCAACAATTTAATGTAGACAGCAACAATCAACGGCCCGAAAATCCATAGGGGGTACAACTCCTTTCCAACTTCAGGTCCATACATCAAATTCACAGCCAGATACCAAGGGATACTGCAAGAAGTGAAGAAAAGGTGAGATACTAAGATAATACTAGGATTCAAGTACAAATGCAACAAGAACATCAAACAAACATCATGTCTGAAAATAAAATTTCTATCATTTTCTGGTTGTTCATGATCGATTTTTCAAAAGCCCACAAATCCCAGAATAAGCAATACAAAAGGGCAATCTGATGAATAGGAGCATCCGGCTTTAGGAAGTGTCGGGTCATTCCCGTTTCAAAAAAGGCAAGATCGAAATCATGCATGCTATTTTGTAGCAAATTCATTTAAAATAGATTCCACAATATTCTGAAAAAGTTGAATCCATTCGGGTTCAAATTGAAAGCTGATTTCTATAGACTGAACCGAACCACTGGAAAGAGGGGATTAACTTGAATACTACCTCTGTCCCAAAATGTAAGTCCTTTTAGGCTTTTTCACACATATTAAGAAAAGTTAGTTAAATTTGTTATTTGTCATTAATTTTGATTAAAAAGACTAAAATGACCTTTCATTGGTATTAATGCAAAGTAGTAAAAAGTGGTTGAGTATATAATAAATGAAGCGTAGAAGAAGAAAGATGTAAAAAATGCTTTATTGGTTTTGTAAATGGACTTACATTTTGGGACAAAACTAAAAAGCTAAAAGGACTTACATTTTGGGACGGAGGTAGTACTTAGCATCTTTGGTAGTAGTCAAAATTCGTTTCACCAGGATATGTGTGTAAATTCAAAAGCACGAATTCATGAAATCGGACCTTTTATCCGCTTAGAAATAAACATCAAAATAAGGCCTTATCCCATCCCCTTCCCAAAAGCTTTCTGATAAGTGCAAATATGAGTTAAAGATATCCGGGAAATATGAGTCAAAATCTATGCTTCTCGTATGTACGTAATGGACAAAACAATAGGCATTTCTAACATACTCTTCTTCAGTCTTTCTGTGACTTATCTTTCACATTTTGACAGAAACATTTTGCTAAATTCTAATAACTTGGATATGCCGATATGCACATGGAAAAACTAAAACACACTTACAATATCAACAGAGGGATCTTCAAAGTTGCATCCAAACCCACAAAGTAACACCAGACCGCCTTTACGATTCTTGTCTTTTCATTCTGCCCTGACAAATATTTTGTTCCTGATGTGTCTGATGATGTTTCTTCAAAAGATTCATCAACAGTTTGTCGGGCTGATGGCATATGTAATAACATCAGCCAACTTTTGAAAAGATTATGTATAGCCAAAGAGCTAGCTGATTCCGCATCTGATGGGTATGTAGGATCACTCTGTACTTCTGCGGATTCTGTTGATATAGCCTCGCTCTCTGCAGGTGCATAAGAAAGGCCGACAGTTTTTTTTAAGGATTTCGATGGCTTGCCTCCAGACTCATCATTCTGCCCGTTACTCTTAAAAGCAGATACTTTTAGCAACTTCCTATTGGGTCCCATGACAATAAGAGCTCTTTCCCTAACAAAATAGGTTTAAAAAAAGCACTAATTTAGTAATAAATCAAACCATTCCTAGTAACCAGCAAGTTACAAGAATAAAATTTAGATTTATTGGCCGACTGATAATAACATATGCAGCAAATTTACAACACAATAGCGGCGTTTTCACAACAAGATAGCTACATAGTAATTCAATAACATGCAGCTAATTCCAAAACAGATAACTATTCACAGAAAACAACATTTTTAAGTCATGAACTATAAACAGTAATTCTATCAGGAAAGTGCTATGCGCAAATTTCATTGAACACAGGTGACAAGGTTTTGCTTCAGACAAGTACTTCTATCCATTTCTGAATAAAGTTTATTTGCAAATAATCTCCACACTCCCTCATGAATCATATCCCTAAATATCTCTCTTCTTTCAAGAAAAGCAGACAGCTTTCTTTCGGCTACTATTTTGCCCCATATTCAGTCACGATTAACCAAATTGGAGGTAAGATAAAAAAAAATAAAATAAAAAAAGAATAAACAAAAAGAAATGTACAATATGAGTACATTATTACCTTGAACATCCTTTGCACCTTAAGGAGATAAACCTGTCTTTTGCTGCAGATGCATGGTGCTTCTGTACATAAGGTATGTGTTTCCACCCATTCTCGAGAGTTAAGAGCCTTGAGGGGAGCAGCTGAGAAGAAACCTACAACAAGAAACCGCGGAGATTAGATACCATCATGTCCAGTGCAAAGTAAATATACACAGGGATCAGCATCATGCCACCAAGTTGTAAGTAAATAAAAAAAACAGTTTCAAGAACATTGCACATGAATGTGTCTTACAGTGACCTTATTGCATACGTGCATGCATGGAAATTACATGGCAAAAGTATATGCAAGCAGTACATGTCAGAACTGACATCACATAAAAACAGTTACTCATTTAATTTGCTAAGATAAGTTAATTTAACATACTACACCCTAAACTGTCATCATTTTCTGAAACCAATTAGTTTAAATTGTCATCCAAATATCTTAAATGCCCCAAGTAAAATCGAAATTTCAAATTACCAACTCACCTAATCAAGCGTAAGATGTTATGGATAAGTGTACTTAATATATTTATACCTAACATGTCCCCTCAGGTGCGGCCTTGCCAACTCGTGGACAAGTGTAGGTATACTGTTGAAAAGTTAACATGCTAAGCTGTAGTAGTTTTTATTGTAGCAGAGTGCCTAGGACCTCATGTTCAGATACCATGTTAAATTACCAACTCACCTAAAAGCCTAAGTTGTTTAAAAGAAGCAAAATTTATACATTGACATCTAACATAAATGAAATTATCTCCAATGACTCCTTTTAAATTATTGAATGGTTTATTGTCAATGTTGACCTTTCTATGTACTAGCATAAATACTCCTATTCTTCTTGTCAGTATCCCATGACACCATCTCATAGTCAACCTAGTGATAACATCTAGCATGGTTGCACACCATGACAGACGGTGTGAGGCAGACCATGCCAATCAAGACTAAGTGTAAATCATAGGTTTCTTATCAAAAAGTGAAAAAGCGATATCAAAAGACGGGGCAACGAATTTCTTAAGCTTGGTTCAGTTTCAAAACTGAATGCAATTATCTAGCCCTTAAGTTAGTTCTGGGGAATCACTCGACTTCCCTATAAGAAGGGTGTTTGGTTCGGTTCTTATGCCTTGCAAAATTCCCAATTTAGCTATTCATAGAACAGCCTGATAAGTTGCCTAGCCACATCCTCGGATTTCGTCCCAGAAAACTAACTGCATTCAAACTACCCAATTAATCACCAACCCGTCAAAAATAATTTTTTTCCCCAACTTTTGGAAAGCTAAATGTCTCCGAGATGGGCATGTTACATCCAACATTACATACCTTAAGGACACCTCAAACTATACAAACATGCATGTCCTGGTCAGGGATTACATCTTGGATTACAAAACTGTGGTTAATCTCACAACAATAGCACAAAAACCAGCCTCTCTAGCATTTGCTCACTTTTCCATACGAACAAAACATATCTTGGCCCTTTCCGAATTCAGGAGTAAAAGTGGGGCATCATTTTAAACAACATATAAGAAGAGGATTATCGGCAAACTCAACTTCTGGCACGACTACAAGAACCACAGAAGAACCACAGAAGCTCAAGAAACATCTCACTAGTCCATCAACAACATCCACCAATAGCAAATTTAGAGGCGCCACATCCTCTCCCCGGACCCCAAAAGAGAAAAGTTGAAGAAGAAAAAAAAACAGCTAAGATAAGTTGTAGTAACAAAAAATCAAGAACTAAATCACATAATCAAGACCAGACATGGAAAAGGAAAATAGAGGTTA
This sequence comes from Gentiana macrophylla, assembly GCA_026214975.1. Lineage (NCBI taxonomy): Eukaryota > Viridiplantae > Streptophyta > Magnoliopsida > Gentianales > Gentianaceae > Gentiana > Gentiana macrophylla. The sequence goes on from CM047815.1 coordinate 38,715,710, forward strand.
CAGGAAGTAGTTACCTTCGTAGAAGAGGTTTGAATTCTGGAGCCCCAATTAAGGATATCACGAGCAGGTTCGGAGATTACAGCATACATTTTCCGGTAGGAGCCCCGTTTTCCCGGCGGTAGTAGCACAGAAATCTTTCCAAAAATCAAAGGATAATAACATAAAGGTTCCTTCGCCGGGCAGGCACGGAGGGATAGGACAGCAGTGTAAACGGGGATAGATAGATGCTGAATTTTAAAAGAGAAACGTGGTTCCACAATAAAAATATGCACAACAAATGTCATGATAAATATTTAAATCATTTATAATGTCATGTAAACTTTTAAATCATTCATTTTTTTGTAACCATATTATTCAATAGTCTTCCATCATAGTCAATGACCCTAGCTATTTTGTTATGGCATTTCACTATTTATTTTAAAATTAAAGATATATTTGGAGCGTAGAAAAGTGGTATAGGTTTTACATTAAACATATGAGTGCTACTGACATCCACATTTTTACTACTAGATATTCTTTATTTGATTTTTTTGTTACTTTTACACATCACAAATTTACTTCACAGACCATATAAATATTATAACAATAAATCAATTACAGTTCAATTCATAACTAATACAAAATACATTTCTCTTTTCTTCACCAAACTTAACATCTTCACCCACCTCCTCCCTAATCCATCTTCACCCTCCTCAACCCTTCCAGCCGCCGCCCCCTTCCTCCTCCTCCTCCCTCAGCCGACGCCCCTTCTCCCTCCTCCTTCCATGTTGCAAATCAACCACCTCAAATCAGCCACCCCATTTTTAGAAGAAAAAAAAATTATATTCTGTTCCTGCAAATACTGTTGTACCTCCTCTTCTTCTTCCTCCTCCTTCCTCAACCACTCATTTCATCCTCGAAATTGCACTCCACCCCCTTCCCTGCTGCAAATCGCGGCTCCCCTCCCTCCTAGATTTTTTTTTTTTTGAAATGACGAAAATTGATCTTTTGGATGGTGAAAATAAATGTTTTGGGTGGTGGGTGGTGGGTGTTGTGGGTGTTTTGATTTGGTGGTTGTAGGAGGAGGAAGGGTGGTTGTGGTGGCGGGTGTTAATGGTGGGTGTTTTGATTTGATGGTTGTAGGAGGAGAAAGGGTGGTTGTGGTGGTGGGTGTTAATGGTGGTTGTTGGTGGTGGTGTTAATGGTGATTTTTGGGTGGTGGGAGGTGTTTGAAGATGGTGGAGATGAAAAGATAGGTGTTAATGGAGAAATGGATAAAACGTAGGGTTTATTTTGATATTTTTTTTAATGTATGGACTTAATAGGTTAAAAAAATGGTATAAAGAGTAATTTTGTTATTATTTATGTGGTGTGTGAAGTAAGAAAATAATAAAAATCTTTTTGTGGAGCCAAAATTAAGTTTTTGTAGTGCCGGAAATAAAAGGGTGTCAGTAGTAAAAATGAGAATGCCAATAGAACCCCTTAAACTTAATGACAAGACAGGTAGAAAGAGGAGGAAAAAAAGGAGAAATTGGAAAATCGGTGCCTTTTTAACTCTCGACATTTTTTTTTGGTCGGATGATTACGACATTATTTTTCGAGTTCACCGTCCAAATTTGGATGAAATCGTCCATATTCATCAAACCGTCCAAATTTGGATGTATTTCGTCTAAATAAATTGAATGGGGAATATGGATGAGAAACCGCCCAAATGTTGGACGCCTTGCCCAAATTGGGAAGAATTCCGTCCATTTTTGATCGTGTGTCGTCAACATTTGGACGACGGTTTCCGTCCATTTTGTCCAAAGCTCTAAAACCGTCCCACATTGGGGCGGCGCCATATGGTCTCTCCGTCCAAAGAGACGCGACCGTCCAAATTTGGACGGTTTCATCCACATTTGGACGGATTCATCCATTTTGAAACCCTTATCAATGCTCTTATTTACTCTCTTCACCTACTTTGTCTTCACCGTTTCATGACACAAAAAAATCACCATTGCTACACCAAAATTCACCATTGATACCCAAAAAAAAAAAAAAGACCATATTTGTCTTTTTGAATTTTGGGTTGTTTTATTTCACCGGAGTTGTATTTTCAAACAAAATGGGTAAGCATTTACTTAAGTTTGAATAAATTTATTTATTGTGTTTGTTTTTATTGTTATGTGTTCACATGAATTTTCGATTTTTATTAATGTTATAAATTTTCGATTTTTAGCGTAGTGTAGTATGTGCATTTTCGATTGTTAATGTTTCGATTTTTATTAATGTTATAAATTTTCTATTTTTTATTAATGTTATGATTTTTCGATTTTTTTTATTAATATTGTTAATGTTATAAATTTTCGATTGTAAGCGTAGTGTAGTATGTACATTTTCGGGTAGAGAAATGATTAATTTTGATTATATATTTCGATAATGGAATTGACATTCGTTGGATAATTAGGGTAGTCAATGATACATTTTATTTTGATTGATATATTATGATGAAATATTTGGATAACGATACAAATATATTTTGGTTGATGTCAATGTGATCGCTTGTAGTAATAAACGAAACTTGTTTACCAAATGTGTTTTATTGGTTTGGTACAAAGTTGATTATGTTGTTGTTGTAGTGGAAGATGAAAATTCAATTCAAATATATGGTTTTTGAATTACGTATTTTGTGATAGTATGAGAACATCCCTTGAACTTATTGGTAACAAGAATGTGATTTAAAAAATTGAAACAAACGACAAATTAATGTCGTTTGAAAATACAAGAAACGAATATTTCGAATCGAATTCCATGGTACGCCTCGGCTTTGATGAGGTTCTTAGAATTGCATGCTTTCCCTAGGGTGTTTTCAATCCTTCGATCCATTTGTCACGCCTAATCTTGAGGCTTTGTATTGGGGCTCTGGTAGGTAGCTCGTAGAAAATTTCATTAGAGTCCGCTCAAACAGAGCATCTTTTCTGTCTCCGTGACTGGGTAAATCCTCGGCGGAAGTGAGGCACCCTTTGATTGAAAATATAAGTTACGTTACGCGGCTCCGTCCGGCATCCGTTCTCCCTCGTCATCATCAAGTACTCTATGACGTTGGTAAAAACACTACTCTCTTCTTCTCTTACCCCCCTATAACGTTACAACACAACACAACACAACACAAAACAAAGATGGTCCGATAAACAAAAAAAAAAAGATGATAAGACAATTCGGTTATATATATATATATCTTTATTTATTTATGTATATGTGTGTGTGTGTGTGTATATATATATATATATATATTTATATGTGTGTGTATGTGTGTGTGTGTAAATATAAATATATAAATATATATTTATATGTGTGTGTGTGTGTGAGTATAAGTATCCTCAATTATTAATACAGTCTTTTGTTTCCACAGATAACAACATTGTGTCCGTTAAGTTTGAATTTGGTGGAGAGTGGAAATACAACGAAGAATGCGACAAATGGTCTTATAGAAAAGGAAAATTTTATTTGATTCGTGTAAAAACCGATATGACATTGGATGAAGTGAAGCAGAAAGTGTGTGGGAAAGTAGGAATTGATGTATCAAAAAATACATTGGTCATGAAACTTTTGTACGCAAAATACGAGGGGCCGATTGATGTTTTGGATGATGAGACATGGCTAGGGTACATTGATGATCTGCTTAGACTAGAAACCGTCAAACTTTGTGTTAACGCTGAACCGGTTATTGCTGATGATGACTCGGAAGACATAAACGACAACGAATTTGACTTAAATGAACAACCGATAATTGAAGAAAATGATAGAGGGATTGAGGATTTTACACCCGAACTTTATTATAATCGGAATTCCGGTGAGCATGTTGTACGTACTCCACAAGTCTCAGCCCCTCATGAAATTGTCATCCAACCGAATACAACTTTCGGTGATCAAGTAATTGACTTGTCAAGTGAACGTGGCTACGATTGGGGATTTATTGCAAATATGATTAGTCAGCCATTGCACATACCTTACAGTGAACAACCTATGGCTAGAATGTGTGCATCTATGAATGAAGTTGGAACGTCTCGGCAGAATTTAGATCAGACGACCCACATACCGTATAGGCAGCAAAGTAGTGGTAGGAGGCGTGAACCGGTGATTGAAGCAAGGACATGTTGGGATAATTTTGGTCAGACTAGTCATAATATCCACATAGATGGAACCAGCCAGCAGTTTATGCAAACAGCGATGCAAGCACCGATGCAAACGGGCCTCAATATCGGGGGATCTTTCATGAGTTATTTGACAAATCTTTGCAATGAACCCTAACACCGGTCACACATTTAGTATGGCAAGTATTAATCGCCATAGAGGTGCTCATTTCGGTCCGAATGGACCCGTCCCAAATTCCTCCATGTCCACGTCTTTGGGGCGTTTGCACCAATAATCCGGATGTATTGTTTATTGGTAAAAGTATAGAGACAAGGAGGATATGAAGGATAAAATGAGTTACCACGCATTGAAACATGACTACATGTGGAAACTCGTTAGGTCTGACAAGGAAAAGTTAAAATTACGATGTTATACTTCAGAACGATGCGAATGGAAGGTTGTCGGTAAGAAGGTTGTTGATTCGGATGTGGACGCAAGGGACGGACGGCGTTGCATGAACTTTGAGATAACCGCGTACAATGAAACCCACACTTGTGGATTGGAGCAATTGACTGACAATCATAGACAAGCCAAGCCCGGACCTATAGGTCGTTTCGTAAGGGATAGCCTCATAAAACTCGGCAGCGGTTTCACGACAAAAGTTTTACAAGTGAGGTCAAAAAAATTCAACATAGACCTTAATTATCAAAGTGCCTATCAATGTAGACGAAAAGCCTTGGAAATTGATCGGCGGAAACGTAGAAATGTCGTATTCTAAATTACACGCCTACTTTTACATGTTGACGGTAGAAAATTTTGGAACCATCACAGACATTGTTCCTGATGCGCTTGGCAGGTTCAAATATTGTTTCATGGCTTTGGGTTCTAGTATCGAGGGGTTTAAGTATTGTCGGCCTATCTTAGTTGTGGACGGTACACATCCCGAAAACAAAATGCGATGGGACATTGTTAGTAGCGATCGGTGTAGACGCGGCGGCGACCATATCTTTCCGTCGCCTTTTGCGTGACCGGCGGAGAGAGCCTTGATGCGTGGGCGTATTTCATGGTAAACGTCAAGTCGATAATCGGGGAACATAGTGACTTGGTTTTCATATCAGACAGAGGGCCAGGCATCATTGGAGCCGTTAGAAATGTATTTCCAGACGCTTACCATGGTTACTGCTACCACCACATCGTTATGAACCTGAATAAAAAATTCGGGAGCACGGGATATTGTCCGTACACTTTCTGGGAAGCCGCTTATACATTTTCAGAAACGCGATTCAAAATATTATTTCAGAAGATAATAGAGATGGATAGAGACCCAACCAAACCAGTTTCGCGTTACCTAAAGGAGATTGGAATCGACAAATGGGCACGATCAGAATTTCCAAGTACACGTTACGCAATAATGACAAGCAACCATGCTGAAAGCTTTAACAACGTCATCAGAGATGCGCGTAAGATGAGTATCGTGAATCTCTTTGACCACATTAGGGGAGTGTTGCAGCGTTGGCATTGTGAGAGGAGAGAACTTGCGGACTCGTGTCGCACCGTGTTAGCCCCTGAACCTGAAAAGTTCTTGAATGGTGTTTCGCGTGCCAGAAGGAGTTTCACACTGCTAAGGATCGACCAGGACCAGTTTCAAGTTGGGGACATCGATACTAGTGAGAAAAATAAATATGCTTACGAAGAAATGTTATTGCGGGCAGTTTCAGGGACTTCAGTTACCTTGCGTACATGCTTGCGCTGCTATAAGTCACCGCTGCGAGAGTGCGTACACTTATTGTTCTCATTACTACAAAGCAGCATGTTTCCAACGTATATATGAAGGACGCGTTTTCCTGTTCCATCGAGGATGATTGGATTCTTCTGAATGGATTAGAACTAAACCTCCCTCAATCCGCTTTGAGCCTAGGGTTAGGGAAGGAGGAGAAACACAGAGTCTTGGAGCTAGGCGGGGCCGACCCAAGACCCGAGGATTCCTTCTCAAGGTGAGCCTCCGGTGCTAGGACTAGCAGGATGCCTACTTGAGAGACAAACCCAGTTCCGGTAGGAATTGCTCGAAATCACGGTAACCCGGACACGAAGGAATAGATGTCCGACTCGTGCGCTTGTTCTTAATTGAATAAATCTCTACTTCAAAGATGTGTTGATTTTATAATTTTGTAAGTCATCACGATTGTAATAGATATATTTAATATTCCATTGGGTTGAATGTTATATCACATTGATTTGGAGTTTCTCGCTTTTCGTTGTTTGCAAATGAATGTGATAGTCCTCTCTACTATAGATGGAAGAACCACCTCATGTGATTGTCGTGACAAGAAATCACACAACAAAATCACCAACTTTAACACGCTCTTTTGTTTTAACACGTGATAACTATATAGCAGTAGAACTATAGAAACCCAGAGAAAAAACCATAATGCAAAATCCATTATCTTTAATTACGAGGAGAAGAAAAATAATGTGATGATGGCGTCTAGAGACTATAAAGATAAACTTTCGTCATTGTTAAAAGAAAATAACTTGCACGTGAAAAATAAACCTTAAAAGTCGGCTTGATTAAAAGTTTCGTAGGTGATAACGTCATCATGACCGTATGTCACATCATCTTCAGCATATTCCGGCACCCCGGCAGACCTCACACACATAGCTGTGATGAGATACGGGAAAAATATATATCCATCACCTGCATTGCCCTTTGCTATCTGTCGAATCCTGGAGAGAATATACTCTCCGACGTCAAAGTAAGATGTAATAGATGCGTATGCAAGTGCATAACAAATCAAATGTCGGTGCGGTGTAGTCCACCGTGCCATACATATTGGTGGCAAGAAACATAATCAAGAAAGGAAGGAATGGACCGCACCAGACCAGGGTGAAGGCGGGTACGCCTCGCGACGTTCCCAAAGATGAGTCTCCCAAACAAAACAAATGTCACACGCTGTAGTAATTCATTAACATCCGGAAATAGAAAGAAATCCAAACCCTGAGGATATTCTGGAATGGCATACTCGTCGTTGATCCATGTATTATTCAAAACGACAGGAACGCCTCGCACTCTGACGCACCGTTCATTGAGCTCTGTCGTAGCTACACAAGCGTAGAATTCACGCACAATAGACCGATTCACGTGATGAAAGCTTAATGGCCTTTGGGGGACACCATGCCAACCGTTATCTCGGAACAAGTTCCCGATCAAACTAGGAAGACTCTCCATGTTCAAGCGCCTCTCTGTAACGACAGCTCTGGCCATCCAGTTAGTCACGTACTCACGCCTCTCCTCTTCTGTTGTGAAACGGCTTATGAGAGACTGCTCGTCCAACGACAAATCAATTTCGTCATTGGAAATGAACACAGGAGCATGTGGGTTAGCCATTGAAAGGAACACTAGAAGAGATTATATGAGTAAAATAAACGAGAAATGAGAGGGATGAATGGTTGTTAAAGGATTTGTCACTTTATAGATTTTTTTCCAAATGAAACGTTGATTGAGAATTATGACTTGTGCATATTTGGACGGAATCCGTCCAAATTTGGACGGTCATAACTCACCACCATTTGACGTGTGGGCGCCATGACGATTCAACATGAACATTGATTGATTGAAAGTATTGAAACCGTCCGAATTCACTCACTAACCAATATTTTGGACGGAATCCGTCTAAAGTTGGGCGAATTCCGTCCAAATTTTGGACGATCATAACTCACCACCATTTGACATGTGGGTCCCGTCTATAGTGACACTTTATGCATATGTGTCTGCCTAAATGCAATAATCACAACCACTTGAAGTGTGGGGCCCGCCCGATAGTGACCACGCATGTTATATATGTAGGACACATATGTATGTGCAAAGTGTCATGTCTTGTCTTCGATGGACAACATGGTTATGACTGACATTGACTACACTTTATGCAGTGTCATGTCTATAATAACACCGCATCTTGCACTATATGGCCTGCTTAAATTTATAACTCACAACCACTTGAAGCCATGGGACCCGCCGATAGTGACCACACATGACATATAGGTAGGACACATAGGTACAGTGTCAAGTCTTGTCTTCAGACTGGAGAACATGGCTAGTTATGTTTTGACATTAATTGGATTCCGTCTGAATTCGGACGGTTTTTGTACTTTCAATCAATCGATGTTCCTATTGGATTTTGGACGGAGTCCGTCCCAAATTTGGACGGATTCCTTCAATTTTGGTCAGTAAATGAATTCGGACGGAGTCCGTACCTTGAATCAATCAATGTTCTTGTTGAATTCTGTACATATTACTTTATCCTTTGACAATTACTACACCTTCATTTCACTTTTTTCAAAAATATCGTCCACACCATGACGACTCAACAGTAACATTGCTTGATTGAAAGTATAGAAACCGTCCGAATTCACTCACTGACCAATATTTGGACGGAATCCGTCCAAAAATTGGACGGGTTCCGTCCAAATTTTGGACGATATCTGTCCAAATTTCAACATGACCATTGATTGATTGACAAGACTTGACCATGACCTCTTACATCGAAAACTCTATATATACTATGAATTTTACAATACCCATGCATAACCCTCATTTTTACTCTACCTTAGACACAATGTCGACTCGGATTCCTCCTACTAACTTTGATTTTTAATCCCGAAAATGAAATTCTCCCAGAATGGCATCCTCATCGGCGATGAGTCAAAGACGGTATAACTCACATTCTACGATGAGGATACGGCTGCTAAATCGGTTCACAATGCACCATGGCGTCGCAATTGGATTTGGCACTTTCAAGATAGAGTCATTGTCGGAGAGAGGAGAATTCAATGGGAGACTCTACCTACCAATCTAAAGATTCTCTTTAGTAGAATTTCGTCGAGACCGCTCGCACGTAGTCCGCAAGACCGACCTCGACTATGAACCGATCAATTGTTCGTGAATTCTACACACTTGTCGTGTCAAAAATTAATGTGTCGCATGATACAATACCGATACAGGGTGTACAAATTACGTGGAGTAGATGTGCCGCTTCACTTCGGATTGGATCAATCGCTACTATCGTGTTCCTGGAGTGGAAACATACAATCTCTCATACTACAGCTCTTTCAACGTTGAGGCATTCAATTTTCATATTCAGAGGCGTCAATATCCTAACGAATGGCTGCGTGTTATGTTCGAATGGATTGCTAGTAGCGTTTATGGTACCGTACACACTGCTCAACCGAGCAATGAACTGAAAACTTTTTTGTACGCAGTTTTGAATCGTGAAGTTGATTTTGGACGTGACATCGTTCACAGGATTGGTAACTAGTTGCATAATCCGCCTTTCCTTTCCCCAATTGAATATCAGTTGGACCAGCAGCTAAACAATATTCAATACAAAACATAGTTAGAGGGTTTTTCACAATGTAATTTCTAGTTTCAAAACTAAAAATCTACAAACTTACTAGAATCGATCTGAGGCTCCTCAACTGATTCCTGAATGGTGTCAGTAGCAGCCCTTGTCGTAGGCTCGGGAGTGTCTATACCAAATATAATCGAGATAATCAATTAACGACAAAATAAAATTATATTTTTAAAATGTTAATAATACAAAAATCAATATACATTAACTCTTTATAAACAATATGGAATTCGAGTTCGATAGTTTTTCACAATGTAATTTCTAGTTCAAATTTAAATATCTACAGACTTACTAAAATCTATCTCGGGCTCCACAACCGATTCTGAATGGTGCCAGAGCGGACTTTGTCGTAGGCTCAAAGTGTCTATACCAAATATAACCGAGATAATCAATTAACGACAAAGAATAAAATTAGATATTTTTTCACAATGTAATTTCTAGGTTCAAAATGAAAAATCAAATAACTTACCAAATGTAGCGGCCTCGACCGTTGTCGATCTGCCCCCTGTCATACCCTCGGGAGTAGCTATACCAAATAAAATCGAGATCATCAATTAACGATAACATACAATAAAATACCTATGTTAATAATACAAATTACCTATTAGATCGTCGGGTCGAAGTGTTATGGAGGTCGGATTTGGGCTGGTGACTGATTACCACCCTATTAATAATTCGATTCGTGTGTTAACAATATAAATACGGCCGCAAATTCGTATGTGCAAGATAATTCATACACATCATTTGTCTAGCTGCTGCAGATTCCACCCATTTGACAAATTTTGAATGCGATCTTTAAAAATGCCAAATCACCCTTAACATCAACTAACCCACGATCGTTTCACTTAATCGAGCCTTCACGCCTCTAGCTCGGAGTTAGTCTTTTGAAGCTCGGTATTTGCATTTCTTAACTCGGAGTTGGTTTTTTCCAACTCGGTCTTATAACACTCAACTCCGAGTTAGTTTTATCCAACTCTTGTTGGATGATTTGAGTAATTATCGGCCTCGATTCTTGGCCAGACACATTTAGGGATATCGTGTCATCGCCTTGCGGGTTCATGCGGAGGTAGACGCGCATAATCTGCACGCCGCCTC